>OZ012652.1:6255073-6579765 GCA_963942575.1 Priocnemis perturbator
TGCCTCCCTTAATAGTGATTATTATTATAATTTTTTTCATCCCTCTTTAATCAGTGTCCACGTACAAAAGTAAATTATTGCGATGGATCTTCGTGTAAAACTATATTTCACTTTGTTCTCTGTATCACTTATTGAGAAGGAGGAGGGGGGCGGGGAGACGACTAAGGTGCTCTAACCGTGTGTGTCACTTTATGCAATCTGCGGATTGTTCAGTTTTCATTATTCTTTTTTTTTCCTCTAAATTGTATTACTGGCAATGACTTTTGTTTTCCTGCATTCATCATACATAGAACACTTTTGCAGCGGCGGTATGCGCGTCTTTTAACGCAGATTTAGCGCGTAACTGCGCGTCTTTCACCACCACACCACCACCACCACCACCACCACCGCAGTTGGCTCCTATACGAAAAGTAACGCTGACCATAGTCACCGATGATTAATACGCACGTGTCACGAATGAAGTTCTTTTTTTCCTCTTTATTTAATTTAATGATCTCGGTATGCCGATGTCGCGGTGGTCCGTTTGGAATAGCTAATATAATTATTATAAATATATTTATATGTATATATATATATATATATAGGTCCATGCGTTTTTTTTTCTTTAATGCGCCGTGTAATTGCGATGTGTAATGACAGTGAGAGCGTGTATACTAGGAATGTACATAGTGTACGTAGATATAATTAGGTTGTGTAATAAAACGATGATACATACTATACTCATTATTTTTTCGTTTTATATCAAACGACACATAATTATGATATCGATTTTTTTAGTCTCATGGTGGCGATAGCCGCAGTAAGTGGCAATCGTTTTGCCAATAGGCTAGTCTTGTCCTGTCTTCCTCATTACACACAATGTCAATGCAGTCACGCATCCCGTTGACCTTGCCACGGAACAGTCTCAACTAATGCGTGATTATGTTACAAGAAGTTTCCAAATGAATGGCCATCAGTCTTTGAGTACACGATTTGCATGAGTTCATACACGAGGGCGCATCCCAATCGCTCACGCGGTCAATAAAAAAGCCCCGATGCGCTCGCATAAATAGATAGAATTTGTACTTTTACATAGGGATAGGTAGAGTCCTAATATTAAAAGGAATTTCCAAACGTTTCACTGGCGAAAAAACGCGCGCGCGCCCAATCTACGATCGTCCCTCGATCACGTATGCTTTCATTTCCGATGATTGGGGTGGGGTGGGCTGGTTGAGGAAGATTAACCGACATCCGTTGACAATTCACGCGGTAAAGGGAATGGAATAACACTGACAAAGAAACGGCGGGACAACGACTACGACGAAAACCCAAACGATCTTGCCTCGTTCTCTTCTGGTTTCTATTCCCATTTTGTCTATTCTTTTCTCTTTTTTTTTTTTTGTTTTGTTCGGCGGCTCGACATTGATCCTCAAAACATGACCATCCATTTCGGACAATCCGTATCGATCATTAATATTAAATATTAATACTTCTAGTCGTATACTCTTGCTAGAGTAAAAGTGGTCTTGTGCGTCCCGATGCGGTCGCCGGGACGTGCATAGGCAATACAGAGTGCTTCAGCGCATGTATTAGTTATTTTTTTCTTTGCTCTCTTGATATGCGATAGTACTAACCTAACAAAACTTGTCCTTACATTTCTCATTTGGTATGTCTTAGTCTTATTTTATTTAAAAAAAATTACTATTTACTTAATACATGTTCAATGAGACACAATGAGTTCATTTTCTATAACATATTTTTTTGTAGTTATCTCCGATGAAAGGAAAAAGGTTGAAACCTCGTTAATGGTGTGACGATGAGCAGATCTACTTTTGCCGAGTGTTTTTAAAGAGTAATGAATAAAATGTCGAAAGAATAGGTGCGGCGTTACTGTATAAAATGATATATTACATAAACGGTAAAATGATTTGTCTAGAGCACTCGTAAAGTAATCAAAAGATATTAAACTCTGGTCCGGCGGCAAAACAACGGTTTTATTTACAAAATGAACTATTACTCCTTGTCGACTGATGGTTTTCTTTTTTAACAGATCGTAGCTTCTTGCCTTGGAAAATATTTCTTCGCTGCTCGTTTTTGTCGGCTGTCATTTCCGCAACGCGACGATTCTCTTTTTTCTTTTTCGTATTTTTTTTTCCTAATGTGTCTCATTAAGGACGCACCGCTGATTACTAATGATTCAGTCGTTTTTAGAGTTCCATTTACTTCGCTAGAAAGAGAGATACACGTACACAGCGTTCACGCATCGAACGCCATTCGACTACTCCCATCCTCTATTATCTTACACTTCTGTATATATACACACATCACAATACCACTTTCATTTTCGTTTTGACATGAAGTTCATAACAAAAATGCGTACCATTCTCAACTCATACTACACTGATACGATACGTTCCTCAGATTACTTTACAAGTACCCTCTGTATGAATGTTTTAGTGCAACTAAGTCTTATATCATCGAAAAATATCATTGGGAATACCTCTACTATATCATTAATTCTTACTTAGTTTTTACCTTCAGCAAACAGGAATACTCATTTCCAGTCAATGTCTCATAGAGTACGGTTATAAAGTGCGGCCTCATTTTATCTTCTTTTTTTTCCCCCTCGTATCATCTCTATAACTTGATATAGATACCGCGCCTGAAAGCTCACGTAACAAAATAAACTAAACGGAATCGCGATTTTTCTCTTCATTTAGTATACCAACAAGGCATTTATCGACGGTGCACTTATATTCCGCGCGTCGATACCGTTCTCCCTGTCCTTTTCTCTCGTTCGTCTTTTTCGTCATTATTTCTCTCAATCTTTCCCGTTTACATTACAATAAAGATCCGAACGCGTTTGCACGACATAAAACAGGCATTCATTCAGTGGCGGACTGGCCAAGTTAACTGGCCCGGGCATGGAGTGATCCTTCTGATCACATATATATAGTCGCTGGCGGATGTGCGGTTTACGGTCCGGCCCACCGGGCAACTGTCCGACTGCCCGGTGCTCCAGTCCGCCACTGCATTCATTCGCATTAAAATAGTCATTAATCGATTTTGTGACGAAATAAATCATTAACTTTAGGTCTTGCTATTGCACCGATATTTACAATTGGACGTTATGCTTCGTATTGGTCTCAAATAAATCATTATCTTTGATATCGATCGGCTAATTATTCATCCACTTAAATAAAAGCCACTTAAAATTTCTACATATAAAAAAAAGCTCGCAATACATATCTAATAACGCTTCTAAAATATCTACGTGCAATACTCTATATCCGTTTTCGTTTTAATCGTAAAAGAGATAAGGAAACAAAAAAAAACACACTTATACCGTTCCGTTCACTTATGCGCGCAGAGGCAGAAAACGTCTCCCGCGTGTCTTTCTTTCCGTTTTGCAATGCGTTTTACGAATTTCAAAGCGATCGACGACGCTGTGGGGGCGGAAATTCTCTCGATGTCTCGACGGCTTTTTTTTTCTCTCTCTCTCTCTATCTATCTATCTTTCTTTCTGTCTCAACCCCCCCCCCCCCCCCCCCCTGGAGATTTCCTTTTTGATCCTTAAGATCGGAATCGTCCCGGAGATACTGCGCGGATTATTTCCCCCCGTCTCGAACCTGCATTCAGGCGTCATATGCGAATTAACGTTTAGTCTCCGAACGAAGGCAACATACAAAACAGTGATCATCGGCCAATTAGAAACTGATTAAAAAAACGCTTTATCGTTTCACGTGTAAGGCTTCCATCGCAGGAGCGCGTTAGAATTCGCGACCACGATTCCGATGGCATTGTCATTCTGTTCGTGTCTCATTACTTCTTTCGTATCGCTTTGCTCGCGAACGCGCCGGACCGCCAATTAAAACGCGCCCCGCGCAATAAATGACGATGACCGCGCGAGAAATCATCTACGTCGAACAACCTGTCACCCTGGAAAAATTGCTATTGGCGGAGAAATCTACTTGAGTGAATATATTGTCGCTCCCTTAATACGTGCTACCATACAGACACATGCGGCAGAAAATAGTCTAGGCATTCTTTGCGATACATCCTACATCGTTATTTCAAAAGGAACTTCGATTGAACTTTATTATACCTCGTTACTTGCTTTTTTTTTTTTTAACCATCCCTTTCTTATTTTTCTTTCCTCTTCCGTCTTTGCTTGCATTTTGTCGCGGAAGGCCAAGATCGCGCTACCGACGTAGACGAAGCGAATCAATTCTGAAGTTAACGAAGGGCTCTCTCTTTTTTTTTACGTTTTCAGATGCTAACGACACGCTCAAAGAAGGAATCGCCGCTGCTTCGATCGTCATCGACGTGAAAAATATGGAGATCGACGTCGGCGTCGCGACTCAGGAATCACTGTGGGAGGGGTAAGTGAAATTTCTTAACTTTCGAATCTTCCGAACGGAATATTTGGTACACCTACGCTTCGACGTTTGGGACTTCGAGATCGCAAGACTTCTACGAATCGCTCGGTTCCGCGTTCTACCGTTTCCGAACGTGCAAACCGCCTAGGTTCTCGGACAATTGCGCTTTGAAACAACACCTGGAAGCCTAAAATCCAACATGCCTACAACTCAACCAGACTTCGAGAGCACGACGTCGATCTCTCAACACTCATACACGCCAGATTGTCTAAAGCTAGTCCGCCGTGGTATACGCGTCCCGTGTCCTCGCGCATCGTCTTAGCCACTGCTCCGGCCTCGACGAGAATCCCGGACTCCCGTCGACCGTCTCGTTCCCTCTCGATTTTTTGTTTTTTTGCATTTACTTCAAATGAAAATTCGTGAGAAAGCGGGTGAATACGTTGGAGTAGAATCTGCGCGGGCACAGCTCGGATCTGTAGCTGGCGCTCGATGCACGTGGAGGATTGTTCGCCGGTGTCAGATAAGGCCTGAATAGTTAGGGTTTGCTGCTGTCGTTGTTTAACGACAGCGGGTCGGTGATCTTCTGCTGTTGCTGCTGCTGCTGCTGCGTCTGCTGCTGGGGCTGCTGCTGCGGCGTGATCTCGCTGACCGCGCCGCCGCTCATCAGCTTCGCGTTATTATTCTCCGTATTGGAGACCTTCGCGTACTCCCGCTTGCGCGGCATGCTCTCCGTCTTGACGATGGTGATGTCGGGATTGTTCTCGAGGACCGACGTCGCGGCCTTCGGCACCGTCGCCGGCACCTCGATGTAGCCGCCGCCCTCGCGCTTTATCGTCGTCGATGTCGTCGGGGTGGCGGCCGTCGCCGCGTTCGCGTTTATCTTCTGCAGAAGGTCGTTCACGGACTCGTTGTTCGACTCCGGTGCGTCGTTGTTGCCGTCGACCGCGCTCGATGCGACGCTCAGGTCGCCGGCGAGGGAAATCCGGTCGGGGCCTTGCAGGGTGGACAAGTATGTCGCCAGTGTGTGGACGGTGACGTTGAGGAACTCGGCCGCGCGGAAGAGGGAGATCTCCTTCCGTCGCAGCTTCGCCAGCACCTCGGCTGGTCCGGGCTCGGACCAGAAGTCCCTTACTCTGCGGAACGGGGGAGGAGAATTAGTATTTCAGAAGGGAGGAAAAATTCAATCTTCCGGCCCGTCGATGCACCGCGATACTTTACGTGGTTCGAGAATAGCATGCCCGTAAACCGTTCGACCCGCAGTCGACGGAAACGCGATATTCGGTAGTCACGCGTGAAACATTTCGCGCGGAATATATTTTGCAATAGCGTGCACGGCAATCTACTAGCGGTGTATGGAAGGTGGGCGAATGAGAAAGCGACGATTGGTAAAGAAGCGTCGATGATCGATATCGGAACGACCGAGTGAAATAGCGTACGCGGATTCTCGCCAACGACCGAGCCACGACAACGTGGCTCATGCATGCAGAAATTATAAGAGTAAGTAGTACTAAAGTTCGTCTGTCACCTATATGGGTGTTTAAGGCAACCGTAGCTGTCGCGATATCTGCCATAAAGCGTTCCGTAAGAGACGCCAAGAATCTCGGCGGCAGTCTTCATTTCCAGTTCCTTGCTCTTAATAGCGTCCATAACGCGTCGTGTGAAGGGTTCTTCCCAAAACTCTTGGCGGCGTCCCGTCGTCAAGTAATCGTTCATTTTGACGACGTCTCGAAATTGCTCGGGAATCGACAGGTTCGTGGCGTTCGAGTTCGACGGAGTGGTGGCTGCTGCAAATCGATTCGTATCAGAAATACACACGAACGTCGGCTTAACGCAACGGAAAGATTTCGCGGATATAAGCTCTACAATCTAAAGCCGACAATTTTTTTCTATGCTTCTAAAACAGCTTTTCTTCAATGGCGCCTAGATACTAGTATTAACCGTTGACACATCGTACCTTTCTTTTCTTGATCAGAGGTACTGTCGTCCTTGGACATGTAAGACAGCTGCAAGTAGAAAACGTTTGATCAAGCCTCGCGGCAGTGGGACGCTCTCGTGCACACGGTTTAAACGACAAAAAGGTCTTTACAAGAAGAACAGTAAAGAAGTGACGTGTACTGGATGTGGATACAAAAGTTAGAAAATTGATGGATAGACGAAAAACAGCGAGAGATCGTAGAGTCTTTAACCCTTCCGGCCTTCTTGTCTATGCTCTTGGTCTTATCAGTGAAGCTGTCCGTTACGAGTGAACAAAGCTCAAATTTGGTGACAACAAATACACCAGTAAAGAGATGGTAGGACCAAAAGGGTTAAACAAAAACTTAGACATCATTATTAATATTATTATTATTAACGTTACGTGAACAAGCGAGCGACGTACGTAAGGAGGGTGCCTTACCACCGGCAGTGGTGTTTCGTTATTCTCGTTCATCATCATCTCGTCGTCCCAACTCTCATGGTCGCCCTCGCTCATCATTTCCTCCTGGGAAATCGAAATATTTCGAAAGGGACGTGTTAGAACTTTGTCCAAGTTAAAGATCAGTCGTACATACAAGGTCGGCGACTAGCGACATTCCCGTTGGCGCAACTATCAACGCTCGCCTCTTCTATTCACTAATGGTCGCGACAAGAAATATGTGTTTTCGGTCTATTCATCGGGAAAGAACGATGTTTCCCGTCAGCTGCCTCGGATTACCGCGAAAGAGGGTCGTAAAATATATTATTATGTTCGTTAATTCTCACGTCGGCTGAACTTAATATCGAAAAATAATTAGTTCGACGCGGAGGCAAATTCATTCACAATATTCGGGATTACTAATTTGATCTATACGCCGTACAATAAAATCGAGCATACAGTTTCGTTTAAAAGGGAAAATTCGAAATTGCGCTCATTCGGAATTTATTCATCTTCGTCCCTAATTCAATTACTCCGTGTAAAATCGGCGCATTTGTATGTTTTAAATTCGACCTTATGAAACACAGCATTGGGAAATGTCAAATGCTGCCCGCGAGCGTGGGACGTGTGGTATCAGCATAGGCGGCACGAAACTTCAAGTATCAAGTATACAATCCCATCCTCGTAAAACGTCATAAAATCCCATAAATTCATGATATACTCGTGGCGAACGGATGACATATCTTCGATTCCACTATACCCCGTGAGAATGTCGCGGTGGAGTTGTAGACTATTCGTGCAATATCGTGCAGATTTCGCGTCGGCTTCGATCGATATAGCCGCCCACCCTACAATCAGAATCACGAAATAAATGTGTCAATTTTCATTGCTGCCGCCATTTTTTTTTTACCAAAAGTACCACATCCACCACGACTATATACGACCATTATCGACGTGTCTGTGTTACATTTGATTGAAGAATGGCGTTGTTATCCCAACCTTCTTCACTATTTCGTAATTCTGATTACAAAGGGTCTCTAAGGTTGATACGGCCCCCATTAGGCACTAAACATAAGACATAAGGGTAAAAGGTGTAAAAGCGTACGGTTGTCTGTCGTACATTGCCGGTGATGCAGGTGATCTTGGGCGTGAAGACGTCGTGTGCGGAGGGTGGGTCGTCGAGAGGCGGACGACCTCTGCGCCTCTGCTTTGGCGGGGGCGGCTCATCGGCATCGCCCTCCCTTAGGACCGTCTCGACTCCGGGGGTGGCGGCGCCTGGACTGTGCCCGCTGTTGCTGAGATCGTTTTGCGTCGAGTCGCTGCGCCAACTCACCTCGGCGAGGCCCTTGATGTGCAGGTCCTCCGCTGTCTTCAGCAGCGACGACAGTCTCGTCTGAAAAACGACGGATTTTCGTAAACGCATCCACTACCAGAGACAGGCATCGGCGCACGCTAAGAATCAGCGGGATGTGTATGCAAATTGGAATCGGCCGAACTGCTCGGGTTTGCTGTCTTATAAATACAACTGGTCATTTCGTTAATCGCATTTCACGTGCTACGCGATACACATCCGAGTTTAGCGGACGATAGGCGCGCGGAAATATCCGTCCGAAGAAAGAGCACGGCGATGCGAACTAATCGTTTCTCGATCTTCCCTAACCGTCGCTGGCATTCAGTGCAAATGAAAAATGACGCTGTCGCCTGCTCGTATTAATGTCTGATTGATCGAACGAACGTATCCTGCCACCCCGCCGGGTGGAAGCACGGAATTAAGGCGTAATGCATAAACCGATTAGCGAGAAAATGTATTCCCTTATCGCGCCGCTCTCAGCCGATACGACGGCGTAACACTTATCCGAAAACGATAATCGCTTGCGTCAATTTCGGTGCGCTCGCGAGACGTCGACGTCGGCGTCGGCGTCGGCGTCGGCGTCGGCGGGGCGCGCAGGGGGACGGAAGGTGGCAGATGGCAAAAACAGACGAGACGACATCAATTAAGCCGTGCTTTGGCCAACAAGTATCCGATATCGACGGGCCCGCTTCCCTCTCCGCTGAATGACGGAAACAATGAATAGTTCGGCGTGCGACAATGCAGTCGATCTCTTTTTTCGTCGCCAACCTATCGTTCCTAGCTGACGTATTCTTAGCGACGACAGCGTCACGGATACTTTGCGGCGTCAATAAGGTAGAGCAAATGAGACGATGGACATTCGGTTTCCGCGTTGCTTCGCATTCGCCAATTAGTTATTTTCGTCCGGTCGTCTTCCGCATCGGCGGATTCCTCCGATATACATGCCTTTTTTTATCCGTATCGCTCGGCGCCCCACGAAACCGCTTCCCGAGATGTGCATAATGATCGGGACGCTGACTGACGTCAATGCAATTACGAGAGGAAAGCTCATTCATACCCGTTAACGTAACTCGGTACACGTATGTCTTAACTCACGTCTCCGTTTTTTCCCGAAAGACGCACGCGCTTATTGCACCGCGTGTACAGAGTGTACACACTGTGCCGGCGAGAACGCGTAACATTCTTTATTACGCCTACGAAACACATTTAAATGGCCGTACCCTCAATACCGCCGGGCCACCAAGATAAATATCCTTATCGGCTTTTTCCGTATGAAAAATTATCTTCCGCGCGCGGGCAGAAAAAGTTGATTCATTCCCTTTTTCTCCACCTCGCCCTGAGTCACACTTCAATCCAATCCCGTCCGGTCCAGTTCAACGATCAGACGTAACGGCTATAGAGGCCCGCCCCGTTCATTTTCCATTTTTTTCCCCGCTTCCCTTTCTTGCCCCGACGAAACGAAAGCGGCCATTTCTGAAATACATTATTCCCGCGCGACGTCGGTCTCTGCGGCGGCGTCGAGGCTGACCCACATAAGCATTTTTCCAATTCCGGCCGTGGCCGATAGAAAGCCGCCACCGCCGCCGCCGCCGACCGTTTGTAGAAAGTTCCCATATTATTTAGCATTCAGTCGCGCCGCGCCGGCGGACGGCATTATTGCGGTGAAAATTAGCAAATAATAATTGGGCCACCGACCGACGTTTTCCTCTTCGACACCCCCCTCCCCCTTCCTTCTCACCACGCTCCATGTGCAACCCCCGGGCACAGGCTTCATGGCACCGCTCTCGACGTCGTATTTTGTCGCTTCGAGAGCTTCGCTTTTAACTGCCTTCACGTCATTGTTTCTCGCTCATTCGGTAATTATTTTCGTTGGAGAATGCGGCGAAAGTAATTGGGCGGGATGGTGTTAGATTTGTAAAGAATATTTGCATTCCATAATCGCCGTGTAGGTCTACGATTGTGGAGTATGTGTGATTCTTTCGACGGAGTGACAATTAGCAGGTTGGTTAATATGATATATTTGAATGTATGATGTAATTCGAGAAGGCACGATGTTCCCCAGCAAGGTCCAGCATTTTTCGAAAATTCCGACCATCGACTAAAAGCCAATTTCTCTCCCGACGTACGGATGAGCGCAAAAACGAGAGGGGAAGAAAAAAACAGCGGCAAAATTGGAGATGGAAAATGGAAAAAGTGGAATATCGAATGCGATGTGATTTCGGAGCGAAATCCAGTTTCGGGGAGCAGCCAGCGAAATTCCGGGCAATTTTCGAAAAAGGCAGCGTTCGACGTATCGAGCGCGATATAATATTCGTCCCAAATTCGGTTCGGAGGATGAGATACAAGGTAAACGAGATCGGGTAATTGGAAGATGTGCGAGGTCTCGAAGCGTTTCACCGTGAAAATGATATGGCTCACTCGAGCCGCCCGAAACGTGTTATTAATCATTTCCTGCGCGAAGCGAAGAAACGTGAAAAGGGACACGGCGAAAGAATCGGAAGGGTAGGCGGTTGGCGCGGAGAGAAGGAAAATGAGCCGAGTAATGTGAGAGATCTCAATCGTCGGGTCACGATCTTCGAAGGCAAATATCGAGATGATTTTCACCCACGCGGATTTTTCGCGCGCAGAAAAGGAGTCGGCGGCGAAAAACGCGAGAGGAGAAAGCCTCGGCCCGGCGGGCTCATCACGATTAGAAATCGGGAAGGACTCCTTCCTTATTTCCTTCCTTCCTCTCCGCTTCCTGTTTGCACTCGCCGAGCGCGAGCCGCTCGATTTGTTCGTCGAAACTTTTACGCGCGGCCAATTTGATTTGGCACCGACTGCTATGAGAGATCCTCATTGACAGCTAATCTTTCGTGGCGCGATTGGTCAGTAATGGGTCGGTAATAGCTTCCTACGCTCGCCAAACAATTTCAGTTTTATCCCTCGCTATTTCTCCGCGTCTTATTATCTCGATCGACGATTTCTTCGAACGCGAGTCAACGGCAATAGTAATAATGACAATCATCGATGAACAGATCTTTCCGTGGTTAGCGTACTGCGCGAACTTTTGTCTCGGCTCGCTTTATCATTCCCTTTTTGCGAGTGTGCTCTCTATACAGCTGTTCTCGCCACAATCAGAGAGAAAGTGTCGATAAGATCCGAACGAGATCCATCGACCTAGCGTGAGATCAACATCCGGAAGTCCGTAAGCGGAATGCGAATCATCGGCGACTGCTTCTTCGTAAAGACAATCGACCGTTATCTTATCACCGGATCATATCTTATCGAACTCTCGCATCCTAAATATCCTAAGCGTCATTACTAAACCGACGCGACTCTTAATAAAACCTTTAGGCTGCTCGACGTGAGAGAAAGCGGAAACGTTTGACGGAAGAAAGGCGACGCGACGCTCCGCTCGATATATGTTACTTCGAAGTTTGAAGTGCGCGATGCATTTGTCAGGGTATGTTCCCGTCTTCCACAATATCGCGATAGGAAACGGACACCCGCCTGATTCGCGTTAATTCGCTGCGGACTCAATGTCTGGAATCGAGGCGCGGCGTGTAGGAGGCGGGGGGGGGAGGAGGTAAACGCGATGGAAACAGAGACAAAATGACGAAGGGAGAATGGGAAGGAGTGAAAAACGTCACTGGCGCGTTCCAAATCAAGTACGAAGCCGATACCTATAGACGATACGCGACACTGCACGCACACCCGCCACTCGTGTGCGCACACATGCACGAGCACTTGGAGCCACCCGTGCACGGAGGCACGTACACAGATACGATAAAAGCAACGAGAGTCGAACCGGACGGCGGAGAGTCAAATCTATCAAACATTCATCGTCAAATCTGCCGTACATTTTTTATTGTCCGCGTCGAATTGAAACGCGATTCTGTCTCCATCGTTATCCTCCTTTTTCTATCGACGTCTTTCTCTCCTCGTCACGCTCTCGCTCTTCCTCGCGACTGCCTATCGAATGTCATTCCTAAACGAAGACTTCTACGAGTAGTTCGTCTGTCGATCGTCCGTTAGTCTTCCATCGACATGGATTTTTTCGAAAAGTTCTGCGCCGTAGTCCGGGAACGGAATAAATGAACACGTTGGGAACGGGGTACTTCAATTAGGCGTGGAAAGCATAAGAGCGTAAGAAAATCGTACGCGTCCGACGTAAACGGCATAAATGGGCGAAAAATGTTTCGGAATACTGAAATACGGCACAACAACGGCGGCGGTAACGCAGAACACGCGTTTCAGTTGTATCGAAGAATTCATATTTTTTGTTAGGGGAGCTGCAGCGACAGTTTTAGCTAATTAAATGCAGCTTTTGTTTGACTACCGAAAGGAATTTAAATTAATTTGTCGGCAATTTTGACGCACAAACAATCCGCTTGCCGCGGTGCAAGTGATGAGTCACTTCTAAAAATTTGCATACGGCAGGCAGGAACGGGGGCGACGAACGAAAACGTTGATTTCCATTCTGCTTTCGAAAAATGCTATACCATAACAATCGGCGCAAAATAGACCATTAACACAAAATACACATTAAAAGCATTAAAAAGTGCTGCAAGTTAGGAAACAGTACCATTTCGAAAAATGCGGTTGCGCGGTTTAATGAAAACATAATGAATCTGTTAAGGTGGATGTGGCAGAACGTAGAAAATTGGAAATTACGGCGGCCGAGATTGAAACTTAGAAATCTCAATTTGAATACGACGAAAACTGTAAATTGGATAGTCCCGTAATGTTTCGGATTCGCGGGAATTATTTCGCGCGAAATAATATCGATGTAGTTAGTGTAATCGCGGACGGTCACGATTCGTTACATAAACTTAATTTCCACTTACGTGATCGATGTTGATCTCTCCCTTGTACATAAACTCGATGAGCACTTTGATGTCGGAGAATTTGACGTCACGCATAATGACGATCGGGTCCTTCTCCTCGTACTGCGATAAAATTGTGTCAAAGTATGTGCTGCACGCCGACAGAACGACCTGTTACCAACAAGCAAACGAAAGAAAATATTCGATTAATGTAACGGCCATTAAGCTTAAACGATCGCGTCCCCGCAAATCGTTCACGAACCAATACTCAAACTCATTCGCCACCGAGGGTGAGGGGGGTAGCGGAGAAAATTGAACTCATTTTCGAGAAGACCTTGTTAATTTGCGAAATCTCATTAAGCCGTTAAATAATAATCATCGTATGGCAGGGCATTTCCAATTACGCGGATAACGCTCAGAATCGACGAAAATTAACGTTCGATCCAGCAATGTTGCGATCTTTTATTTCAACCTTTTCGTCTTTCTCTTTCTCTCCACCCTCTCTTTCTCTCTCTTACTTCTCCTACGATCAGACAGGTGTCAGGGTTGCAGGATGATACGCGGGTAGATATGCGGACCGGTTAGCGGACGATAAAAATTAGGTACGTCCGCGGGGTGATTGTGTTAATTCTCTCGTGCTCTAATAAGATTCGAGTGTCGTAACGGATGGCATCACGGATGTCACCGTCGGTCATCGTTAATTATCGTCGGAATGGAAATCTGGGTCCGCCATTGAGCCGGTTGAGAGGAAGGGCGTCGAATTAATCGGGGTGGACTCCAGAGATTAACGTTGACGCGTTCTCCGATGTATCTCGTGTGGCAAATCAACCGCATATACGACTACGCTTGAGTGTAGATGCGCATGCACGTATGCATGTATTTGGATACATCTGTATCTACACGCCTTTACCTATTCTCGTCATTTTTCGACTTTTCGAATCTTACGTTGACGTTTTTCATATTGTCTCACGAGTACTTTATTGTTTATAACATTAGATATATGGGGTGACAACTCATTTTCAGTTGGAATACAATCTACGGGACACCCGGTAGACGCATTTGGGGAGCTCCGAATTTGAATTGAAGCTTCAGAGTTCGCAAACTTCGGAATCTGCCGAGCTTCGCAGGCTCAATTTGCAATGCACAAGCAGGAGGAGTCCGTATCTGCGTGCAGGAATACATTCGGAAACGCGGGGAGACTATGCCTAAGCGCCTCGTGATAGCACTGGAAAAAATGAACTTCTAAACGAGAAATAATGAGCTGCGTTTAGTCCGTGCGTGGTCAATATCATTAGCGGGGGTTACGAAATTTGAAGAAGGACGGAAAGCGGAAGGCCGATCGGTCTCGTCCTCGACATACACGAGCAATTATCCCTCTGCCCGACGGTCGCATCGGAGTCGCGTGAATGGGCACGATTAGCTTAACTTGAAAAACGATAACAAAGCGGGACAATTTGCCGCGGGAGCCGATGTAAATGGAGAAGAGGTAGATCGCGCACGAAAATTGCGCCACGACGGAACATCAGCGGTATATACCTGTGTAACGTCGGTTACATTGTGCGGTGCAGAAAAGAGCAACGAACGGAGTTAGACGGGGGAAAAGGGGGGGAGGAAGCGAAGGGATGGACGGAAGGTGAAACAGAGACGGGGCTACAAAGTAAAATGCGGAAAGAGAGGGACGAGAGAGAGAGAGAGAGAGAGAACGAGACCGGATAAAGAGGAAGGGACGAAAGGCGAAAGAGAACAAACGAAATGAGGAAGAAAGGAAGAAAATGAAATTACGATCCTCCCGGGCGGCGCGGGCGGGCAGCGGCGGTGGCGTGCGGTAGAAATAGCGAACGAGCACTTAATCGCTCCCTGTATTAATAATGCACGTACAATTAAGCGCTGGAGATTATTTCCAGGGCTCTCTCGCTCGAGCGTGAACGAAAATGCTCCGCGCGGAAAGGGCGACTCTGTCTCTCGTTGAACTTCATTGACTTTCATGATGGATTTCCCCTCTTCCATTTTCCGCGTACTCTATGCCCCCTTTCTTCCCCCTCCGCGTTGCCCCACTCCCTCGCACTCTCTCTTTCTTTCCTTGTCTCTCTCCATCTCACTCCGACGCTCGTCTCGCCATTCTTCCTCGCAACTGCATCATCCCGGATGCAAAGATATCGGCGGAACGTGTAGAACGGGCCGAGGCGGATTCATATTTTATCGCCACTGTTCGGAGTGCTCGTTTAAGACAGACACCCCCCGCTGTCGGTCATGATTTTTCGATCTATCTCCGGTGAACGCAACGCCCCTGGAAATGTGCAGGAATGAAAATGGTATCGACTACGCCGTCCCTCAAAACGATCTACGGCGGCTTCGGACTCTCGCGCCTTCTGCCTCAGTGGTCTCGCTCTCGTTTCTTCACTTTCCGTGCGAAACGTTGTACTTAGATAATGATAATGGTCTAATTAACGTAACGGAGGTATCGTATTTTTTTGTTTTCGTTCCATATTCCTTGGATTTCCAGACGATTTTGAGGAATATGTAGAAGTAATGCGACGATTAAATGCGTTTTCACGCCTCGCGAGGCGGCTCAATCCGCATGAATGGAAACCGCGGAGGGACGATTTCCCACGCGACAGGACGCCCTAACCGTTCCCGGTCCCTAGCAAGGGATCGACGATTGCAGACGCTTCCGGATCGAAATACGATTCTTGACACGAGGAACTCTCCCAATTCTCCGCCCTCCCCCTGCGCTAAAGGCCAAAGACTCTCGAAAGGCAGGTACGAAAGAGCGTCTGCCTGCCACGCCCAGTCAATAGCCTGAATATTTAATGTCAGAAGTTCCGTATTGATTTTCGCGATTTTTACGTCTCCGCAAATAAGGCCGTAAAAGGCCGCGGCGAACGACGAAGAGAGAGAGAGAGAGGAGAGAACGAAGGGAGGGGTGGAGGGGGATGGAAGGAGGAAGAGAGAAGGAAGGTGGGAGGAAGTCTGAGAGAAAGAGAGAGAGAGGAGGATGGATAGAGAAGGAAAAAGGAGATGCGTTACTTTTCAGTACCAGCTATATAACGCTTTATTATGCCGGGGCGCTTTTATGGGGAAATACTGCGATGAAAAAAGACGAAGACGACGACGGCGGCGCACGACGGGATGGGGGCGGGGTGGGTGGCGAGGGGGGTGGGAGGGAAAGGGCAGAAGAAGAAAGAAATTGCACTGCCCGGGTTTCATATCGAGTCATTACGATCCCCGGGCACTTTCCCCCTCCCCCCCCCCCTCCCGTTTCGTCCTCTTCCTACACCCCCTCCGTTCCCCTAGCCCCGTCTCGGCCAACCCTCTGCCCAACCACCACCCCGTACCCCGCACGACGTCTTCTGACATTAAACTTTTTATCGTGCATAACGGCGCTTCGTCTTTCGTCCGGGAGAGTAAAAAAAAGAGAGACAGGGCGAGAGTGGGAGGGAGGAGGTGGGAGCTCGGCGGCGAAACAGAGGGTGGAGAAATATAAATGGAGGGTGGTGGTCGACCCCTTCCTACCTCTGCGTCGTTCGAGGGGATGATGTCACGTCGAATTTGTCGATTCTCCGTTTTCTCCGCCGACCGTTGGCGCAATGAACCGGGCACGATGGCGAGAGAAGCGAAGGGGGTGGGAGAGCAAGAGAGAAAGGGCCTACGGGGACGTTTTGTCACAATGCGCATTTATTCCCTCCCCCACCATCATTCCCTGCCCTTAGCGAGACACGTCTCGCGACCGTCGAAAATGACGGTGAATCGTCCAAGAAACTCGCTCGCGTTGTTTCATATAATATGCTGCTCCTTAGGTGTCGAATGAGGGAAGAGGCGGCGGGGGAGAAGTTGCAGAAAGTAAGACGTTTCTTAACTGCCCCGTGTGCCGCCCTGTGCTTCAGTTTAATTGTATGAATAAAAGATTCAAAAATGGTACATGCCGAAGTCCGTGGGGTGCATAGTTGGTGCAGTGTTGTGGAGACATTTCGTCACTGTACGGCATTGACTTCGCCGCACGATGAACATCGACCCGTTCTCACCCCGCAGGCAAGGCCGGCGAATTAATTGGACTACACCCTAAATCCACCTTATTGAGGGGCGGTTGGTGCGTTCGGCGTACGTTTTTCTAGACTCTAGACTTCCGAATCACACCTTCCGCGCGCGCCGATATCTCAGTACGAGGCACTCACATCTTATTCCTCGGCGCAAGTCCGTCAAGAAAAATAAATGAATATTCTCTTTCGCGTTCTTTGCACGCTTTAGTCAAATCTGACATTCCATTTGAATTGGCCTTCTTCGCCCGTCTCGGCCGGCGACGCGGAGCGAAAGACGGAAACGTCGTTGCGCAACGGCGGGGGGAATTTTTTTTCGCGGCCCGCGCCCGTCTCCAAGTGACTTGCGAGTAATTTTTTCCCCTCGCCCCGACTCCGAACGGGATTATACGGATTATTTTTTGTAATAAAACTCGACGTCTTCTGCTGTCGCGACGGAAAGGCAGAGCGAGCGAATTTTTGCCGCTCTCCCGCGCTTCGAGAGACAGAGAGAGAGAGAGAGAGGGGGGTTAGTGTCTCTATGGGTCGGTCGGGAGAGCGAAAACGAGCGCGGTTACAGCGTTTATTTGGTGTAAGGGACATTTCACTCGCCTCGCCGAAGTTCGTTAGAAAAACGAGATTACTGGCCACCGCTTGCAGCAGTTGCGTAATTCGATCGATAGTTTAGGCGTTTCTCGTTTCTGGCGAACGACAGCGCGCGGGTGGAGGAGGAGGAGAAGGAGGAGGAGGGAGAGACGGGCGAGGGAAAGATGAGGAGCAAGAACCGGGACGGTGAAAAACGGAGGAAGAAATTGTTCGGTCTGGCCAGAGCAGCGGAGACAGACGTCTTTCTATGCAGCGCGGCGAGAGGGTGGGAAGAGATAATACAGAAGTAACGAGGTTGTGCGGTTACATTGGTTAATCTGGGTGGGAAAAAAAAAGAAATGGCAGAAAAAGAAACGAGACGTGACGCGCGAATTTACGTTGCAGCGCTTCGAGGGCAGCGTGGATTTAATAGATCGACTCGATCGGATGCACCGTAGTCGTCGACGTCGGCGAGGATACTTGAGATGCGAGTATGCCGCGTGCATGCTCATTTTAAGGCGTTTCTCACAAAGGCCGGCGAGCAGTGTGCTGTGGAATCATTTAACGCCGTGGGTTTTGATAGAAAAACAGGGAATCCCAGCGTCTACACACATCTTTACGTTTCTTGCTCTCCCTCTCGCCGACGAGGAGGCTTCTTTTCTCTTTCGTTCTCGCAGTCGATCGCGCTCGTAAATCGCTTCAAAAAACAGGCCTTACATAATTCCATAAATAATGTATATGCGCGATTTCCATTTCAGAGGCTGCCAGTATCTCGCGGAGTTCATCGTACCGAGAACGACGAAAGGCAGGAGTGAAATTAACGAAAACCGACACACGCACCGATTTCAGACTCGATTGGGCTGCTCATGTGACAATGGTGAAAAGGGTATGTCTTTCATATTACTTATTATTGGTTTGCGGTATGTGTGATGAAATGAAGAGAAATCACACAATTCTATTTCACACCGTGTACAGTACGAGAATAACCAAATATCTTTCGAGCGTTTGAAACATTACGGCAGAAGTAGAAAAAGATTTCGACAGACGATGACGTAGCGATGCCAATTACATGACATTTCAAATAAATTGGTGCGCCAATCGATCAGCGCTCCTTTCCGGACGCACTCTTCATCAAAACTAATACTTTCCTTACAAATGCAATAGCTTATCAAGTAAGCTCCTCAACCGGGAATATACCGGAGAAGCGTCGCTCGTTTTTAGACTTCGAGAATCATCGTTGCCACTCCGTCACAGGCGGAAGGCAACGGAGTAACGACGGAGCATGGTCGTAGCATGGAAGGGAGGATCGTAACTGACGGTTCAAAAAAATTCTTAGAAAGCGGCCACCCGTGAAGGCCATGAGCGTGATGACGATAAAACGTTCTCGCTAAAGGTTTTCGAATTTTTCAAGCCGGGCCCCCTGTTTGCAGGCTCGCGATTAAGACCGAGAAGGACGGAGAGAATCGTGGTTAGGGACCGTGCGGAGAGGAAGGGAGGACGGCGAAAGAAGGGAGAAACGAAAGGGACGAAATCGGAGAGGGGCTCCGAACGAGGGAAGGAGAGAGAACCGGAACTGAAAAGGACGGGAAGAGACTAACTCGATTGTTTGCGGCCGCGTTAACAGTGTGTATATACGTGTATGGCTGGGTCTGCGTCCTCGGCGTGTACGTTGCGTGCTCCATTCGTACGGTGTGTGAATTCGATGGTGTCCTCCTAGACGGGGGGTTAGGACTTGGGAACTGTTTTTGCTTGGGGTGCTCCTCGGTGTGAGCCATTTCAAAAAGTTTCACTCCCCGAAAACTTCGGAATCGACGAACCGATGCGCAATAAACGTGCATTGTAAAACGACCGATCCTCGCGTTGCGCGACTTCGGCGCTGCCTCGTGTGTGTTGGTCGGATCTATGATGTTATACGTAAACCGTGAAATATACTTCGCACTGGGTCGTGGGTACGCGCGAGAAGAACTTGATGTCCCAGTGGAAGCGGTCCGTTCTGGTTTAAAGCGACTCTCATCTGGAGTGTTTCGGCGCGATGCGAGGGGAAAAGTCACTTAGCGTTCTGACGCAGCTGGTCATGCACGAATTTTTCCGTCCTCCCGGCGTTTCCTATCCGTCACGCCTGGGAAGTTTAACGACTAGAAAGATGTAAATAACCATCGTTGCCGTCGAACGGGCCGCACTCGCGCCGTAGTAGCTGGTTAGCACTGTGAATAATTGCGTCGTCGTGGCATATCGTGCGACGACGGTCAATATGCGCCATTCTCTCTCCCCCTCTCGTTCTATCCACAGCCACCCCCTTCGGTATTAATTTTCAAAGTGACGCTCCGGTCGTCGAATTTCATCAGAGGGCGGAGGAAATTTTACACGTCGACGCAGGGCACTCGGGACAGTGACGAATAGAAAGTGAGAGCGGGAGAGAGAAAGCAATACTTAGGCACGGGATGGGGTTCGAAGGCCGTAATTACAAATAATTATCGGACGATTTTACGGGCCACAGGACGTACAGGTACCTGGACATCCGAAGATATACCTCTCCATCTGGACACCTAATCATTTATCCATCTACGACATCCGGAACGTGAAGTTATTCGGACGTTTAATTATCACCGGCACATGTCCACATTTACATTTTCCGCCGTTCGCGTATCATCGTTTTGCATATAGAAGAATCCATTTAATCTTCCCCGTCGATTCGTCCCGATTTTTTTCCAAAACGAGAGACAGGCCAGGAGATGCCTCAAATTGAAAATTAGAGGAAGAGAGACGGAGGGAGTGAGATAGATAGACAGAGACTGAGATACGGAGAGGTTGGACATAGAGGAAGGAGAGACTTTCATATAGCAGGAAATAATGTAAATTAACGGTTGATACGGCGAGGCAAGTGGAACACGCGAGCCGGCCGAAAGGCGGGATCTAATGAAAAATATTAAGCCGCGCGCGACGAGATAGGAGCGATATAAATTAATCTTCTACGCCACTGTCGTCCGCCATGCGTGCGGGGGAGTAAGAGCGAGGAAAAGGCGAATGCGGAGTAGAAACGGTGACTCAGTGCTGAACAGAAGCCCAGAAGCACGTAGAACGAGGAACGCGAGGGGACAGGAGTGACGACGAGGACGACTGCGGCAAGGGGGAGGTAGAATGAACGAAGAAGATGGAAGGGAGGGAGGGAGAGGGATGAAGAGATGGATAAGAGAGGAATGAAGTGAGAGCAGTGTACTTTACGCTCGTACGAAAATATCGATTATACTTTTTTACGAGTTCACTCGCTCCGGCCTCGGCACTGTGTTAATTTCGCGAAACGCTCCTACTCTCTCCCTCTTTATCTACTTCGGCCACGCGCTGCTCGTAAAATCCTATTAACACGTGTGTGCACTCTCTATCGCCGCCTCCTTCTATTGCTCATTCCGCTCCTCGATCTCTCATCTCTCTCCCGCGCTCTCTTTCTCTCTTTCTCCCTCACCTGCCAGGTCCGTTTTTCCAGTTAAAGCTCAAACGCACAGCTTGTCCGTCCTACGGCTACCACTCTCCACTCGGCCGGCAGCTTTCTTGCGAAACCTTCCCCAGAGTTTGAACTCGAGAGTGCGTGTACGGAGTGGTTCTCGCGAGGCTCTCTTTTACTGGTTTCAATATCTCTCTTTCTGTTTCTCTGCCGCCGTGAAAACCCATCGATCGGCCGTTAGCTCGGCAGTTTCTTTTTTCCACTCTTCCATCCGATCTGGGGTCCGTTCCGGTAAGGCATTTTCTACTTCGGGACCGCCTAAGCGAGATCGAGAGTCCTTTCTAATGAAATTGCTAAATCGGGAGCGGCGAAATTGGAAATGTCTGTATCGCGATCACCGTTGCGTCGCGCGTACACGTTTTCGCGGACGTGCTCATATATTATGTACTAAATTTCAGCGTGCTCAATGGCGAGCAATAACGACAACGGTGTTGTTATTTCACGCCAATTTAATGATCGACACGGATAGGCCAAGTCTGTTCGGTGTCGCCACACGATCGCGTCGATATAAAATGCGCTCAAAGTCCTGCGTGCGCGACACGTTTTTTGATTGCTGCGTACGTGAACGTAAAGCAACGTTCCGCGGTAATTCATGCGTCCAAAGTCCTGGTCCCGCGGTGACCCGCGGGTCCCGTTTCTGCTTTCCACCGAGAATCAACTTGAGCCGGCAGCGCGGCACAATGCCGCGAAACAGTAAAGTTTGTACCTGCGACGATTTTACAACGCGAGCAAGAGCCGGGCGTCGCGCTCAATTACGATTCCATTACATCGGCCGCTGATGTATTGTAGCATTTCCAGCGGTCGCGCGGTCGGCCCGCAACAGCACCAGTGCATGCCTCCTTTTTTCCCGCAAGCATCATACGTGCAAATCCAAGTCGAATGGCAAGAGCCGCGCTCCGCGAGATATCCTTGTTCATCTTCCACTAAGCCTTCAGCGCCGATACAAAGGCGCGCTATTATTTATACAGTTAGGAAGGAGCACGTCATGTTTTTTAGAACGCAGGATGTCCGGGTTTAACGACCTTCGCACCTGGCAACCCTTCTGCATGGCATGTAATTACCTACGAGGCACATAGAAGGCAGAGCCCGCTAGTACCAACTGTGCATCTTGAGAGTTGGGTGCTCTACGAGTTAGTATAGCGTTTGTTAGCATAAATCGCGCGGGTCACGTAGTTTCATGTGCTCAGTTCGTTAACCTCCTCCACATTATCATAATAACATTTTTTCGCGGGCTCTAATAAAGCACCGGAAAATAGTAATAACATCGGAACCCGCACGGACGCTCTATTAACTTATCGCGGGACGTGTGTCAATAATCCAATAGGGAAATTATTGGCGACGGTAATTTATAAGGCTAAGAAAATTGGACGTAGATGCTGGGTCTCACGTGACGTGGCGCGATATAATGTGGTACGTTATACGATGCATGGTGTCCCACGAACGTCATGTACGCTGCGGGATTATTCTACTTCGTTATCGTGTTCTGTCAGAAGTAAGATACGGTGCGTGTTTACTGTGAAATAATACTTTTCACCTACGTTACGCTTTTCAACGTTTTATTTCGCCTCGTTTTTAACTATGAACCTTTTTTCACAATGATCCAATGCTTTTAGGCATGCGACGAGGAGCTCAAAAAGCAACTGCAATTTGTAGTACAGACGAAGGGCAATGCATTAAAAGATATCGCGAAGCATTCTGCAGGTGTATGTGTGCGATGTTAGTGTCGTTATGCTGACGGTTGCGAGGAATCTCGCTTGTCGTTTTCCGTGTTCCTCCCTGACGTTGTTGCCCCCCTCAAGCACTTTGATCGATAGGCTAACGTCGCGACGTTAGCCCATTTCTCGTTGCCAAGTCAAAAACGACTCGATTCTATCCAGACAAAGCGCTTTCGGAGGACAAAATTCGTGCCCGCCGGATTTGACAACTTCTCGCATGAATTCTCCCGACGTTCTCATCAATTCCACGGCTATCCTCCATAAAAGCTTCGACTCCACGGGCTGCCGCAAAGCCGCATTATATTGCACGATATCAAAATTGAACGACGGAAACTAATCATTTTCCGCTAGATTATTTACGAGCCGCTTGTTTTCTTCGACACAGTCTTTTCGACTGGGGACGAGGAAAAAAACACACTGAGCCTGGAGAACGTGTTATCGAGACCGAACACAAGCGAGCACTTAGTAAAACATGAGATTAGCGGGACGTTAGTCATCGGAAAAACAGTGTTGCATAGTCCAATCGATAATTTACATTTTTCCCCGGCTTTTCCCCGTCCTCCGTTTCTCCTCCCAACACTGTCGACCTAGAAATCCGCGCTCAAAAGATGCACTCCTCTCTCTCTCTCTCTCTCTCTCTCTCTCCTTCTCCCGATATTCCCCCTATCACCCGACGATACTCCTCGCTTTTCCATCGACGCATTTTCTTCGACCAAAGGGTAGTCGTCGTCGTCTCGACGCTTTTACGCTCGACCGATGGACCTTGAAACTTCAGATACCGAAGATCGCGATCAATAAATGACGCAAAAATATTTCCGCGGTAATTCGAGGCGTGCAACGAAGCGCGCGGAGGCTCCGTAGGCTAACCATTTTGTTTGCACCGGGATCCGACCGACACCGACGACGGACGTTCCGAAGTATTAACGTCGAACGTTCGCGGACTCGTTAACATTCGCGTGCGGTGCGTCGGGAGTGCATGGCAATACGTCCCGACGTCTCTCATTTCTGCAGATAAGCCGACCATATGTTTTAGAAACCGTCAGTTCTCCTATAGATGTTTAATCGATGCCGCTTCCACTCGCACTAGCGGATAAATTTCTTCGTACTTGCGCGCCTGAAATTCTGGCCGGTGTCGCTGCTTCCGACTATAGTTTAATATTTAGCCTGCCTAAGTATTCTATATACCGTGTAACAGCTGGCGTTTCTATTATTCATCGGGCGAACGACGCTCGATTGAGCGTATCGCGGCCCCGCTCTGGTGCTTAGATGCCTAACTACTATCGGGCGATAAATTTTTCAACGCCTTCCGTCTATATCCATTGCACCCTTTTTCATTTCAAAGGGAACTTAATCACCGAACCTCGCGGGCTCTGCTCGGCGAAGCCACGCACGCCTCGTCCCGAGCGTTACTAATGCGCTAGATTGTTTATATAACGTTGCATACGACGTGTCAGTTACCTCATTTGATGCGGAAAGATTTCATCGCGACCGACGCTTCCTTGCTTACTCATCCTTCTGAACTGCGTAAAAATGATTGTGTAATTATCGAATCGTCCCGAGCGCGTATCGTTCATCGATTCGAACGGCGCGTTCTCGGAGTTTGCCGCGATACGAACGTGGCGATCGACGTGTCAAATTACCGACTCGAATCGACGATTGTCTAACGATCCCACCTGGCCGTGATTGGCAATTGGCGTCTCTGCGATTCGTCGCGGCTACTTAGAAAGTTACGCGGCCGATTCGTATCCCCACGGAATATCCGAGCATCGGTTCATTATCGAGCATTCATTATCTGTCTCTTGTGCTACGCGCGGCACACTTGTTGCTAGAAACGTGTGTCTCGAGTCATGTCTTCATCTACAAACGCGCTCGGAACTGCCCATAAACTGTTAGGGCGACGTGCGAGGCACACTTAGAAGCAATATTCGAAATGTTGTAAATCGTTGCGGTCTGAAGTCGAACAAGTCCGTCAACGACGATCCTTGTATCATTTACTCGTTATCTGTCGTTGTCAGATCGTATTATACTGTACGAAATATTTCGCACATTTAAATCTCAGCAACTGCTCGCGCGTTACACTTTGTCGCTGGCATACGATTTCAGAGTGTATTCAGTTGTTTAGCGGCCGAACATAAAAATACCGAACATTAGCTTATCGCTCATTTACCGTTAGACACTGACACGACAGCTTTATCTATAACGACTGAACGACTGCTCGCGGGACAAAATACCTCGTCTACTTTACTGGAAAACGTCGAAACAGTACATAAAGTGTATAATGCCTCGAGGCAAAGACCAGAATTTCTAACATTTCCTACAATAATCGGTTGCTATCCATGTACTGTCTAATATTAGCCTATCGCTCGCGTATCTATGTATTTGCTTTTACTGTCGTACAAGTTCGTCCTATCGAGAAATTAACATTCCGCATTCTGTTGCATCGCCGGCATGTTTCACACGACTGGACGCACTCCGGAGTTCCAAAGAACAAGCCGTTGCCTGCTGAAAAGCGGGCGGGAAGGAACGTTGACACGTAAAAATTAAAACGCGAGGCAACCGAAACGGAATTTCGTTGAATTTGGTGCGTTCCCCCCATTGTTTTCTTTTGCTCGTTAGTCAAGGATACCGTCGTGCACCTGGATGCAGGTGGTTAGGCAGAGTAAAGGGAACAGCTGTGCCCCTTCTGTTACCCCCTCCTCTGCCCACTCCACCCTATATGCCCTATCGGCTCCCTTTTCCGTTTTCTCCAACTCAGCCGTCAAGCTTTCGGTTCCTGCTTTCGGTTCACACCTTCAATCGACCGACTTACGTAACTGCGGTGCACTTTCGAAATAGTGTGGTCATTAGCGAAAAGTTAAACATTTTGAAAGTACCGTTAAATATATGCTCGCTGATAAAGAGACAATTTTGATAGGATTATCACCCACGCATGATAAATTTGTTCAACGTCAGAAGTGCCGCATTAGACTACTTCTCTCTGTCGCTTCTTTCGACCCTTCGCCCAAAGGGCTTCCCGTTTCCGTCCTCTCTCCCACACCACTTCCACCCTACCCTTTACTTCTCGATCTAGATAACCGCTTGCATACAACGGAATGGCGTGGGTAAAATCGCGCGCGAAAAAGGAAAGCGCCGACGAAGACATCGTATGACACGACGAAGCGTGGAAAGGCAAAGAAGAAGAAGAAGAAGAAGGGGGTGTAGGAGGAGAAGAAGCGAAAAAGCGCCGCGCCTCCCACTACATGTGTGTGTGTGTGTGTGTGTGTGTGTGGGCGTCGGTGGCGGCATTCTAAATTTAGGAGGAAGTATTGATTTTACAATTTGGACCCCTCCCAAAGTAAAAAATAAACCAAGCCAAACGTACTCTACTTTGATAGAGTGCCTCTCCTCTGCGCGGCTCGTTTCGACGCATAGGCGAGAGGGAGAGTCGAGTGACGAAGAAAGAAGGATGTACATAGAGTAGAAAGAGATCGAGAGAGAGAGAGAGAGAGAAAGCAAGAGGGGAGAAGAAAAAAGAAGAGAGACGTTGGCGAGTGAAAGAGGAAGAAAGAGAAAGGCCGGAGAAAGAAACAGAGTGTGTATAAGGGGGGGGGGGGGGGGAGGATAGAGGCTGAGGGAGGACGGAGGGAAAAGAGAGTGGCGAAATACCGTAGTTCTACCCCGGTAAGAAACAAAGAACAGAAAATTGATCGTTTGTCAAGTTTTATGTTCCTCTGGGTCGGCGGCGAGGGTGGTCTCTCGCCCTCCCGCGCCCCGCAACCCCTGGACTCACTCTCTTTCCCGTGCTCTCACTCGAATACCCATACAAACGCACCTACACGTCTCCGGGGCTCGTCGTTTCTTTCCACCACCTCGGCCCGTCTCGCTCACGACGTACAATAAGACGAATCGAGGAAATTCTGCCCTGGCAACGAAGAGTGGGTACGCAGAAAAACGTATGAGGGGTGGAAGCGAGTGAACGAGAGCAAAGAGAGAAGGAGAAAGAGTTCGAGCAAAGAGTGGAACAAGGAAGAGGAAAAGAGTGGGTAAGCGGGAGAGAGAGAGAGAGAGAAGGAAAAGACAAAAAAGATAGAAGGAAAGAAAGTAAAGGAGAGTAAAGACGGATTAAACAAGGAAACGAAAAAGTGAGTTAGAGCGGGTAGGGGAGTGAGGAGAGCGAAGACGGATTAAACAAGGATGAGAAAAAGTGAGTAGGAGAGAAACGGAGTTTGCGGGGGTTGAGAAGAGGAAGAAAGACGGCGAACGAGGGACACGTGTACGCGAAAAAGGAACAAGAGCCGCTCTCCTGCCAGTACGATGGAAACTGGACGAGATTGCCTCCGTCGTCTGCTGCCGATCGCAGCGTTTTTGGCGAGAATCGAGTTCAATTACCAGGGACCCGTCGTCCCCCCCCCCCCCCCCCCCGCCCTCTTCCCGCGCAAAGCTCCGTTCTGTGATTTCTTAAAAGCTCGTAGGGAGCCTTGTACTACCGGCGTTCGCGATAAATTAAGCGTCGCGGCGAATTAAATTCGTCGCTAATTCAGGGCCACTAAACGATTATCTATTTCCTTCCGAGATTCGTCAATCTTTAAACGCATTCGATTATTTCAGTCAGGTTTAAACGATTCCGACGCGCTTGTCTTACATCTTTCAGGTTCGATGTTAATTATTTCCCCGCTTAATCAACCGCAATCGTCGCGGTGTCGTACGTGAGGGAAAATAACGATTTTTACGACGACGGAAGATACAAATCCGATGACAGCGGTAATTGGAAAAGTGGAACGTTAACAAAGAATTCGATATGGAATATTCGATTATGTGACGGTCGATGTACATCCTTCAAATTTTCGCATCGAGGATTAATTAGGCCTTCGAAATTTCTCGAAAGCGGGTCGCGTGTTACGGGCGTTCCGAATGAATTAAGACTGGGGGAGATTAAATTCGTCGAGGGCGAAAAATAGAAGCCACTCTTCGTCCGCTCTTCCCGATCACTCGATATTCAATTATACATTTTTTACCGTTCACCTGTCGTTTCTCGAAATTTGTACCGGAGGATTGATTACACCGTCGCTATTTTTCGAAAAATAATCACCGGCCTGCGCGTGCTATCGACGTTTCGGACAAATTAAGATCGGACGCCGAAATGAAATTCCTGCCCCCTCCCCGCAAGAGCTCGGCCGGATTGTCAATTTTTCTTAGTCCGTTCGATTTCCGACGAGTTCCCTTCGACTCTTGGATTCTCGAAGTTGGTCGCGACGAGACGGGGGGTTACGTCGGAGGATATGAATCACGATCCAGGGATTGTTTCTATGGTAACAGAGGTGTCCCTGCACACGTAACGCGCTGATTCACGGACTTTTAATCTGCGATCACTGGCATTTGTCATTTGCCACGTAAGGAACTCCGCCAACGCACGGTCCGTTTTATTTCCGCATGCATTTGGTGGCATCATATTGATCGGGTAATAGGAGCCTCTTATACGGCGTTAACACTTACGCCAAGCGCTTCCTACATATTCGTTTCATTACTCGGAATAGGAGCAATAGGCGCTGTGATGCTACGATGTTAACGTTTGTCAGTCTCTCAGAGCGTGCGACTGCCTCGTTCGATACTTAGAAGCAAAATGGTAGAGTCGCGGTGGCGTCCGAGTTGGAGATATCGCTCCTGAGGGATGATTCCTATGGAACCACGTGACTCACCTTGTGTGCCCGCAGAGTTTTGCCCTCGCAGGCGAGCGTGACGTCGCAGTACGCCTGTCGCTCGAGTAGCTGTGGGAACATCGTCTGCAGATTGCTCTGATGGTACTTCCATCTCAGGCAGTATTGCTGGGGGAACATGTTGGCTGACGATGATGACGTCGCAGGCGGTGTCGTTGCTGAACCGCTTCGTTGCTGAAGCATGCGCTAGCTTGCTGGCACCGCCGCTGGGCTACTACTACCCCTCCTCTAAGAACTCCTCCGTCGATCTAGCACGTTCTCTACCAGCCAGACTCCTATTTATCGTCTGAAATGTCACGCAAGTTTCGGCCAATCAGTTCATGTTGTTCCTTAGCAAGGCAATGCGAAAGTTAAGAAGGCGAGCGTTTGGTAAGGAAATGTGTCGAGATCGAGTGCTTTTCAATGGACAGAAGATTCGAGGTAGTTGAATCGAATTTCACGACGATGATCGCGGTTCAAGTTTGCGTCGTTCGGTCGAACGATTGTTCGCAGAACAGGCGTGTGTGTGCGTTTGTGTGATATTATGATTGTCAGAACCACGTGGACGTTTGTGGATCAATCATATCTGGCTCGGCGATTGGACGAGGACTGACGATTGTTCGCGGACCGCATCGGCGTTAGGTGGGAACTGGACGATTCACGAGCCGGATTCGTGGGTCCAGCCATCGGAAAAGAGCAAAACTGACTATACGATGCGCGCACGTCATGTTTGCTATTGGTTTTACGAGAGGAGAGAGACGATTGTTCGGGCTGAAATTGAACGGTGTACGATCGGCGTTGGGATAGTCTTTGAACTAAATTAAAACTCCAATGGTCCCTGATCTCTCGAATGTCGGCTAATTTTGGATCGGTCTTTCCGAAGGGTTGCGTTTGGCTTCGCAACTATGCAGTGCAGTTTGATTTTTAACCTTCGTCAATACTACCATCGACGTCGGCCCGATTACGTAAATAACCGTCTGATATTAAAGAATTTGAAAGTTTATAATCCGCATCATATCATCGGGAGCTTTCAAATTTTCAGCGCACACAATCGTCCAATCGCCGACCCTATAATTTTCGACTCTCACAACCTCGCGACGGTCGACAGAGTGCTGCGTCAAGCTTGATCGTCGCGTCGGCTCTAACGGCACCCGTTCCCTCGGAAAGTTAATAAAGATCCATCGGGAAAGCGTTCGCGATATTCCAGTGAATACGCACGTCAACGAATCGTTTCAACATGGCACGTGGCAAATAAAAGTCTCCGACTCACTGTCGATGTAGGAGAGTAGCGGCCCGACTCGTCCTCGAAATCAAACCAATCAGGACCCTCAGAGACCTCTTCTCGACGTGTGCCTCCCCCACGTCAAACTCCTCACAAAGGTAGCCAATGCGGATCACTCTGAATGTCCGCCAAATTGCTCGCGATCTTTCCTTTTCTCGCGTCGATGTTCCTCGCCGACGTTTTTCACGTGCCTGCAACAGAAAGCGGAGACGCACGGTTATCGCTACTTTCGTCTCGTTCCGTAGCGTCCCTCTATTTCCAACCGCATGCCAATGCTATTCGCGCAGATCCGTCAGAAATTTCGACGAGGCCCGTATGAATATTAAACGTCCCATTCACGTCAGTCGCGCGCTTCCCGATCGGCGAGCGTGCCGACTCCGAAGACAAGCCAACCGCGTTAACGAGGCATCAATGAAACCGAAATCCGCGCCAACGAGACAGCGGCTAATTTAAAGACAGACACCGATACGAGTCTCAGGCGAATGACACCACGCCGCTGGAAGCGCGTGTGGCACGGCCCGCAAATTAGCGTCGGAAGGCAGGTGGCGGCGGCGGCGGCAGCGGCAGCGGGCTACTGGCATCGGCCTGACAATTATTTATTTAACAATACGCCGACGGAAACGTCGATACCGAGCTCTGTTCATCCCGCATTAGTCGGCCGAATAAAATGCCGCCGGCCTTTGGCGAACGGATCACTTTAGTCATTATTCGGCCGCTGCTACGTCGGCCGGGCGAGAATAGACGGCGGGAAGGAAATTGGGAACTCTCCTTCTCCCTCGATCGATCGATCCACCCGAACGAACGGACGGACGAGCGAACGAACACTGCTCTAAACGCCAGCGAATGGATCCTTTATGCTGCCCGACGACGACTCACGACACGGGAGCGGAAGGCTCGCGGGTAATTACCGGAGGGAGGATGCGTGGAGAAAAAAACGGGGAAGAAGAAAGGAAGAAGAGAGAAGGACTGGACGACGGTTCCGGACTACATAGAAACTTGTCGGTCGCGTGATTTCGACATTGCACCCCCGCGACCCCGCCGCCGCCTCCGGCCGTGAACTTTGCGATTCCTTTCGCGCGACGCGACGCTCAACTTCGCGGCAGTTATGTAAACAAATTAATGGAGGCGTCGGTCGGGACGGAGACGGGCTCGTCGCGTCAGGAGCGGAGCGCGTCGTAAAAAGCGCTGAAAATTTTCGTGCGACAAAGGAGACCCCCGCGCCCCACCCCCATACTATTCCGGCCACCACTATCCCTCCTCGAATCCAGTTTTCGAAAGCCGTGATCCGGTTCGCGCGCGTCGACCTTCGGCGATGAGTCACGAGCTCTCTTTGTCGTGGCAGAAGATATCGAAGGAGGACTTTTGATCGAAGCCCAAGGTCGGGGCAGGACTGCGGCGTGCGTGTCGATAATTTCGAAATGTCGACGGGGGTATAAAAAGACCCCCGCGGTGAAGGGGTGGCAGGGGGGGAGGGGCAGCAATAAGAGTGGCCGCGTTCGATCGACTCGAAGATATCAGGAACGGATTTAGGGTATGCGGTCGAACGGAACGAGAGGAAGGTATAAAAAGGGCGGAGGAAGAGAGAGAGAGAGAGAGAGAGAAGGAGGGGTTCTACTGCTTCTTCATCTTTTATTATTATTATTATTATTATTAATTTGAAATACAAAATTTCGAAGGGCGGCCTTAATAAGCGGTTTGCAAAAATTAATTCGACGCCGACCGGAGCGATACGCTGAACATTGTTCGCGAGTCCGGCATGAGAGGCAGGAAAAAGAGTCGGCGAATAATTAATTGCGACGATAAATAATGTCACCGGAATGTTTCTCGAATTTCGTCATACGCCGGTCTCGGTTATATCAATTAAGAAAAAGCTGGCAGGAATTGAGCGATAGAGAGGAAGTTCGGTACGATTGCGGCTCATCGTCGTATATCTCGTAAAGGAAGTGACTTTTTCCATCCACATAAACCTTAAGGCAATTAACGCAATGACCGTATCAATTAGCATAAATATTAAAGAGCGACTTCGCGAACGTCCGAGAACGTCGACCGCGGGTGACCAGATGCTTTTTTGCCGCGTTAAACTTTTATGAGGGCGTTAAACGATGATAAAGACCGATTAAAAGCGAATTCGAATTTCACGTGGGAATGGCGTCCGGATCGTTTCGACGATTATAACAAGGGCAGATCATAACCAGAAGGACTCGGGGAAGATACGAAGGGACAGAGATAAGGCGAAATGCAGCAGCAGGCGCAACAGCAAAATCTCTAAGAAATTCCCGCGAATCGACATATCTGCGCGGCCGAAGACAGTGACACGTTGTGCATGCGGACACAAATCATCCCAGCGTCCAGTCTCACAATTCCTCATTTCGTAGTTACAGCTTGTTCGCGCTCTCGCACGTATTATATCTGTCGTTGAAGCATTCGATGCTAATATATACGAGAGTGTCAACCTGTTTTTCCTCCGTTTTCACGCCGTTCCTTGTCGCGGTTGCTTAATTTAACTAACAGATTAATAAGCATATCCGGTTTCGAAGCGTTTCCTCGCGGTAAACGCTTTGCACAAGACGAGGAGCTCTCGATCTCGGAATCGGCCGCGGCGAGTGAATGAGCGACGCGAGCGCGCAACATTGAGAGGAGTCATTCACCATAATTGCCCGGCTTGAATACTTTTCCCTGACCCTAGGTATAATTACGATAAGCGCGACCGTAAATCTCGGAGGCACGTAAGTAACGTTCTCGCTTTGCTGCCGGCACGCGTAATCGGCGAAGCCTTCTGGGAGCATTATAAATTATTTTCAATGCTCGCGAGCCAGTTTGCCAGTAGGGCGCGCGCGCGCGCTCGCGGCTGCTTCGTCTTCTCGTTACGACAGGCCGTGTTAACCCTTAACCCTTTTTGATACTAGCGGGACGAGTGCGTTCCATCAAGTGGGATAAATTAAACAGGTCTTGCGAGTACGCGTACGAAGTTGGTGAAGTCTACGTACGAAGCTAATAATGATGCAGGTATCCCTGGTATTCGATGACACAAATTATTAATTACTTAGTTCGGATTGGATCCGATCATAATGAATCGGTGCGATGAAAAATACATGAGCGACATAATGAAGTAAAATCGAATATTTGATAACCGCTGATCAAGCGGAATTCGTTTTGCGAATTATTACGGATGAAAAAGTTGGTCAATATCGGACATCTTTTTTGATCGTCGTCGGAATGATAGCGAAGACACCTTCGATTAGTAAGCACGTTTCTTTTGTCGGGGCTTCGAACGACGGCCGGGAAAGTTTCGATAAGAAGCAATTTCGAGAATGTTCACGAAAATTGCTCCGCCCTCCGTCGACCGACATTTTAATTCTCGGTAACAGACGGACGTGAAGCGTGACGGTAAAAAATGAGGCACCGTTTGTAAGCCGGACGTCGTCGGAAGATTTCTATCGATCGAAGACGTCAGTACGGCGCAATGTCAGCGAAACGCAGGTATTCAGGTCTCCAGGTGCTCTTGCACGTAGAATACGTGCTCAGACCACCGCTATCCTAGATTCCCCGTACTTTCTATTGTGTTTGCGGATCGGATTAGAGTACCTTTCGCCGGCGAGAAAATGTCTCGTCTCTTCGTTCCTCGCGTTTCGCACGTCACCGTCGCAATGATTTCTGGTCAGTCGACGGAAATGAAAAGACGGGCCGGGCAGGGGAGGGGGCATCATTCGAGGAGAATACAATATGTCGTAATGGAAGGATGTTTCTAACGTTCTCTTTTGCGCATGAAATATGCCCGGCGGCTGGAAATCCGCAGCTGTGGGTAAAAGTTTTCGCGAGGGGAGGAGGGGCGAATTTCTCAAATTTTTCCAAGCAAAATGCGAGCTACGAATTGCCAGGCATTTCTTTTTGTCGGCTGTGGGTGCATTAAGTTTTTCGAGGGATTTTAAAAGTTCCGTCCAATATGAGGCGGCAAGAAAAGTTCATGAATACGTGGGCCCCGTGGATGGCGGATTTTCTAATCGGAAAAGTTCGTAATTTTGGGTTTAAAATGGAATGAACGATAAGATACCGTCGGAATGTTATAATGCATCAAAAGTTTCCATCGAAAATTCTGTCGATAAACTTGCACGCGTACGCTCGCGTTGCTTGCCTCCCGCGTAAAACCCAAATTCATACTAAACCGGGCGTAAATAAGTTAAACGAACGCTTTTCGCGTACGCTGCCAAAAAATTCCGCCGTGTATACAACCGGCGTTTACGGAATGGATTAGAGAGCGGTTCTCAGGGCAGAAAAATCGGTACTCCGCCGTGCGAATACGAGAGGCGAAGGAGAGTAGGAATGAGAGAAGAAGGATCGGCACGGGCAAAAAACGGCACATCGCGTTCGCCGATTCGAAGTGGCGAAGAGGGAGCGGCTGAAAATACGCTCGGCGCGTAACCTTTGGAAGTCGATCGTTCGCATCTTTTCCTCTTTTTGCGCCTCGCGCGCGATCGAACCCGCCTGAACTTTCGTGAAACTCTCCTCCGACGGCTGGAACGAACGTGTGTGGGAGGTTGAGGTAGAACATAGAAGGGGGAGAGTGAGAGAGAGAAAGAGAATGAGCGAGAATACATTATACGTTCACCAGACGAAATCTTACAGGACCCCTATATACAGACCCGTGAAATTCATAAAATCAGTCCCAACCACCGTGAAACTAATTCCTCGAGGCCGTCATTTTTCCGCCGCAGCCGACGGTGACGGATGATAAACGATGACAAATAGAACGCGCGGGTTGGAACGGGGAGCGGAAGAAGAGAGTGCTCTCGGCGGCGGCGTTTCGCAAATTTTCCACCGGCCATTCCTCCCATTTCGTAGCGCGAGGAAGACAAACTGCCCGGCACGAGGATCGCGAGCGTGCAAAAGCGTTTTCCATCCCCGGGCCGCGCGCAGGTACTGTTATAATTCACGTAATCGAAGGCTTCTCGCGAGCGGGGCTCGCGGCGCCTGTGCGATCGTAAAAATAGGCGAACCATAGACGTACGGTTATTACCGCGATGCACGCACGCCGCGCCGATGGCCGTGTATATGGCCGTGTACATGGCCGCCGCGAACGATCATCTGGCGCAACTTCTTCGTTTCCGAGGAGCAGGGGTCCGCTTCCGAAGCGAGGCGGCAAAAAAAAAAGGCCGATCGGGGTTGTGTGTAAAAAGGGCTCGATCAATCGTGACGACGGAGCCGTGACCTCGATCGGACCGTGCTAACGCCGTCAACCAAGTCGTGACTTTTCCTAGCGCCGTGTGTGGCTCGAAATATTTTTCTGATCGCCTTTACGTAACGCGCCGCTTTAATTAGAGTCGCATCAGGGCTATTCGACGAGGGCAACGGAGGAGAAAAAAAAAACCGGCCGCCTCGTAGCACCGTGCATCGGAAGCGAGAAGCAAGGATTAAGAGCGAACAACAGGTCGAGGCTGTCGGATCGAGCGTCGCTGGAAAATATCGAGAAAAACACCTCGGAAACGTACCGCGGCGGATCTCGGCGGACGTCACGAGTGCCACTTCACGGCAGTTCTTGCGTGGACTTCGATGAAACCGCAATTTCAGTCGCCGGGGATATTACACGAGCACGAACGATGGGTACGATCCTTCCACGAACAATGCCGTTCTTAACAGCCGGTTAAATTCCAGCGAAACGGGGTCTTGAGAACGTGACAAATGACGACGCGAGTGCGTTTTCAGGATCCACCGCTGCGGTCGCTGCGGCGCCAGACGGCATTACCGGTGTACAGATTTCGCACAATCGATTTCTGGGGAGAAGGTGCACGAGTCCGATACAGCCGAAATCTTTCCGACGAACAATAGACCGGCCTGGAATCCGGCGAAATTTTCGGCTTCGCCAGTGTGCGATAATGCGTGAGAACGCCTTAGCCGAGGCAACAACGTCCGCAGGCACCTATTCGCGAGGATTCCAGGGACTGCGAATGCGATTTTTCATTTGCCTGCGGAAACCCGAGCATTCGAAGACGATATCTATGAGCGGCCTGAAAACTCGATTCTTCGTCAGCTGTTTATGCGGCGCGGAGATTGATGCTCGTCGAACCCCGCTTTATTTCTCTTACATCCACTTCTTTTGCCACTTTTTGTCCCATCCTCTCCCCGCGTCCCTCCTCCATCTTCCTCTCGCTTCTTGTTCTCTATTTACTTACTCCACCTCCTCTTTCTCTACTTCCTTCTCTTATTCTATTCGATCCTCGTCTATTTTTCCCGCGGGCCATTTCCTCCTCGCTCGCACCGTCTTCTCGTCCGCTCCCTCTCTTTGTCTCTCCCGTAATGAGAAAGATCCTGGCTTCATACACGAGCCACTATGCTCCGGCATAACGGTTCCGCGGTCGCGAGCTGTTTCACGAGAAGACGTGATGCACGAGGAACGAGAAAAACGTGTGCATCGCGCGCAACGGAGTCACCGTGCACAGCTTCTGTCGGCAGTCAGTCGTAGCCTGTTTACATTTCCCGCGCCAGGCTGCAGCGAGACATTCCATGATCGCGGGTCGATCGTAGGAAGATGGACCCGAAACTCCAACTATTCAAAACTTTGAAATTATCAGACATCGCAGTAAGACTTTCTCGGCAAACGCGGCATCGACGAGACAATTCTGAGAAGAAAGCTGTCGTCGCGTTTCAGACGACGAGGGATTAGAAATTATGGAGAAAAAAATTGCCGATGATTCCCGAGGGAGTTTCTCAGTCTCCGGTCCCTGCCCTCTCTCTCTCTCTCTCTCTCTACCCCCCGACCACGTTTTCTGCCGGCTGGCCGGGGCGGCGTCGAAGTTTCGATTAAGAAATTCCTCGCCACCTCGGGGGACACTCGTCGTCGCGGGGCGGCTGAAAAACGAGGGTCTCCGGCCATCGTCGTGGAGGAAATCTCGCGATTACGGGCGTCGACGGCGGGCAAACGGCTTGGCCGGAGTGAAATTTCACAGCGAGGCACATTTTTTCCCTTCGTAGAAGGCGACGCAGTGGGAGCGAGAACCGACGATAGCAGCTTTATCACGCTCGGTCGGAAGATAAAGCTCGATGCAGCCTTTCTCCCTCGCTCCTACGCTCCTTCTCTACTTTGAACGCACACCTACGTACTCATACGAGCACGCCACCTCTCCTATTTCTGTTCATTTAAAGCCCGCGCGCTCATATTCTCCTCTGCTTTCCACATCTTTCCATTATTTTTTTCCTTTTTTCCCCCTCTACTTCTTCCGTCTCCCCCCGCCTCACTCTCGTACGGCGGAGGGGTGTGTGACACTCGTGCGCACTCGTACATACACATGTTTCCATCGCATGACACGCGTTGCAGCGTTTCGCTCCAAAGCGACGTTTTCGAGGAAACTAGATAAACAGCGGAAGGCGAGGAAGAAGAAGACGAAGAGGGTCTCCCTTTGTGCCTGGCAAATGCGTCGAGTGCACCTCGCGTGCGACGTGGAAGTGCCCGTTGCATGTGTACACTGTTCAGATTCGATGGGCTTTTCCTCGCTGAACTTCCCCCGCCAGCGCGCCCGCCCATGTACCTGTGCATACGCCTGCGTGAGGCACACTTTATGCATATGTATGAACTACTAAACTGTGGGATACAGGTCTTCCTAGCGCGCATCCACGCGAATAGATTAAGCATGCTAATTACTTTGAAATTTGCGATACGGAATTTAATATATACTAAACGCAGAACGCTGCCCGAGTCACACACGATGTGCATCGCGCACCAGAAGATTGCCCGAGTAGCTCGCGCTTCCGGCTTTTGGCTTTTCTCAACGCGTCAACTCCTAAGTCGGCTCGGCCGGAATGCGAAGGAAAAAGATAGCGGGAACAAAGAGATTGTTTATCGTCCCGCGAGTGGGCGTCATAACGCAATACGAGGAGAAAGAGACCGCGGTGGAAGAGAGAGAGAGAGAGAGAGTGCAGGAACGAGGGAAGAGGGCACATACCAGTCTTGTCGCTCACGCACGACTCGCGATATTCGCCTCGTTGCATCTTCGACGAAAGTCCCGACTCGGCCGCGAGAACGAACCCGGAATTTCGAGCGCACGTCTTCCTCTAATTCAATAAATGAGACGCTTTTATCTTCACGCGCAGATACACACTCTAACTGTCCACTTCCCTGTTTACGTGTTTTAGCATGCCGATGCACGAATGTGTTATCAAGACGGAGCAATTATGCGCCGTTATCGAAGATGTACGTCAACACACGAGGTACTGGGATCTTTCACTATCGCGCGACGTTTTCTATGATCGCCACACGCCTGATGTCGCGCAGAACGTGCTCGATGCATCCGGCAATGCACTCGGCCGCACGTCGTCGCACTGCATCGAACGTTCGCCTTCACCTTATAAGAACGTACTGCGGACGTTTTCCACGCTCGAAACGCGCACGCTGTTGCATGCGACCATCTCATGGAAACTTGTTGCCATTCGCTGCGTTTATCTGTCCGTTCGCATGACAATCAACGCCCACGGACTTCAATAACTAATTGCCATTCTGAGCATTCGATTCCCCTTTGCCTCGGCCACCAGCCGATTCGAGCTTCCCTCGAACAGATGGCAACTGTCAAAAGACGAAACACGTTTCGTCGCACGCTCTCAGTTTCATTGAGGACGCGCTTTGAATGACGTCGGAGTCGCATCGAGGCGAACGTATTACATAATCAAACTCGCAATTTTATCTCCGGTAGCTCCGGCACACGCACACACCAGAGACGCACACAGAGCCACACGCGCGCATCGACGTACCGCATTCTGGCGTGCTCCGGCGGAATGCTCGTCTCCACCATCGCGCGCGTCTCTTCGAACGCGCGCACACCCAACGAACTCGACCAACGAACCAGCGAACGAACGACGACGGAGAGTCAACGTCAACATCCGCCGAGCGTCACGTGCCACTGTAACTCGTCACGTCTCTCCACACCACGTTGCACGCCACTGTCAAGAGCGGCCCGAGAAGAAAGGAGAGGGACTGAGTGGGCGACTGAGACCGTCGCACGAGCGACAGAGAGATACGGAATCTGGCTAGGAGAATGTGCGTGATCGAGAGAGGGAAATCGAGAGATAGATAGAGAGGGAGATCAAAAGAGAATGAAAAGAGGGAGCGTGAGAGAGGGCGAGAGAGACGCCAAGTTCCTTTGGCTTCCTGGTGGCGTGTTTTGAGTGTGCCCGGATTACGAGGAACGCCGGCGGCGGTGGTTAAGCACAAGAGGGCACGGTGTGAACGTGATAACGTTTGATAGTGTTCGGGATGAGATCCTTGGGGAACACGTTTGGTGAGTGCAGGCCGTAAACAGGGTTTGGCGCACACCATGGAATGTGTGCACGTTAAGGAAATACGACCGTAAGATGCGATTCAGTGAATGCGCGATGGTCAGCTGAAGTGGAGGGGAGAGCTTACGCGATGACATCTTCGGCACTAAGGAGCGAAAGGCTTTCATAGGAGCGCGGTGATTCATAGGAATTAAGCCCTCCGTCAGTCGTATGTGTGGGTGTGTGTGTGTGCATGTGCACTATAGGGGCTGGACGAAACGGGGAGCACGACGAATGAATTTCCCATGCGCGAGTGCATCGTATGCTCATACGGTGTATAATTACAGAACATAAAATTGCAAAAAGGCCGTGCACCATAGAGCGGATGAACATCGAATAATGCCCGAGTACGTGTCTGACGTGACTAATGTGCTACACCGAGTGGCAAAGTTATTAATGCGAACAAGCCGTAACTCACGTCTGAAGGGGTTGGGCCTTCTAATTATCACTTTTTGAAAATCCTACAACTCTTTAATTCATTCAGCGTTGCACGCGTGCACGGATGAGCGTCAAAGAAAACTTCAAAGAAATCTTGAAACACCGCCGACTACTCGGCAAGCGCAAATTAAGACACGGCAAATTGCGCTCGCAGCCGCTGAAACTGACGGTCCTTGGAAAACGAGAAGCACAGAACTGGCCGCGCGTGACGCCAAAAACGCCGAACATCGGTAACGTTCGGCTTGCACTCGCAACATACGAACACGCGCTAAAGACTCGATTCCTCGTACCTGAAAAAGCGTCAACACCTCACCTCACCCCTCAGGCAGAAGACTCCTCCCCTCTCGCCGGCACGCTCGCAAAAATCCTGAATCGACGGCGAATTGGTGCGGGCGGAGGAAAAAAAAAAGTCGCGCCACAAGTTAGAAGGACGGTCGACTCGTACGATAACGCCGACAACGCGCCACTAGGGGCACAAGACTCGCGGCCGCGTCATCGCGCGCGTTCGAAAAAAGGGAGGTAAGGCGGCTTTCCTTAGCCCTCACCCCCGCGGCGTCGAGGGGGTGGTTTGTCTCGCGACAACGGCGGTGGTGGCACGATCTACGATCGCGCACACAGAGACAGCATGCACACAACGACGCCGACGACGGGCACGCGCGCGCCTTACGTAGCGGTGGCGTACGAAGCCACGCGCACACACAGCCACTTCGGGGACAAAACGAACGCGCGCGCGCGCTCCGAGAGGGCACCCGTCGCGGAAATTAAGGAGTCACGTTATAAAACGCAACGACCTACAATGCTACAAATGCCACGGAACCCGCGCCCGCCGTGTGTCTCTTTCTCCTCAGGACCTCCCCCTCTCTTTCGCTCATTCTCCACGTCTCGCCCTCGCGCTCTCTCACTCGCTCTCCTCTACCCGTCTCGCCTCCTTCCTCTTACGCCCCGCGCTCCGCTCTTTCCGTCACTCTCCGTTTCTCATTTCGCGTATCCTCGTCTCCGTTACCCTTTTACCACCTTTCCTCTCCCTCCCACCGGCGCCCCCTACACTTCGCTCCACTCTTTCTATCATTCCGCCCGTCCATCGTCCATCTCTCTCTCCGCCGTTCCATCTTCCTCTCCCCTACCGCCTTTCCTCCCACCTCACACTCTTCTTCCTCCTTTTGGCTTTTTCCTCCCCTTGGCAGCCCCTTCTTAGGCCGACTCCCCTCTACTGGAACAAACGGCAAACACCCCCGCCAGCGGCGTGGCCCCTTCCTTCTTCTCCTTCTCTGCCGACGGCCTCCTTTTCTCTCCTCCTCTCTTTCTCTCCTTCTCTCTTCCTCCCGGCCGCCTCCGCCGCCTCCGCCGCCTCCGCCGCCGACGCGCCGAGCTTGTGCGGCGAGGTTCCTGAAGCGCAGAAACCCTCTCGCCTATGGTACGGCACTGGCAACGCGCAGGGACGTGCCAAGCCACGCACCGCATGCCAGCCGGCCCCCCCATTCTGGACGATGTTGTGTGTTCTGTTATTGTATCTTTCGCCTCCCTCTATTGATTGGGTCGTTACGGATGAGGGAGGCTGGGCATTTCGCCTCTCTTGCCCCTCTGCCACCCACCCCCTCAGACCTTCTCGTCCACCCACCCGCCACCCCGTTCGACGGATTTTTTCTTTATTTCGAATGCGCCCGCTGCCGATGCTTTCTGGCCCTCTCGTTCTCCTTTTTTCGAGTTGATCTCTTTTATGAAGAGGGGGTCGACGGTGGGTGGACGGTGGGTGATCGGGGCTGCTGGACGCTCGGATCCCTCTTTGAAGGGTGGGGACCTCGCACCGCTGACTACCAACCCCCCTCCCACCCATCCGATGAGCGCGGGGGCTTTCTTCTTCACTTGGAATGGGTTCGACGCTTTTCGGGCTACTCTTTTTATGGGGGAGACGGTGGGGATAAGCCGAGGCCGGGATGGCGACGCCGGCGGTGCTGGTGGTGGTGGGTTTCTGAAAATGGGGGTGTCACGTTGCTTGACCATCCACGATACCGGCTCCATCCTTTGTTCCCTTCGATTTCGGCGATTTCCCGATTCTTTTTGTTTCGAGGCCGCCGAAAAAATCAATACACCCAGGTATGCACGCAGGCTTTCGAAAGATTGCGTGCGTGCTTAATATTTCTGTAGGACATTTTTATGCTTGCGTCTGGCTGTGTAAAGAACGCGAACGACGAATGATATTGGCGGCCTGAGCTAGAAGGAACAGGAATTCTTGGGCAGTTTTGTTCGCCCAGCAACCCGGTACTGTCGCATCCGGCTGATCATAAAATTGGAATGTCGATGACGGTCAGTTTCGCAATTACGCACCCTCGTAAATACTAGCCCGTCTTTTGGCACTTTGTTGAATGCAATTTGTCGCATGAGAAAGACCTTCGCTGCATCATTGTCGGACGCGTGTGTGTTTATGTGTCTACGACACGTCGTTCTCGTTTCCAATCCTCAGACTAGCGTACGTAAAAGGAAACTGCACGCGAGGGGTCAAAGCTACAATGTAACGCGCGCGTCACTCTCAAACATCGGTTGCATAAAAATCGCACGCAAGTGAAAAAAAAACCCGGCGAAGGTGAAGTCTTGAGAGTTTCGTGACTAGGCATATGTTAGGCAACATTAGCGAGATGGATCAGTTGTGCTCTGTGACGCGCAGCGCAACTCTGCTATAGCAGTCAGTTAAAATTACGGAGCGGGAGTGCCTGTTTTTAACTTGTCGATGTTCGCAATAACAGTTTTATTATCTTTTGCTCTTCACTCTTCGGCGCACTATTACTGAATCGTCGAACGTAATTTTCCAATTCTCCCGCTCGTTCATTTTTCAACTGTCCACCTGCGTCGATTGTACAATCGTTCGGCTTTCAATTTGCTAATTCCGAAATGTCAAAAAACGCCGCAATCGTCGTGCGTACCGTTTCGAGGCAACGTTCTAGCGCGTGCCCGATAACATTCGAAAATATTTTCGAAATGATCGGAATTTTACAAGTTGCCCCTTATCGGCCGCTTCTTCGGCCGCGAGCAAGAGAGTCGAAAGGAAAGAAAAGAGAAGAGCGCCTTACGGAGCAGCAGGGAGAGGGAAGTACGTAAGACATCGTCGATAACCTTTCGAGTGAGTGGAACTTGGGCCAGTGGTTCACGATTTTTCGCAAAAACCGCCAAGTCGTCGAGGCGAGGATTTTGAAGCGCGCGTCGCGGAAGGAAGCGAAATCGAACCGGCTAATTGTGAGAAGACGAGCGCGCGAGAGGCACGGAAGAAAGAAGTCGAGAGACGAAAAAGATAAGGACAAGACGAGGAGTCCCATTGGTCGGAAGTGCCGAGAGTTCACTGGACTAACGGACGATTTGTCAGAAGTTGACGAGCGACCGATAAGGGGACGAATTGTTATTGCCCGCAGTAGACTTCCTTGTCGCGGCCGCGCGCAGTGTCCGACGAGAAGGAAAACGTCAGGCGGGCGATCGCGCACGTCCAAATGAGAATTCCGAATAAGGCGAGGATTCGCGCGTGCGGAACGGACCTCTCCGCGGAACAATTCAGAACGAACGCAGGTGTGGAACGACTCTCCGCGCGCAGTCTGGGGGCCAGAGCTCTATTCCCGGCCACCTCTTCTCTCTTCGAACCTCTTCCTTCCACGGTCGCAGGAAAGAACCTAATCGCGGCCTTCCTGGGAATCGAGACGAACTTCGTGAATCCACGTCGAGGCTAACTCGCGGAACGTACGTTCGCCTCCTCTTCGCTCCCTCCTTGCCTCAGTGAAAAACTCGCCGAGCACAATAATCGTCGATCCCATTAAGATCATCGACCGGTTCGGCATTAGCGTGTACCGAAAGTCCTTCGAGGAATCATTCGTTTCCTGAGTAACGAATATTCGTTACCCTTCGTTCGTCGGTAGCCGTCAATATTTTCGATCGAAGCTTTATTTCCTCGTCGCGAGGTACGTTGCAGAAATTTGAGTCGCACCAAATTCATACGGGGGAGGTGGGAAAAAACGATGTTTTCGCTTGGGCAAATTCGATTTTCCGACACACTTTTCAGTGTTTCCGGCGCAAACGGCACACAGCCGGGCAAATTCAATTCTACGGCACACTTTAGCTCGAAACAGGAATTCGCGCAAATTCAATTTTCGAAACAATTACTCAATTTTCGCATTTACGTCGCCCCGTTTTCGCCCGCCGCGACAGATTTTAATTTCCGCGCTCGCACTCGCCTCGGTAGCAGCTTCTGTTGCATTTGTATTATTTCACGTCGTCGAGGATCAACGGACGAAACGAGTTAGGTTGATACGTTGGTCGCGAGATAATTCCATTGAGCCGGACTTTTTCCACTTTGCTCCGTCACTCGACCGTTTTGTTGCATTTCGTCGTTACGAACGTGTTACTAAATTCCAGCTTACGCACGTCGCCTCGACTAGTCGTTTTAAAGCAGCGAAAAAAGAGGAGAGCGTGGGGAGAGAGAAGGAAAGAGACGGAGAAGAATGCATTAGTGGGTCATGCGACCGGTGAATGAACTGCACTTTTCAACTATTTACAATATCAGGTATCGTAAAGCGCGTGGACAACCGGCTGTATTTCCCATCCGAAATCGTCCCGACGTCAATTCTGATTACGCGCGATCGCCGCTGAAATGAGATCCGGGTAATCTTGGCCAGCCACCCGTCCGAACAATCTCTCTCTTTCTCCCCTCATTTCCAATGCGACAGTTATTATTAAGCCTCACTAACAAAACGATTTTTCTACGGATCCATACCAAGTATTTCGATCGCCACACTGCTTCTAGCCGCTCGGATTCATGCATAGTTCGTGTCGGGAGGTGACTCTTTTCAGTGGTGCAGTTTCTATTTTCCCTACTTCCACCTGTTACGCTGAAAATTTCACGAGGTTTTTTTTCCGATTTCTCCATTGTAACCCGCCGCAAGTCAGGCTCAGTCTACTTCTACGGGTTATGGCGTTCGCATGCCCATGATCGTAGATTCAGCGTAGCGCAGCTCCGTACGCCACTTCCGGTCCCCCCGTTGATGACCAACGATGCTTTAGATAGCGACCGAGCGTCGGAGCGGATTTGGAGAACGCGTGTCGCGACGAACTTTCGCCCAGCAGGAACTTCCCCTAACACCCCCTCCGCCCCGTGCTGAATCGATTATACGCTGGAAAACTCGCCGAACACGATGACATTCGGAGCGAAAATTCCACGGGTGTAACTCTTATTAAAGCTCCGCCTTTTTGGATCGGCGTCGTGTTCCGTCTATTACGTTGCAAAATTCCAATTTCACAAGACGTGCGATCGAACGTCTATTTTATCCGATAATTCTCGTACTCGAGAGACCGTAACGGAATCAACGTTGAGGAAAGGATTTTAAGAGGTTGGCGATACTAATTTCTGTATATTTTGATCCAGTTCTCGGGACCGAGTTCTTTTGTTCACGAGAAATATTTTTGCAATATTGATTGACTTAGAAAATATTCTAGTGGTGACGATTATAATTGAGATGCAGGGTCGAGTGTCTGTCAAACCGTGGGAATTGTTTTGCATTCGACTAAAATCGTCGCATATAAATAAGAGTGACAGAGTATGAAGTAGTGGCCACGTATCCGAAAGCCGTCGAAAATCAGTAATTACGCGAGGCCAATCTCGCCGTTTCGGCATTCGATTCCTTCGATCGGCGTGCCAAATTGATTCGACGAGTCGAACTCGCGGGAGAACTTCTCGAGGGAATTTTGCCTTGACGAGAATTCCGATTACGACGGAAGGTCTCGAGGTCGAAGGTCCCGATAATGAAGGCATTAATTTTTCAGTGTTATGACGGAACGTTTTCGGTCCGATTAATAATCGATCAACCCGAAACGGAACGGGAGCGAGCGAGATGGAGTGAGCGGAGAGCAGTGGCAAAGTGTATTCGAAATTGAGAGAATAAAAGAGAGAAAGGTAGAGATTGCAGAGAGGTGTGTGTGTGAGAGAGAGACAGAGAGAGACAGACAGTGACAGAAGTCGCGATGCGACGCGCGGGCTTTCGACCCAGTGAGCATCAACTTTGACCCGGTTTTCTAAAATTGCAACCACGTCGACAGCGGCATTTAAGCGAACGGACACGTTCGATCGATCGCGTTCAGCGGGAGGCATCTATCTCAACGCCGCTTCTCCCCTTTCCCATCGACCGGCATCGCGGAATTCGTCGGATAATGTCAATGATCCTCCTTAGCAAATTGTCGCCCCACCAGCGTCGTCAGCCTGGGTCGCAAGTTAATTGCGCGCGGAATTCTATACCGGTATTCTAACGGATAAAAACATACCTAACTACACATCCGTATAAGCGCGGTAAAAATTACATATCCTCGATCCTAAGGTATCGCGGATTCAGCATCAACTCTCGCATGTGCCGCAGAAAATTTACACGTTAATGCTATTGAACAGTAACGCGTCAGTTCTCCGGAGTTCGGGTAAAGTTTCCGAAGTCGAGAAGTTCAGAATTAGACTTTCGGTCCAACTTCCGATTTGCCTTGTTACCGATTACCGTTCTCTCCCATTAATTACGCTGGCGTATTTCTATCATCCTCCCGAGATTCTACAGCAATTTCCATTGATATTCGCATAATCGTGCACCGTGGAAATCGTACAGACGTACAGGCACGTGCGCGCGTAAATATATTTATAAACATATGCCCGCGCGTTCACCGATATGTGCGAATGTTAATCGCGATGACGCAACGCTGGGAACGTGAGGGTTGAGTAAGGTCGAGTTTGGATTAATGAGCGCATGACTTATCGGTCGTGCAGCAATATACCGAGGCACGACACGCCGAAGACGTTTAATTAAAGAATAACCGGCCGACATGCCGGGCAGATCGAACTCGTCCGCCAATCGATTTCTCCTACACATGCATCTTACACAGTCGGCCGTCGTATATAGTCCTCCGCTGACGAACGGCTGAAAAGACTTTTCTGGATTCTCCCAGCCCCGGTAAATAATAATACTTGGCCGTTACTAATGGAAACCCACTTCCAGCCCCGGCTTCGTCGAACCGAAGTAGGTTTCGCGAAAGAGAAAAAAAGTGTGTCATGAACAAAAGCCTTTTCCAAATCGTCTTAGAACCTTCACACCATTATCATCCGTCCCCGCGCGGCGCGTCGTAATCAGATATTGTCGCGCGTGCGGGCTCCGCGGCCGCGCGTTTAATTACGCAAATTATTTTCTCGGCGCCGGAGAAAGCAATCGGAACGTGCGAACGCGCCGGCAGAACCGTCTTTTCTTGACGAATGCATTATACCTGTATCGTGCGTCGCGTCGAGGGAATAATAACATCGACCGGGGCGCCGAACAATTTCAGCTACGAAAATCGGCGCCCAGCTCGCAGCAGCGGCATAGCTCGAGCGTCGTACGGTATCGCGGTTGGAATGCATAAACGCGACGGGACGAAAAAGCGAGATAAACGCGAGCGGCCGCGAATTCCGCGACTCCTTTTTGAATTCTCGCAGCACAGGGCATCTGAGCGTGCTTAATACGAGCCTGGAGCCTCCGAAGAGAAGACATTCCCCTCCGACGCCTCCTCCTCCTCCTCCAACCTCCTCCTTGCGGGCCGGTCGTCACGGGCCGGCGTAGACACAACCGGTTTCCGCGGTGTTCACCCGCTTTTTGAGAAAAAATTGAACCAGTTTGTAAAACGAAAAAAGCTCTCCCTACCCGAGCGAGCGATGGAGCGAGCGAGCGAAGAGAAGAGACGAGAAGAGGCTCCCCTCTTTCTCGTTCTCTCATTCCGTCTCGGTACCTATACGTATATCTCTCCCCTGTCCTCTCCTTCTCGCTCCTTCTCTTTCTCATTCCCGCGGCAACCTCCCCGCGTCCGTTTCCCTCCTTTTCTCTCCGGCCACGGCGAGGATCATGGGAACCGAAGCGATTCCAGGCGTTCCGGAATCCGAGGCCCCTGGAACGAAAAAGCCTCGATACCGCGGACATTTTCAAACGGGTATCCGACATTTTTTGTCCCGCCCGGGAGAAATATCCGGCCGAGCGGCTTTCAGGCCCGAGGCCCCGGCGAAAGATTTAAGGAAGGATCTTCCGTAATAAATAACGTATCATAATCTCGTCGCATACTCATAACGCGCGTCGACGGCTCGTCGCTCTCTCTTTCTCTCTCTCTCTCTCGTGCGCGCGCGCACACAATCACCCGGGACAGATGCCGCGAGAAGGCAAGTGGTGAGAGAACAGCCGCAGACACGGCCTGAAAATGAAAATTCGAAGGCGAAGTCGTATGCGAGGGACGCGATTTGCGAGTTAATTGAGAAACACGCGATGCGTCACGTGACCACCGCCGCCGCCGCCTGCCCGCCCCCTTTTTCCCCCGTGCCGATCGTCGGCAGGGCACGCCGGAGAAGGAGAGAATGGGCGCATAAAACCTCGGTAATAAATTGAAAGAAGGCGAGCCGGAGAGCACACTGTTGCTACGAGGCAGAACGGGAGTCGGACGAGGAAGAGGGACGGGAAAAGAAGAGACCAGCGAGAGGGAGGGAGGGAGGGAGAGGGAGAGAGTGAGAGAGGCAGCCTCGAGGCTTCGCGTTGGAATCTATTGATTTTCGAATTGGTTCAAAATTTCCATAATACCGCGACGACCAAGGGGGTACACGTTAAAAGCGGCCGGGGGAGTGAGAGGGACAGTGAAACGGAATAAGCTGACGAGAGAATAAGAGAGCGAGCGAGTGGAAGAGAAAGATATAGAGAAAGAGAGAGAGAGTGAGGAGCCGGGAGGGATGGCAGACGAGAAGAGGGATGAAGAGAAAGGGGGTGGAAAGGGTGAGGGACGGTGGGCTTGGAGTCGGCCTCGGACGGTTTCGAACTTGGCAAAGTTCACCGGCTCAAAAGAGACACCCCGCGCGCCTACCCTTTCGAGTGCACCCCTCCATGATTCACCCCCCGCCCCAGCCCCGTGCACCCCTCCAAGGCCCGTTCTCACTCTCCACGGCTTCTCTCGGCGGCCACCTCATCCTCTCGCGCCTTCCCTCACCGCCGCGGCCGTTCCCTCCTCTGTCCTTCTCCGTCTCCTGTGCGACTTTTACCCCACCCCTTCAACCCCGTCCTACCCCTCAGTCGTTTCATTCTACCCAGAGTACAATGTGTAGATTTGATGGTGCGTTCTACGGGAAATCGTTTCGTGTTTTTTCTCGATTTTGCTGTCTGCCCCCTACCCCCAACCCCTCCGCCTCCTGATAATGTGGATATTTTACGTTACGGACTCCACCTGCGATTCGTCGAATTTTCGAAACCGTTCGATCTCAGAGTCGCCGGCAACCCCGTACAATAATGCCTCAGATAATTGGGTTATTTCTTCAATAACAATATAATCGATTTCGCTTCATCAGGTTTCCACGAAAATGAGTACGTCATGAAGTTAATTGTATTTCAAATGCTTCCATCCCTCCGGACGGCTTTCAGGCAAAGTGACAAGAATTCGCGGAAAGTGGAAAAAGGAAGAACGGTAACGTGTTCCGGGCAATTTAGTATGTCAGAGTGTGTTCCATATCTCAAGTTAACATACTATTAACTTCGTGCTCGCGAGACCTCGTAGTCAGACAAATTCGAAGGAAAGCCATAAAGAGAAAATTGAGCGCAGTCTTTCTTCCAATGCATAAGCTGGCACGGCTTCTCGCCGGACATTGTACCACTTACGTCGGATGTAACGACGACGTCGACGACGACGACGACTATACGACGACGACATTCAAACGACACGATATTGAGAAGGAAGAAGACGATGCCAACGCGACGTGAACGACCGCTCGTTCCTCCGCATTACGTTCGCGGCGCGAAAAGACGACGAGAAACGATGGAAGGCTATGGAGACGCCGGATGGGGTGAAGGGGGAGGGGGAGGGTATTATACACAGTGCCTGCGCATCGTGCAAACGGCGCAGCAGGTATTTAATGCGCTATCTAAACATCTCGCCCCGAGATACACCTTTTCCTCCCTTCCTTCCTCTTCGTTCTCCCCTCCACCCCTCTCTCTCTCTCTCTCTCTCGCTCTCTTCTTACGACCACTTTACTCCCCGTCACGCTCTTCCGCGGGGTCCTAATACATACGTGTGTATATGTGTATGGCTGTGTATACAGATAAGGAATACAGAGCTGTTTCCCCGTCTCATTTGCTCTTTCACATTCTTCTTTGCCTTTTCTCTTCTCTCTCTCTCTCTCTCTCTTTTCTCTCTTGCCTTTTCTGCTTTCTTCCCTCTTTGTCTATGTCGCTTCTATAGCGTTGCTTACCCACCTCTCTGTGAACACTGTCTCTTCTTCTTCCCGTGGCGCACTGTCTCTCTTTCTCACTCTCACTCTCTCTGTCTTCTTTAAAACGCCCCCGACAGTTTCCTAAGGATCTTATCCCGGACGGCATTTTTGCTCGTTCATCCCGCGGCAATTTCTTAGTAGCGAGAATTTTAATACTTTGACCCCGATGCCGATCCGCGATACAGGCTATGATCGCTTTCCTCCGCGCTCCTTTCTATATCGACGAGAAGGAATGGGTCTGGCCGCTTGCATCGAGCCGAACCGAACCGAACGGCCCAGCACTCGTGCGCTGCTCCTTCTTGTTTCCTAGATGGCCGCTGTAAATCGTGATCAAGTGCGATCGGCAAGAAGTTCGAGGAAATAACGAACGTCGACGAGGAGGGGCTATGGGAATGAGAGAAACGAGTTTCTGCCGCGCAACGCTGTATACCGTCCACTTTTGATGACGGAAATTCAATATCCCTCCATCTGACGTTTATTCTAACGATCCTGGTAACGTGCGTGCGCGCACACATGCGTACGCGTCGACGGGCTTGCGGAAAATTCCTCCTCCACTGAGGCATGACTTACACGGTAGTTTGGCGATTGGATTACCAGCATCCAGCCTTCATACTGTACACGCATCGCGCGAGTTCCTCGCGTGTGTACTCGCAGTTTTCGCGCGAGATCAAAAGCGCTTCGGCGAATTCTACGTTTGTGGCTGCTGCCCCCTCCGGGGTCCCACGGACCTCACTGAAGACGCGATAGAGGAGAGCGGGGAGCAGAGAAGGAGCGAGGGAGAGGCAGAAGGAAGAAGGCAGAATATCGTTCTCCGGCACATCGCGGACAGAATGACGTACGAGCGCTCGACGCATTCCACCCTTTTTACGAATTCCTCTCTTCTCCCCCTTCCGCCGACGCTGCCGGAGAAAAAGGAACGGAGGAAGGGGGGGGGAGAAAGATAGAGAGACAGTCGAAGAAGGAACGCGACGCTTTGTTCGCGATCCTTAGACTTCCGAGGAGAAATTCTGTCCTTTTTACCGTTTCCGTCTCTTTCCCGCGGCTTTCTTACGGCCGTCGGGGTGGGGGGGAGAAAAAAAATCGGAAATTGCCCTCGCTGCTGCGTGAGAGTCAGCCTTCTCCGTCGTCTCGCTTCCTCCGCCGAAAATGAGAACGGCCGAGGCATGGAAATTGGCTCGGGGATCGTTTGCAATTGGACACGGGGCTGAATTCGGCGCGCTATCGCTTTTGAGAAAGTGCCAGGAAAGTTGGAAAATTATCATGGTCGTTAGGAAATCACCCTCGCGGCTACAGAATGTTAAAACGCGCGAGAGCGTGCAAATTAACCTTCTCTTGTACGCCCGCGTTTCTGACCGTCGACGATCAAAGAATCAGCGGAATCGGTGAAAAACATGGAACGGGTCGTAAACAGAAGTATGTGGAATATCGCTGCATGCATGTTCCCTTTCCCTTAAACTGTCTCGCCGCGTTTGAAGAATGCAGGGACGGCTACGCAAGGGTTTCAAGCTCACGCGCGCTTGGTTCGTCATGCGCAGGTGTCCGTTTAGGTTGCGTGCCACCTTTGAGTCGGAACTGCAACAGCTTCCACTTTCATCTTCAGCAAAGTTCGACATTTTCCTTTTTTCCTCTACAAATCGTCGAAAAGCGTAGAACATTTTACGGACCATACATCATACGCATATACATACTATATTAACTGTCATAGCCTTCACGCTAAATATACATACAATGACAATCTACAGACGCTGCTGTCCGCATCGAGACTCATCCGATATCATACCTTCTCGTACGTCAATTTAATCAACGTAACACTCTCCCGAATAGACACGAAATGATCGACCGCATGCTCCTTCGGCTACCGGTAATAAAACGAAACTCGTATCCTTCAAGACAATAACTCCCCGGCAGCACCGAAAGTCTGGAGAGATCCTGCTCACGGATCGAGAGTCGTTCGACTGGATCCGGCCGGCCGTTCGAACGTGTCGAGCGATTTGACACGCCACTGAATTATTCAATGAACGATCGATTTATTGAGCCAGACTACTCCCGCGGACGTTTACTTCATTGTTACACGAGTTACCCGCCAGTCAGTATAAAGAGCCCCACGACCCACCCCCCGTCTTTCCTTCCGCCGAAGATCGTGCGGATCTCGAACGTTCGATCGTCTTCCCTCCCTCCTCGAGCGTCGAGCTCTATGGGCGTATCTCGGGCGAAATTGAATTTCTCCTAGACAAAAGCAGGGGGGCGAGCCCGAGACTTCCGTGGCCAGAGGCCTGCTCGACGCTTTTTTTCTGCTACTTGCGACACCTATACCGGAAAGCTGCGAAGTAAAGCGCGAGACACAGAAATCGGGCGAGCGTGTGGGATGATGCATCCATTTCCGTGATTCCACTCGGGATTTGGCCAGAGGAGCAAAGAGATCGCGAGGACGGGAGCGTAAGAAGCGTGAAGGACGCCGCGAGGAAGGTGGGAGGCAGAAAGGAAGTCTCGAGTGCGAAACTGCTGCCGCTGGTAGACGTTTCGGAATCATTGAGGGGGGGCCGAATTGGCGAGGAAGATACGAGGACAGAGCTTGGCTGGAACTATGAGAATGCCGCTCGAGGATCCTCTATGACCCGAACGGTTCTCGTAGGGGCCGGGACGACGAGTCGAAATAAAGTCTCAAATGGAAGACGAGGAGACGGAGGAGGGGAGGGGAAGGAGAGGAAAGGAGAATCGAAAGGCGGAGGTGGAAGAAAAGGAAAGATATCGACGTGGGGTCCGGTCTCTTTTCTTTCTCTCTCTCCCTCCCTCGGTCCTCTTTCTCTCCGCTGCTGACTCTCGGGGCCAGAAAAGATTAAAAGGGATGGGGACGAGGAGATAAAACGAATTAAGTAAGCATAAAAGCATCGTCTACGACGAAAACCGCCGAGCAACGTGGCAGTGACTTCCTTCGCTGCTTCTTGGAAATTTTGTACATTCTTATGGCTCCAAATCCTTCTCGACGACGCGTCCAAATTTATTTCTCATGTGCCGCCGGCAATTTCAGAACTCAGGTTGCAGCGGAGATCTCATTCTCGCGTACCTTGCAAAATACTACTCGTTAACGTTTCTCTTCGAACGTTCTAACCCGTTGTTCGAAATTTGAAAGGAGTGATAGCAGTGTGCCAGGAAACGTGGTAACCCCATACGAGCGTAAATTATATTCGCAACGTTTGTTGTTTGATATCCCGTGACGATGGCGAGGCATCGAGTTTCGTGAAGTCCGTAATTTATTTTCCTGGTATGTTAATGCGAATGACCGGCAGAAGCGTGCACGACGCGACGAAGAGGGACCCTCTTAATACAGACTGATGAGAACGTGTGGTCGTTGGCAGTGCGCAGCTGCAGTTCAGAAGTCGTCCGTCATAGTGGCCCGAGAGAAGACAATCATCAACTGGACGGACATTGGGACTGTACACCGTTCGGATTCGATGCTGCAATCATTCGCTCGAAACATGTGTTTCGCAATAATCCATACGCACCCTGAGCAGATGTTGCTCGTGTTGCAAACTTTTTGTTACGAACATTCTTCGGATTTCGCTGAATCCACTTTCGACGGAACGATGCTCCGCGTTCGGCTTCATTCTATCGCCATAGTCCTTTGATTTTTAATTAAAGATAAGTTGGTAATGTTTAGGATCGAGAGTATACCGAATTTCGGGTATGTTCAACTTTTTCAATCCCATCTACTTTTTAACGTAACTTCCTTGCCGTCTGAAATTTGCAGCGTATGACGTTTCAAATAAAAGTCAAAGTACGTCCGACGTTCGCCGCGATGCAAGTTCGAAGTAGAAACAGCCGTGAGTGGTTGCAGTAGTGGGACAGGTACCATCCAAGCCGGACGTTCTACGGGCAAAGAAAGGAAGAAAGGGAGAAAGAAAGACTCTGCACTTGAGAGAGAGAGAGAGAGAGAGAGAGAGAGAGGCGTATTTGACGTGGAAACGTTCTCGGTACTCGTTATAAAAGGGCTATGCGTCGGACTAACATACCGCGCGGACACATTGACGAGACCGAAAGTGAGAGAGACTGAGAGAGACAGAGAGAGAGAAAGCAAAAGTGGTGGAAGAGAGGGAGCGATGGAGCAGCGAAAGGGAAGTTTCGGGGAGAGGGAAGGAGTCGGCCGGACAAAGGGAGAGAAATCCGGGACGGAATGAAAGAGAGAGAGAGAGAGAGAGAGAGAGAGAGAGAGAGAGAGAGAGAAGGATGAAAATGCTGAAGAGATGATGAACTTTACGACGACGACACAGCGATGATGACGATGGAACGTACGTTACAAGTAGCAAAAGCCTTCCGACGATGGGAAACTGCCATAGTAGGCTCGCGTATTTACGTGCATACTGGGTGTTCCGCTAAGAATAGGTGAGAGCCTCGGAAAGATGCAAAACAACAACTGTCCCTTTACCGTTCCCTTGCGTCAGCCGCATCTCCATGCCAAGGACATACGTGCAGCTTAAGAAAATAGCAAACGGGACCGATCATAATTACTTTGACGAAAGTACTTGAAGCGCGAGGTGGCGCGATTTTGTTAGTCTAACGGTCGAGCTGTTTGACCAGACTTTTTTGTCGCCAGTGTTAACGAGTCACGCTTGATTACCGCTTTTACAAGGACACCCCGTATAGGCATCGACGTGTTGCGACATACACGCGAAAACACACATACGCCCGCTCGCCACCGCCGCCGACGTCGACAGGGAAACATGCGCGCATTCCACTGCTCCCCTGGATCCGACTGGTCGGCTGCACGTTTTTCGAAATACAGAAAAGTTATGAAATATCGTGAGCGCCGTGAAACTTTTAATGCGCGGCCCCGCTAGCTAGGTTGCCTTTCTATATAGGTTACACCTGCCCGTAGTATAACCCGTCGGGCGTCGGGGGTGTGGGGTGAGATGGCGCGCGGGCAACTTTTTTATTAAAAAAGTTTTTCGAAATAAAAATCACACCCACGCTAGGCGGGGAGGCGTAGGGTGGCGAGAGGGGGCCGAGAGAAGGGAAAATGCGCGCGCAAATGCACACACACACACACACACACATGGCCCCATGTGAAGAGACGAAGAACTCCTTTCTGACCCATGCACGAGAGTCCAAACATACTCTTACCCTCGCGCGCCCGCCCACACACCCATGCACTCACGTACCCTCCGGATATATGTACATAGGTGCAGGTATACTTTTTAACACAGAGGCAACTTCGAACACCGAATCGCGGGGGCACTTCATTGTGCTCCGCCATTGTTTTCCAACGACGAGGCATGATTAAGGAGAATTCATCGCTCTCTGATTGCGTCGCATTATCCAATACTCGCGCGGCGGTTCTCCAAGGGCGGCCGGGCAAAAGCTGATACTTCTCCCCCTCATCTTTTTTTTGCCTTCGTTTTAATTTTTTCCCTCCGCCCTCGCCGCCCTCCCCCACGTCGCTCGCTGTCCTCCTGCGTACTTTCTCACCCTCCAGCGAACGGGGCTCGTTCGATACTCCGGGCTTTCTCGATATCTTGCCCCACACGCCATTTGCCCCCGGCGTGATACGAAAAGAGGAGGCCCCGCGCGGCGTTGGAAAAATTGCGCCGGCGACAAAGATGCGTCTTTCCACCCCCGCCTCTCTCACTCTCTTCCTCTCTCTCCCGCTCCTCAGACTCGAGCCACCCCCACCCGCGCGGCCAGCCCTGCCTCTCTTCTCCCCGCTCCTAGTCGTACGATGTTACTTTTTTTTTCACTCTTTTTCCTACTTTTATTTGCATCGTGGAAATAAATTTTTTTCCAATACTCGATGCACGAAACAAACAAACCACTCAGTGGAGCCAGGCCGCCGGAACGTCCGGAAACCTGCCACCCCCTGGGTCGCACTCTCTCCCCAGCGGCGAACCCCCCTGGCATCCTTCAAACGCGTCCTCCACCCCCTGATATGGGTCATCCGAAACCGCACGCCGGTACGTGTGAATCCAGTCACCGGCTTCTGGGCGAATTTAGTCGTCGGGTTTCGAGAGTGCGTGTTTGTGGGAGTGGAATGGCTATGTGTTGCGATTATGTACAGAAGGTCTTCCGTGTGCGTTCGAATGCGCTTGAAGTCGAGGGACATTGCACGCGATGAAGGATGGATTGGATAAATGTGAGAAGAGGACGAGGAGCGACGAAGTGCAGTAGAGACGCCGTGGCGAGTAGTTCGAGGAAGTAAGAGCCTATCCGTAGATGGTCCGCGGTGGAGCATCGACTCTGGACGATGTACAATTGCAGAAGCAGCGAAAGCGACGGGTACGTCGTAGAGAAGGATAAGAGAAAGAGTAGCATTCGTCGTCGTCGTAATAGTGGTTGTTGTAGTAGTGGGTAGAAGTAGTGTGGTGGTGGTGGTCGTAGTAGTAGTAGTAGTAGTAGTAGCGGCACCAGCTCAACGAGTAGGATGAGAAGGAGGTGGAGGAGGATGAAGAGAACGGAGGAAGAGGTGGTTCGTTCGGGGGATCTTTATCAAAGTCAACGCACGCCGGTCACCATGGCAACGAAATTGGATTTTTTTTTCGAAGTTTTTTCGGCCCTTCTCGCCGGCGCCCAAAGAGAAGGAGGGGGTAGACGGGGGTGAAGGGGGACTGGGCGAGGGGGGTAGGCAGGGTCAGAGGAGGAGACGTCGGCGTCGGCGGCACCGGCGGTGGCGGCGGCGGCGGCGGCGGCGGCGGAGGAGGCGGAGGCGGAGGGAAGGTGGTAGGAGAGACGGGAGAGAGAGACGGAGAGAAGAGAGAAAGGGAGAAACGAGAGAAGCAAAGCGCGAGCGTCGGACACAGAGGGAAAGAGAGAAAAAGACAGGGGAAAGAGGGAGCGAAAGAGAGCGAGAACGAGAACGAGAACGAGAGAGAGAACGCGAGTATCGAGGAGGTCGGGGAGGCTCTGACGAACGGCGACCGGGGAAGCCAATAATTCGAATTGAGAACAGCCAATGGCCGTGCATCTGATTTTTTGTCGTATCATCGCCGAGGTCGTCCGCCCTCCCCCCTCGCCTCCCCCATTCGTCCCACTCCATCCCCCTTTCGTGCCGCTCGACGAAAGGGGCCGCTCTGCCTGGCTTTTTGTAAAATCTCCCACCCTCCAATGCCACCACCACCACCACCTCCAGCGCCTCTGCTACCACCACGACGACGGACATACCGCTACCGCTATATACGTGTACTCAGGCCGCCTATGTCCTCCTCCTCCTCCTCCTCCTCCACCTCATCCGACTCCTACTACATGCTCTCCTCGTCGTTCTGTCTCTCCTATGGTGTTTTGCCGTACACGATCGGATGTACACCGTAGATACGTTCCGCCCTATCGTTCCCAAGAATCGCCAATGCGACGACATCGGGGGTTTGTGTCCTCGGATCCTGCAGCGAGGATTCTCCTTTCTGTCCACCGTCGTCATGTCGACTTTGCACGCGATACGGCGCCGTAGTGTGTCATAATCAGCTGCCCGCTATCGCGATGTTTGCACTGATTGACATAAGACATCGGCTGCGCCGAACGCTAGCGCTTTGCACAGGAAATGATACTGTCTGATCAATGGGCATTTTCTACTGTATTACCCTACCGACACTCGATTCCACTCGACTCGGAAGGGTTTTGGAAACGCAGGAGACAGAGCGAGATTGAAAATGTGAAACTCGGACGGCTCGCGCGTTCGAACGCATGCTTCCAGTGAGAGTGAGCGAAAGTGAGTTTTGAATCGCGCACGGTGTGAGGGCATGCAAAGGCACGCCGTGATTTCGACAATCCTCCGCGTATTCCGATCTGTTCAAACATCATCTGCCCCTCGCAGAAGTATTAAGACGTCGTTAAGTCCTATCGCGCGAATTAATATTTTCACAGCGGCGCGAGGCCGCTTGCACAGCGCGAAGATAATGAGAAACGGAGATAGCGAGTTTCGCGGCGGCGAGGTAAGAGAGACGTAAGTAGTGCAAGGTTGGCCCGACGCAACAACGCCGCTGGATGCAGCGTAATTTCAGCGAGCCGATAAGGTAAATCTCGAAGCATCATGAAGAAAATATATCATCCAGTGATAATGTCGCCTCTTCGCATTTAATTCGCATACCCAAAAATGCACTATTTACTTCACACTAATACATCATCCGAGTCTACTCTCTAAGTATTCTAGAGTTCAAGCCTCCTCTTGTCACCTTCCTTTACAAGAAATATACAGAATGTTCAAATCTTTTGAGAATAGCTACTGTAGAATAGTCGTCGGTCCTACTGTTTTATAGCCATTAGAGAGGTGTACACACGCGTAGCATTCGCCCTGGAATGAAAACTACCCCTAGCACGGGTAAGAAGTTAAATGTGCAACGACGCAAGTCCGCAACAATGGACAAGCACAGACAACGAGGGTGGAGCAAGGAGACGAAAGAGGTTCGAGGTGCGCATGGTGACAACGTTAACGGGGGGAAACAGTCAGAGACAGGTCTCCATATATCCCAGGCTGCGCTCATTACGATTTCAAGCGGACAGAGAGTCAGCTCGTTGGAAAAAGAATCATCTGGCCTAGGCCAAATATAAATCGGCCTGGCATAATAAAACAATCTACTAACTCGAGGGCGTGTGTCTTTACGTATACGTATGCATGTTTTGTTATTATGTATTATGCAAAGAGGGTGTTGCACGTGTACGTACATCGAGGCGTGCTCTTATTATAGCCAACCTCGTCGTTTTGCGTCAGACTTTTATCCGAGACATTCCCCATAGGTTTGCGGCACTAAAATACGCTCCTTTCAAATGCCAATTTCAATAGCGAAACTTTCGAGCGCGCGTCAAAAATATATCCGCGTCCGCATCATCGGCATTGAACGCCGTGACACGTGGTATTTTGAACCCTTTCAATGTCGGAAGACGTGTCAATAGGATTTTTAATCGCTCGAAATTCTTGCGCCGCCCGCAGCTACTGTACATTCTCGCGGCGACGCTACGTTCTACAACTCGGCGTCGCGGCCACTTGAAAAGCGGTGACATCCATCATTTATACGCGACCCCCGCTAGGCCACGGCCTTCTGGACGCGAGAAATTCGAGTTAAGGTTTCATCCTAGGTTGGGTTTCCACCACGGTAACGAGACGAGACCAGACACGCGGTTGTTCTTTTCAGAGTCGCATGAGAGTATCACCTATCGGGCCACGTACATCGTCCCCTCCTTCTCTTCCTCGTTCTATCGCATTCTCTCCCTTTCTATCCTCATCACTTACCCACCACACACGCACACATACAACACAGTCAGGCATGTCCGCGGAATTGCACTGAGGCCGCACATACGTGCACACTTTCGTCGGCACACGTGTGCTAACCGTGCGCAAATATACATGCATATGCGCACGTACGTGGCAGGCACCGTGGTGCGCCCCATCTTTGTCCCGCCGTTCCTCATCGCGGGTTCAAAGCTCGTGCGGGAAAGAGTGCGAGAACTTCCGGTGGAACGATCCCGACAGAGCGGGGCATTCCGTACCGGCGAACTTCGTGTGTTCAACGTGCAACCGCGTCACATAAACGACCGCACGACGACTACGGCGCGGACCACGGTGCGACGACGACGACGTGCCTTCTAATGGCGGGGGAATCGAGAGCGGAAGTGTACTTTAGAGTTCGCGAGCGTCGATTCGAATAATTTCGCGGCGACCGACTACTTCTCTTAAGGCTTATCATATGGGTACGGCAACTTTTTACTGGGCATTGTCTCTGCTTTTCGCGGAAAGTCATGGCGCGCTGGCGCGAAGGAATGCTGACGGAGACTCGCTGCCGCCGATTTTCACCCCCTGGCTCTTCGTGCCTCCTCAAGGAAACACGCTCGTCTCGCTTCTTGCGCCAATCCCCCCCCCCCCCCCCCCCCGTGCGAAATTGACAGCTCACTGCCGGTATCGGTATTTAAGTATGCGTGACGTAAGTTGTTTTCCTGAGGGCCATTGTGCAGCTTTCGTTTTTTATTCATCATAGGCAGCGACTAGTTTTGGCGCGACGGAATTGAAGCGAAGAGATCGATGCTCGTTAATTCCTGCTTCTTGCTTATGCCTGTGAAAGAAGGCGCGCGCGACGTTACGTCAACGGAAAACTGACGATTGCCGTGCGAGACATAAATATTCAGACTTTTCCACAGCGCCGCTTGTTTACGCCGAAAAATGCTTGTCGTAACCGTCGTCGGTCGTAACGTTGGAGGGAAACGATAATGAAATCATCCATTATGAAAGTCCACCGCGAAACGCGCTCGTGAAAAACTTGGAACGGCCCCGATGTCAATGAAAATTGACGGCGCGCACTTCCGGCTGCCAGCCGTTCACATGCGCGGGTGGCAACGTTTTTTTCCGCGGCATTGTCCGTTCTCACAGGAAACGCGATCCGTTACAAAAGAAAGTCACCGACGAAAGGTTGATCAAGCCGGTACCCGGCACGGCTGATTTTCACTTAGCCACGTTCCGCAGAACGTGCCGTCGAGCGCCGGGATGCAGTAAATATGAGCGCATCGCATCCGCCGTGAAGATTGAAAGTACGATTGTGCGTAAAAGTTTCGTCGCCGGGACGAAATGACACCGAACACCGCCGATAGATTGTCCGTATCGGATTGAAATATTCATCAAGGATGCATTGGAAATAGTTGGCCCCAGGGAACAAGGATCTTTACAGCGGTGGCCCGCACATACACGTATGTACACTCGCGGCGAAGGTAATAATAATACGGCTTGACAGCACTCGAAGAACAGTAGAGAGACGTTTTGCTGGCCGTTCTCCGCTTACGCGGATTTTCTTGGGTCACTGTCGTCGACAAAGTGTAGCATGATCCATAACACCTAACTGCATCGAGAACGTGTGAGCGTAAAGCATACATACGTTCGCAGCCAATGTAACCGAGCGTATATGAGAGCCGCGAATGTCAGCGATCGAGCGCGCGCTCTCGTCTGACTCTGTAAAATCGCATCGAGCATTCGCGGAAGTGATTATCCTCAGGGTTTGTCATCAATCGACATGTGCCCTGCACAAATTCGTGCAATCAAACTGTGCCGCGTCGTTGCAGTGACGCGAGTGTCAACATTATATATAGAGCGTACGTAGATCGCAGCTGGTTTGCGAGCGAGAATATCGAGAAGCAATCCCAAATGAGATCCTCGTGGAATAGATATTTTTAGTTTATTCCGGCTTCTTGAAATGTCATCGTCTCAAGTGAAATGACACCGCCGTATCAGGACTTTGTTATTAGGTACCCTCGAGGTATTACTCGGACGATCAATCGCTCGGCATCAAGCGGATTTAGTCGAGCAGTGCGCGGACGAAACTGTCGTTCCCGTTCGCAGGAACGTAGACGACCGAGCACAATTGCACTCAATACTTTATGTACCACGGGACACGGCGTATTACGCGGCTTCTTCGGTACACGTTATTCGTGTCGGCCATCTGTGCAGTGCAACGGCGGCTACACATATCGCCGATGTCTATAGTCCGTGGATGAACTTTGCGATCGATCGGATTCTCCGATTCCCCGCCGGTGTCTCGTGCATTTCTGCACGCAACGATCTTTTTACAAAGCGTGCCGCCGCATCGTACAACCCTTTTCGCGTAGCCGGTAATTCGAAGACCGATCTCTGATCAAGAGTGCGTTGTGCTAATTAAAAAACGACATCCTACCAAGCGTTTATTCTCGCAAATTTCCCAATCCCGAATCTGAGCAGTGCCGGAGGTGACAGAGCAGTGAAAAGTCCATATAACGAGTCTCGAATTGGCCTCAGATTTCCGTCGCAAACACGATCGCTGCACATAGCCGTCGTGCATCGTTGTATAGCGCAAGGATCCGCGAATCTACGCGTGAAACGCAACTCGACGAACGGGTCCCGTGTGTGGAAAGTCGTCCGTGAAAAAACTCGACAGCGTGAAGCGGTTCACGTTCGTTACCGGGGATGCAGGTCTGCAGGTATAAGCTGGAACCGCTTGCCGGCATCGGCGCGCACACGTTCCTCGGGTCGGAATTTTGAGTTCGCCCGTAACGGGCTGCTAAACGCTCGAGTCCACAAATTCGTTTCTCCCTTCCTGCCTCCCTGACGGCCCTCTCCTCTCTCTCTCTCTCTCTCTCTCTCCCGTTTCAGCTGCGGGTCCCGCGAGCGCAGACAAGTTGATTTTCAAAGAATCGCGCCCCGCCGCCGTTAAAACGCAACAGGTTTTCGAGACGGGGCGGATTCAAGTTCTCGATCTTGTGCGGAACATTCCTTCAGGTCGCCGGAGATCGGAGCCTCGCCCTTTTCGCAGGGACGGATGCTCCGTTATCGAGTGCCTTATTAACCATTAATAACGACCGTGTCAAACGTTCTGCGCACAACGCTTCGTCGACGTCCCGAGCGCGCGCGCGGACGCGCCGTTAACAATCTAATGCAAGCGCTCCAGAAAATTCCGCAGGAGTCTCAATCCGGCTCGCCGTAAATTGCAAATTTAATTAGTAAGAACCTTGTTCGTAAAACCGCGCTGGAAACAAATTGCATACAATAACGAGTATTAAAAAGAGCGGGGAGAAGGAGAGAGAGAGGCCGTAGCAGGCGCACATAGCTGACACTAATTTAAGCCATAAAGAGTTAACACGGAAACTTCTTGAGCCATCTTCCGGGGCCATTGTGCGCGCCGGTGGAAATTTGAATTTTTAGAGATACCTTTACGGCCCTGCCCCACCGCCGTCGTGGCTCTGCTCGCCGACAGGCATGGAGGGAGTAAAGATGAGCGCAAAAAAAAAACACAAAAAGAAGACAACGGTGGCAGGAAAGCTTAATTTCACCTTCTTGCGTTCGTGGACGATTACGCTCCACATTCTTAATCCCGATTTCTATTATTCTCCCCCCGCCCGCCCCATCGCCGAGGTTCTTCCAGAGTCCGCTTCCCACGATTCACGCGCAGTTTTTCCGCCGCGCGTTTGTTACCCCCGCTCCCTCCTGGCGTGCGGCGGAAAAGAGAAGCAGCGTTAATTCGTGCGAACAAATGAACGAATGTCTCGGCCGGGTGCAAATTTGCTCGGCTTTACGGGGGCGGCGCGCGAATAACGTATAGCCGTCGTTACTTTTTCTTGCCGCGCCCCCGTGCGTCGTAAATACGACGGCGAACTTCAACGGAAAGCGGGCGCATTCGCTATATTTTTTCATAAAAGCTCGCCGGGACGAGGGGACACACGGGCAGCGGCGGCGGCAACGACGACGACGGAACGAGCGAAGTCGTATAAACTTTACTGAAGCAGAAAGTGGCCGGCAGGCAGGTTGGCAGGCAGGTTGGCAGGCCGGTGGCGCAAGCTGGCTCGGGTGCTGGGTAGGAAGACGAGGCAAGCGGCCAGGGAAACGGCCAGGCCAGAGATACTAAACCCACTCGGCACGTACATCGATAATTCGTCGACGTATCCTTCGTGCATTCGCAGTGCATTATAGTCACGGTTGTTACACTTCTTTATCTGTCACTAGCTCGAGCGCGGCCTCTCTCCGCGGCCGTCCCTCGTCAGCTGCTCATAAAATCCCAGCGGCGCGATATACGGCACAGCGTAATCCTACTTTTGCTGGCGCGCGCGAGAGAGCACTGGCCCCGCGCGCCGGCCGATCGGAACCGGCGAATAATAAGGGGGGAAACTCGTAATCTTCGTAAACGGTCACGACGCGACGTGACGTACCGGGATCGGGTGTATCAGGAACGGCCATCCGATAAATATCGCGCCTCGTCCCGCCTCTGTCGGCGGGCCCGGTGGGCTTCAGCTTATATTGAAATTTTCAACTTTTTATTCCGCCCTCCCGGGGTCGGCAATGCAAAAACAAAGTTTCGTCTCGCTCGGTTCGGCGCCTGATAACTTCCTGTGGGGCGGGATATTTTCGACGAAAAGCATTTTCCGGAAACTTCCCCGCCGGGTGCGCGGCGAGAAAAAAAAAATAGAGAAAGAGAGAGGAGTGGGAGGGAGAGAATTTAACGGGGGCAAAACACAGAACGGAAAGAAACGTTCCCCCCGTGAGTGTATATATCTCTGTAAAAATCGACCCCGTCACGCGACATCCTATCTTCGCTCGGCATCGGCGGTGGAAAAAAAATCGAATCGACGGGCCGATCGATTCGCACAGCTGGTTTTCCACGCACGGCGAGAGCGCTTATGTACGGCCGCGAAGAGAGGGAAAGAGACAACGGGAGATAAGGGGGGCAAGAAAAAGAGATAGGAGGACGGTGCCACGGTGGTCGATATGAAATGCGTTTCGTTCCACGGTGAGCAAACGTCACCCCCAACCGCGCTCTCTTTTTCACGAAACTGCAAGGATATCGCGGAGATTTATGGAAGAAGATAAGTTGCGTTGGTAGAAGAAAGAAATTTCGTAAGATAAGTCTACTTCCGACAAGCTTTCATGTAGCTTACAAATTGTCTTATTACGAGGCTTCGCGCGGAGTGTCGGTATATATAATAATTCTAAGTTAGTGCGATGTTTCGACGGATTCTAAGCAACATTCATTATGCCCATTGTTTACCGTGCATTCGAAGCCGTTAAACCTGAACTTTGCACACTGTTAAAGGCAACGTTCTACGGCGTCGTTCTCCACCAAGTGCACGGTGTCACGCACGTGCGAGTGCGTGGGCGCGAAGCAGCGAACAAGTGAAAGAGAGGAAGGAGAGAGAGAATGACAGACGGAGCCAAGCAGTCAGAGTGAGAGAGAAGGAGACAGGCACGACGAGTAACGCGTCAGTGGATGCGTGGAACCGTAGACGTTTTTCGTAGTAGATTTGTGCGTGAACCACGGCACACAAGCACGTATCCACATAACACAAGCGCCCGTATGACCGCACACACTGGGCGTCCGTTAAATCGTTCCACAGCCTGGGAAGTAGTGAAACGTTCAGCGGAAAAGAAAAAAACCAACCGCTCGTACGTAAGCAACATCAAATTTATACGCACGCACGCACGCACGCGTGTCTCTTCGAAAGCACACCTTTCAGTAGTTATACATACGGTACCTACACAGATCTTGCGAATGCGACATCCTGCTCTCGAAGCCGAAAGAACGGAAGAACCGTCATTTACGAGACGTAAAATTGATCGGCCCTTTATGACGCATCGCCCTTCTGTCGGCTCTGGCATAATTTAACGGACACCCTGTACAGATCAGAGAGGCGAGTGCTCGTCCGCTCTCTCGTGTGCAGTTCTGCGTGAAGGCAACGAGCGTACGCGTACGGTAGGTTCCGAACGCACGTGTGTAGATTCTACTCTTTTCCCTCGTCGGGTTCCCCTCGACACGGCCCTGACAAAACGCGCGATTCCATTGGTCGCCTCGAATCCTCTGACCCCGCGCCACCACCCAAGACTCATTCCATTCAGTCACTCGCACGAACGTAGAACCGACTACCACGTTTACTATCATGCCGCGTGCTTCTCTTTCTCTGGACGGCGAGTTTATGAATGTGTACATCACACGCGCTTACACACGCTCTCTACGTACCACACATACACACGTATGATCTACGCGACACGCGTGTGTTTCTTTCTCTGTCTCTCTTTCCCTCGCCGCCTCTCGCTCGTTGACTGACTGTCCTACGTTAATCGTGTTTCTTTTTCGACAAGCCCCACATGCGAGTATAGGCTCTGTGTGTGTATATATATGCTCGTTTAGTATCTTATGTTCTACTACTTTACGGTTTTACAGTTTTTTTTCTCGTATTTTTTCCTCCTTTTTAATATCGACGCTATCTCGCGTTTATTGTCTATCTCTTCCTGAAACGCGATGCGTTTTCTCTCGGTTTTTAGAACGAGGGAGCTCGTCTTTCTTTATAGGCTCTAGCTTTTATTGTGCCGTGCAATATTTCAAAAAGACCGAGCATATTTCGTCTACCTACGCGCTTACCGCTTTCTATAATTTCTTCGTATATTCTGTCATTGTCGTTTCTTTATTTAAAAGACGAAGCGTGAACATAGCATTCTGAAAAATCTTTCGGTCTGCCTTCCGTGTGTGCCGTACGTATGATGTATGCATATGTGTGAAAAGAGGAGGACGTAATGCGCTGCAACACGTTCGCACAGTTTCTAACCTGACCTACGCGCGATGCATGGCCAGGGGCGAAAGACCGACGCAATGTCATCCGGTAGAAGAGAGCTGGCCTGGCCAATGCTAACAGCCACGCGTTGAAGAGAGAGAGAGAGAGAGAGACCGCATTCACACTCTCTCCCACCGCGCTCGTATCGATCTTATCGATATCGGCGGTCAATTCGTTAACGACCAGCAACGGCCTTCGTGATTGGTGCACTGGCGGTCGCTCTCAAAAGTGACGGACGGGAATCGTTAGAAAATTGGCAAGAACGCGAAGGAAAGAGAATAAAAACTGTCCGAGTTGAGGGGAAAGATAAGAATATTACGTACGTTGCGGGATCCTCCGAAACGATGGTCTCTTCAACATCTCACACTAGCCTCATTTCAAACGTCGCTCTCTCACTTCCTGCCCGCACGATCGTCGTTAACAGTTAAAAACAGTCCCCCTCGCGAAATGCAGTTCGGACACCAAAGCACACTTCTTGTCTTATCAGCCGCACGCCACGAACTAATTCGAGAGCCACGCTTATTGTCAGCCACTCCCTGTGCGCTACTTGAAAACTTCCTTCGTTCGTGTATGCGTGCGAGCGCGCGCGCGCGCGGGTTTGTATAGTCGAGAGGGATGTGGATAGAAAGAGAAACGGATAGAGAGATAGAGACCTCCGAGAGGAAGAGAGAGAGAGAGAGAGACAGAGAGAGCGCGCGCACGAGAGACGGACAGATACAAGGAGAGGTGGTACAATTTTTTGACTCCACGCCTGAGAGATTAGATTTTCACGCACCGTTATGCAAGTGCGGAAAAGTCACGAGGAAGTTCCTAATCATCCTTCTCGCGCGCGTCTCTCTAATTGGAATCGAGATTACCCGCCGCCGGCCGGTTTTACGATCGGGACGCGCCGTTCACACGGGCCTTTTCAACTGCGAGGACCAATCAATCCCGCGATAATTCGCGCCGGCCGAGAAGGGGGGGAGTGCGATGTAAATTGTAACGAGCTTATTGTCTAGCCAACTCTCCGCGGTTTACATCGCATTACCGGGAAGGATAGAGACGGAAGGAGGGAGAGGCAGCGAATATGAGCGCGAACGATAGAGAGAGAGAAAGAGAGAGTGGAGGAGAGTGCGCGCCGGGTTAGAGTCGCAGACTATAGTTTCTGGTCGAGAGCCGAAGAAGAAGCTCGGGCTGCCTGCTGTCTTCGTTGCGCGCAAAGAGATTCGCGAGACCGCGCACCGCTCTCCTCTCTTTTTCCTTTTTCTCGTCCCCTTCTTCCTCCCCCCTCGACTGCCCCTATCCCTCTCGCCCTCCTCCTCCCGCCCCTCCCCCCTTCGCCATATCTCTTATACCCTTTTGTCCGGGAATAAGAAACCCAGGTCGAGAGCTCATGCCCTCAGCCACGAACGTCGAGGAGGTGAATCCACGAGGGATGTCCGACTCGGTGTTTTAGGAGAGCAAAGAGGGTGCCGTGAATTTTTTCGACTCGATTTATTTCCCTCCACCGTATTTAGAGGCACGTACCGAGGCGGTGGCTCGAGAAAGAAAATAAAAAATAATTATGATTGGCTCGGAGACCCGGCGGACGGTATTGAGTTTTCGAAGGAGGATATGTTCGACGAGATAGCGCCAGACTCGATTGTATCGGCGAAATGTAAAGCGCGCGCACGGAATGGGAAAAGTTGGAGCCGCGGGGGCACGACTTCGGCTAATTTTGTACTCCGAAATCGGAGCGTCGTCGCCGGCGGCGGTTGATTTATCAGGCGAATATAAAATTCGATCCTCGAAACGATACTAACAATGGCTCCTATTCATGCCTTCCCTTCCCCCCTCCCCCACCCTTCATTCTCGGTGCGCGTATTTCCTCTCGCAGTGCGTGAGACCGCTGGAAGGAGAGACTGGAATCGCATTTTCCCAACGTGCGCACGGACACGCACACACACACGCTTACACAATACACATAGGCACATTCATCAAGAAACACGCGCGCATATGCATATCCGTATAAACACATTCACGCTCTTCGTCCCTCAATCTTTCTCTCTCTCTCTCTCCCTCCTGGTCTCATCGCGCGTACTCTGATCCCGCCGTGTGTACACGCACCGTCCTTTTTCACCCCTCTCCCCCCGCACATCGCCAGAAAAAAGAGGTGGAAGGGAATGCAAGGGTTAGGAAAGGGAAAGGACGAAAGGGGGCCGGGGAGAGGGGGTGTGGAGGACGAAAACAAAGCCCGTGAAAGATGAGAGAAAAGGAGGCGCGAGAGAGTGAAAGGGCAGGGCAGGAGAGAGGGAGAGGGCGTCTGTGTGGCAAAGTGCGAGAGGGAAAGGACCGACACGGGGAGATCAACACTGAAAGGCCGAGAGAGTAAGCGAGAACGCGATAGAGAGAGTGAGGGAGAAAGAGCGAAAGAGGGGGAAGGTCGGGAAGGGTGGTAGGGAAGGGCGCGAAAGGGACACGCGTAATTGGACAACGAAGGGTACCTCGACGAAGTTCGCGGAGCCTCCGACCGTCGGAGAAAGGGAGAGAAGACTACAAGCGCGCACTGTGTCTCTCGTGTGTCGATGACTCTCTTGCGCGGGGCGCCCGTAACGTCTGGGCACGATACTGAGCCGTGCGCGCAGTCCAAAGCGGCGCTTTCCTCAGGAGGAAGGGAGCCAGAGAAAGGGTGGGGGCGCGAAGGGGGTGAGGTGGCGGCGGGCGAAGGAGTAAGGGGTAGGAAGAAGAAAGGCGGTAGGGGCGGTGATAGGTGAAGAGAGTAGCAGGGTGTAGGAGGTTGCCGGAGGTTGGCGGAGGTTGGAGAAGGGTGGCGGTGTCGGAGGAGGGGAGGGGGGGGGGGGGGGCTGGGAGAAGGACGAGCGGGCAGGAGGGGAGGCAGAATTCTCTCTGTTATAGATTAAAATTTTTTACGGGGAAGATATTGATTGTTGCTTTTTATTAATGTAACATTAAAGTGGCGCCGCGGGGGTGGGGGAAGGCAATGCCGCACACCGCCGGAGAAGCCGATGGAGAGTAGTGGGAATTGGAGTCGTCGGAGGAGAAGGGAGGGCAGGGCAGGGTGGGCCGACGGGGGTGGGGATGGAGGGGAGAGTGCGCCGAAGACGAGGTGGGGCGACGTCGCTCGCGAGAGAGGAGGTAAGAACGACGAAGCGCACTCTGGAAAACGACGAAGGGGGAGGACGGAAGAGGAAAGAGGGACGACGGCGAGGCGAGGGTGAGGGTGAGGGTGAGGCGCGAGGGGGGACGAGTGGGCGCGCGAGAGGGGAAGGAAGGTAAAAAGGAAGGGTGGAGGAGGAAGGCCGAGGGGGGTTGAGAGGCGGCGGAAATAGTGCCATAAATACGAACATTTTTCGTAGCGTCTTGCAGCCCTGTTTTGACAATCATCCCCTCCAACGATCCTCGTGCCCTCTCCGTCATGCGATTCCTCCCTCCGTTTGGATCTTAAGTACATGTAGAGGAACTTACACACACGATGACGCGCGCACGAACATCGGTTCAACCTGTGTATGCGCGCGTGTGTTACGTGCGGACGGTATACGACGGCGACGACGACCGACCGACTTAGAGAGAACAGAGACAGACAGTACACAACGACCACTGTGTTACAACGTGGGCGACAAGCTAGCAAGCCTATATAGCGAGACTGTCCAAAGAACGGAGCGGGGAAGGCTGTGCGACAGTAGAAACGGTCACTCCTACACGGACGAGCGGCTACGTTCGAACGACGTCCCGTCTTGCCGCCATCCCTTGCACACCCTATACACCTTATATACACACACCTACCCAAGAGAGACCGTTCGGCCCTCCCGCCGAACCGCCTATTCTTCTTCTACTCGCTTTGACATTTTTCGCGAGTTAAGGCCCGGCTCGAACTTTGCGGGAATCCATCTTGCACAGGGGACTCTGGAAGGAGTGCCGCGTTCTTTCTCTCGCTCTTTTTTTCTCGTCCCTCCCTCTTTCTGTCTCGCTTTTTTTTTCTTCTTCGATTCTTGTGCCTCTCCTTTTTTCGAGGCGGCGAGAGAGAGAGAGAGAGAGGGAGAGAGAGACGCGGGCGGATCGATCGTTCGTTTCGAGACAACGACGCCGACGACGACGACGGCGACGAGTTCCTTCGGGTCCGGTAATTGTCAAATTAGAGAAAAGTAGACTATGAACAGGCTCGGCCGACGATTAGCGTACCGCCCGGAACGACTTAAATGTAACCGTACGACGTGTCGTTCGACGACCGTGGCGGAATTAGGATTAGTCGAGCGGTAAAGCTCCAAATAGAATGACGAAAAAAATAAGCATAAAGAACCCGACTCGAAAAGTGCGCTAAAAAGGATAAAATAATGTTCTTTTTTGAGGTCGCCAGCCTAATCCAGACGATAGGTTATTTTTCTCTTTTTTAAAGTTTGTTATTTTCTAATGTAAGTTGCATTTCATATATATGTTAACCATGCAACGCAGGTTAAAAAACATACTCATATCGAATAGAGAACGTTCTCCTCTGTTTCGAAATCGATTAAAAACATAAATTACAAACTTAAAAGATAAGCGAACGCAGGAAGAAGCGCGTTCGCATGGAATCTCGAGAACAGGAAGGAAGGAAGCTTCTCGAGGATCAGGTTCGCGGAGAGATTATATTTCAACGACACTCGGCGGTTCTTCCTTCTTCCCCCAACTTCTCCATTCGATCCAAAGACGAAGCCCTACAGGGCGGACAGAGGTGGAAAAACGAAACTGCGAGTCGTTACGATCGATCGGAGCCAGTTTTATGATCAAGCCTGTACACGATATTGGCTCGAAGTGCTTTCGTAAAATTACGGCCCCGAAAGTTTGATTCAGCATCTAGCGGAGTATGGGGAAAAAAACGAAACGAATAACCAGCGTAGAGCAATGGGAGTCGAGGCTGTGCGTCAAAAGTTCCTGGTAACACAATGTGAACAGCTCCAGTATTGAAGGCTCCTTTTCGATGTGCAAGAGAACGGCGAGCGAGAACGGGCTATCTTATCGGCATACGAAAAAGAATTTCGATTAGAAGAAGCCGTCCTGAGTCCCTTTTTTTCCCCTGAAGCCAGCTGGTCATCCGCGGGCGACTGGTCGTCGGCAAAGACGGCGAAGAGGAGCTTTTCTGAAAAGGCGACCTCTGGCGATGGATGCCGAGCGAGCTCCGGCAAAGCGATAAAATTTCCGAAAGGAAAAGTCTGTTACGTTAATCGGAGAAAAAAGAGCGTTATCAGCGAGACGCATTCTGTTTTCTCGTTCGTCACCCGCCGATCATCGGCCTTACACAGTTGACGAGAGCGACGACGTCGACGACGACGTAACACGTTCTCGCTTTCGTTCTCTCCTTTTCCTACACTCTCTCGCGCGAAGGCTTTGTCATCGTAAGAAAGTCGCGCGCCCTTGCTCCCGTTTCTTCCCTTCCCGCCCTTCCGCCGTCGTCGTGCCGCAGCTCTCTTCTTCTTTTACACTGAGCTAACGCGTGACGATGAACCGTGCTTAATTCTCAAAGCGATCGTAATTTGCGAGGGAACGAGAAAAGGAATGAGACGTACGACGCGTAACGCGCTCTCGTCCACTCTCGATCGATGAAACGTAAGCAATTAATCCACTTAACCTTTCTACGGCATCACGCCGAGCGGAGTAAAGAAAAAAGCGAAGGATGAAATTATTGCGTCCTTTAGATTCCAAAGGCCTCTCGCGTCGGCAAAACCGACCGTCCTTTACAGGGATCTGCCCTCCCTCCCTCTCTCTCTCTCACTGCTCAGTCAGTGCCCTCGTGCCTCTCTCGACGCTAAGTAGCCTCTTGCTCGCAATGACGAAACGGATATTTAACGGGAGAGAAACAGGAGACACGCGTGTAACTCTAATACGATACATTTTCACCGAACTCGAGAGTGTCGCGAGTTTCAAGTAACATTTAAACTCAAACTCTAATTGCGTCATTGGTGTCACAGACTATAAATCGCGCGTGTGCGTGACCGTTGCTTGGCTCGGCTATGACATTGTTCCAGACGATTCTCGGCCGCTTCTTTATCGAGCCCCGCGCGAGCGGTGGATCGAGGCTCGATTAATAACTGAAAAGATTGCCCCGACTGAAGGAGCGTATTATGTCGCGTATAATTTTACTCCGTCTTCTCTTTGCTCGGCTTTCCAATCTCGTCGCGAACACTTTGGGGAACGTTCGACGAATTAGGAGCGCCTTAACGCGATTAATTTTCATTACTTTCGTATTCTCCGACCTTTTACATTTACGCTCAAGATATTCGTCGCAATTCTGTTGCCAGTCGACGCGCGGATTTGAGGTGCGAGCGAGTAGAAGGGGGATGGAAGCGGTGGTGAGGAAGGAAATAAAAAGAGATGCAAAGAGCAAACCTCTTCCGGTAATGTCGGGTGTGTGCACTGTCAATAGCGGTATCGTGCTCAAACAGCAATAAAAGAGACTTGAATTGTGCCGCATGCTAATGAGCATCGCTCCGCGAACGAAACAACGAATGAAATTAAATAGTTATCGTTGCGCGACGGCACGAAGTTAATAAACCGTCTTACTTCGGCTCGGCCGCGAGGGTCCGCCGGTCGCGAGGAAGAACGGGAAAGAGTTGCATCGGCCGGCTGCTACTACGTTTTATTATTGCCTCGACCGAGTTTTAAACGACGAATGGACGATATGATATGGTATTTAAAAAAAATAGATAAAAGAGGATGTAGATAACGTAGGCCGCGTTCGTTATGTTCGAGTTTGCTGTTGGCCTCCGCAACACGCCCCTTTTCGAAGCCAGAGCACCAGTGGAAGGCACTTACACGCGTTGGAAATATACCACTATTCGACGAAATTCCCTCTTTTTAAGCGCTCGTGACCTTCGACGGCACCGCTGCACGCAGAGATACCGATGAAGCGAGGGAGTGAGAACGGAAATAAGGGAGAAACACACGGGACAGAGAACGACGCTGCCTTCGTGCAGGTTGTGACACTAATAACACGCTGTTTCGTTTTAAGATACCCCCCCGGTGCAAAAAGTCACGTAACGAAAATTACTCCCTCCTTTTTTTGCCTACTCAACACATGACTTTTCAGCGACTGCCGGCCCTCGCTTGTTCCACGGCGCGTGATCGATCATCGGAGTCGCCGTCAGTTGAGAGAGAGAGAGAGAGACAGAAGGAGAGACAGAGAGACACGTTTCTGGGTCTGGGGAGACGAGTCTTCGATCACTGAGCCGAGGTGACCGACGCCGGACTTCCAGCCTAAGCTTCATTACGTAATCGTGCACCGTAATACCAGAGAGTCCATGCGTTCGAGCTTTGCTTGCCAATGGCGTGTGCGCTTCGACACGTGGACTTCAAAGAGATAGCCTTCGTTGCGGACGCTTTTTTCGGAAAAATATTATCTAAATTAGTTATAACGTCGATTATTACATGTTTGCAAAAGTTGCCGTTACTGAAAATGAGCGTCAATAAGACGATCCTTTTGTAGAAGTGTTATGAATGACATCTTTAAATGTATCAACGTAATGCAAATGGCGTAACTTCCTCTATGTATCCATGTAATTATTTTAATACCCTCAGCATAGAAATCTGTTCAATCCTCAGACAACCCTTTTCTTGCGAAACAATTGAAACGTCTACGAGAACTTCCTCACCGAGAGCGATGAAAGTGATAATCACGCGTGGCATCGACACAATGTGTCAGACGGTATATTCAATCCTTAATCGACAAGCTGGTCTGTCTCTTGTCAAGCCTTCAAGCTTAGACCCCACGAGACTGCTTTCCCTTTTCAGAGGAACTTCCTCGAAGTACGTAATACTTTAACTGCCCTATCATTACCTCACGCAAACCACGCGCCCGCTTCACTGAACATTATTTTTCGTTGCTGTCAATAACATTCTCGCCAATTCAGCTCGAAACGCGTGATCTAACATGGACGGCGCTTGTTAGATACGTGGGTGTTGAACGCGTCGGAGTGAGAGTTTGGTCTGACACGGTGTACGCTCGCGCCGTGCGGAGTGCGAAGAGGGTGAAAACAAAGGCTAACGAAGAATTTGCACGACACTCCTGACATAAGGGATTTTCCTAGGAGTCAATTCGGGCGCGCGCGCGCGCGCGAGTTCCGCCGAGACAAACTTTTTCCGTCGCCCCCCTCGGCATTGCCACAAAGTGCGTCATTCTTTCGCCACCCTTTCATCGCCCCGCATTCAACGACCCTCGGCGCCGTGGTCGTTAGAGGCCGTCGTGTACACGCTGGAACGGGAAAAGGAACGAGAGAGAGAGAGAGAGACAGAGAGAGACAGAGAGAAGGGAAGGGAAGAAAGAGAGAAGGAGCCGAAGAAAGGAAGAAAGAAAGCGGAGCACAACGTCGAGCTCAGTCGAGCGGCCGCCGACGGCAATCGCAAAATCAATTTGCATTATTCGTTTAAAAGTGTGTGCCGGCCCGTGACGTCAGCGGGGACGAAAGAGTGAGAGAGGTGGGAGAGGGTAGGCGCAAGGAGGGTCGAGGAGGCAAGTGGCCCCGTCTGCTCGTCGATGCTCTCAAACAACCCCTTTTCTCCACCACCACCACCATTACCGCCACCGTCGCCTGCCGCCGCCGTTTCCACCACCGTTCCCACCACCGTTTCCACCACCACACCCGTCACCCTCGAGTCTACCCACTACCACCAGCGAATCTCACCACCACCGAGCCCATCGCGTCATGGAGAACACCCCTTCCGCGAATCGTCCGCCTTCTCCCCCACCCCCTTTATATCATACTTTTGTATACATCCCTTAACCGTCGGCGTCTATGCACCGCGCCACTTCCACCACTCCGAATACGTCCTCTCCTCCGGTGCCTTCCACCCCCCTCATGCTTCACCACCCCTACCCACCATCTTTCACTCCTGCACGCGCAGGTACTAAGTCGCGTATTCTCTTCCCTCGACCCTCGCGCGCTTAACCCTTTGTTTATTTGGAATTACCGTGTTGCCTTGTACCTTATTTTACGCGCCAAGGATATCTCGCGAAATTATTTCTCCGCGCCGGGCGACCCGGGGGGATGCATGTGCGCGACGCTATTGGATATCGACGGATACCTCCTTCCGCCTTCTTCGACGCCCGGCGGGGTAGTCTTCCTACCTGTCACGTCATTCTTTTTATACGGTTCTACGCCGTTTTTATCGCTCTCCCCTGATTGGCGCGTAGAATCTCGAACGCTCGCTCGAAACGCCATTTTCCCGCGGTCGGCTTGCTTCTTTTCCTTTAAAATCTCTCCCCCTCGTCGTCGGCATTGAGACAGACCCCCGCTCCTCCTTCACTCCCCTTTCCAGACTTCTCCGTGGAAATTAGGTATACTCTGCTTACGGATTAATATACGCTTAGCGAAGGATACGGAGGAAGGCCGTGGTCGGAAAATTCGTCGTCGACTATTCTAATGATGACTGAGTCAGGGCTATTATTTCGCTGTGACCTCAGGCAAAGCGTCGATCAATTTCGCTCGACAGTCAATACGTTAAGGCTACCAACCAGATATAGATTTTCCCCGCTGCGCAGACTGCACATTTATAAAAGACCATAATGCAAGGTAAGCTCCGACGAGAATACGAGCGGACAGTGTGCGCCGCGCGGATTCACGAGACACGCGCATATCGAGGGGGAACACGATTATCAGCTGACGAAAATATAACCCCTCTCCTCTCGGTCGCGTCGCCGGGCCCGACCTGCCCGTGACATCAGGTATTATCTTTCGCGCGTATCCGTAAAAGCACTTTCGCGCGACGTTTTTCGCGGACGCTTAAAAACGACGGAACGCCGGGGCCGGCCGTGCGAAGCTGAAAAAGCGAACGGCAAAAAGTAGCGGACAGCCGAATATATTCGTGATAAGCAGAGAAAGAGAGAGAGAGAGAGAATGTGTGTGTGTGTGCAGGCTTCGTTTTCGTAGAAACTTTTATCGCCGATGCCTTTGCTCCGCTTGGTCGTCGTTCCTCGACGCCCGTAAGCCGAGCGCGCCCGTCTGCCTTTTCCGAACGACGTGGAGGGAGAAAAAACAATATTTCAGAGCTTGCATTTTGCCGGGCGAAGCCTCCACCCCCGCCGCCGTTACTTCTCCGGGAGAAAAATTACCGCGTCGGAAAATCTGACGCTGGCGTTGCGCTTTTGTATAAATCTTACAGCGTTTCCCTCTCTCTCTCTCTCTCTCACTCCTTTTCTCTACTCTTCGTCCGATGTTGGTGAAAGAAGAGGGAGCATCGGTTAAATGGGAAAAGTTTCGGTTTTAGCGATCCAATTCGCGGACTGCCTTGAAACGAGACGAAACGAGTGTGCCTCGGTAAACGAAGCAAGACGGAAAAATGTAAACGCGGAGAAAGGTCGCCGTTGTGCGTGTATACGCGGGCTGCGGGGGAGGGGATGGAAAAAGACGTGAGAAAATTGCTCCTGCGCCGCGGCCTTGTCAATGTCGCGCGGAGGGCACGGAAAATCAGCGAAAATTCGCTCGGTACCCGCGTAAAAATACGCTCTCCACGTGTCTCGCCTCCCTCGCCGTTTTCTCAGCGCCGGCAAGTCGTCACCGATCCGCTTGCGCCGGGATAAAAATATATACCTACACTCGCCTCCTCCCTCCTCCGGCTACCGACGGACTTTAAGTCCGCGAGATAAATTACATTTTCCGATTTCGCGTCCGATGCGACTGACGTCACGCGGACGAACGGGGCACGTCAATTGATTTTCCGCGCGACGTGCACAGCTTTCTCGCGGCTGACGATTTCAGGCGTGGGGTGGCAGGCTCGGATGACGACGAGGGACGGGGGAGGGAGGACGAAAGTAGCGGCAGTTCGATTGCCAAAAAGCGTGCATCGTGAATATTTCAATGGACAGCGGGCGATGAAGTCGATACCTGGAAACGCCTATAACGGGACCGGCAATCGTGATACGTGATGTACCTTAATTAAAATGCTTACACATTGTTTTCGTGTACTGGCCAGCGCCGGGCGTGTACACACTTCCACGTGCGCGGCAGCAGCGAACGTACCGCGCCCCGCACACACGGCCTCGTCCGCAAAAACGCAGGCGAGCGGGCGCGTACAACGCTGTTGTCATCTCTGTTGCGAATTGAAGCTGATTCGGTTATGGTATTATTCGCGCTAAATTGAATCTCGCGATCCATTTCAAGTATTTTTAAAAATCGCTTCGAAATCGACAGGTGCTCCGTGCGGACGTTATACAGCCGCGTATATTCGGGCACAAATTAATTTCATCGCGAGCCACGCGCCGCGCATTATAGACAGACGCGATCGTACGTACGATAGAGAGGCGGACAATAAAAGAGGGGAGAGGGGTTGGGGGAAGAAAAAACATAGCGGGCGCGCGTGTATCGATTTTTCCGCGGGACGCATAGTTGACAAAATAACGACGAGCGCATTAATTCGATTTTATACGTTTACACGTTGAGAGCTTCGCGGGAAAGGAAGAGGACGGAGCAGGCAGAAGCGACACAATGCCGTGGAACGAGGGAGGCGAACGGGGGAGGGTGGGTAGGCGAACGCTGAGCGCAGCCCCACCACCACCCCCCTTGTCTCCTACCACCATTTTTGTCCTACCTTTTTTAATTACCGCCAGGTACATTTCGCGCGGGGAGAAATAATTCTGCGCGTCGCCAAAGTCATGGCTCGCAGCACAATTTAATTGTCTTTTTTAATGGGCTACGCTTCTCGGATCGGGAGTGCGCGCCTATGCCTTTCGCGGGCTGAAGGCATCCTTTGCCCGAAGGGAGGGAAGGGCGGCCAGAAGGGGGAGGCAGGAAGGTCCTCCCGGAGTGCGCGGATCGTTTACAATTACATCGTCGCCGGTGTTAACGAGCGAATTACGCGAGGGGAGAGGAAAAGACGCTCGCTGCCTGTCGGCGGCTTCGGAGTCAATCTCACCGGGCCCAAGAGCCCCGGCGAATCGGAAAATGGTTCCTCAGGAATCGATCGTTTCCCCCTCCACTCTCCTCCTTCACCTACTACACATCTTGCTCTGCCTCTATCGCTCTCTCTCTGCCTCCCTCTCTCTCTCTCTCTCTCCGATCCACCTCTCTACGTTCTTGCACTTCTTCACCCAGTATTATACGCGCGACACTGTCGCATCGTCTCTCACTCGAAGGGGGTGGGGGAGGAGACTTTTCTTCTCGTTTCCCGATACGCCCTCCTGCAAAACGGGGGACGACGGAGAATCGTTACTCTTTTTCTCGAGAGAAGTGCACGGCCTTTCGTCGATACCAGCCCGTTTACGAGGCACCTCGCGAGAAGACATGATCGAATTGAGCAGACGCGGTGCGGGAATATTTCTGGCGAGGGATATTGAATGAAGGGCGAGCGGTGGACGTACGAGTAAGACTTCAGTTTTACGTCTATCGGTCTCTTTATTACTTATACGCAGCTGGTAAAGGGTGGGGGTAATTAGAAACAGGTGCCTACGTCACGTCGAGTTTTTCTATCGAAGTGTCGTCGAAAAATTGAGATAGTCACCGTGCGAGGAACGTCGGCAGGCACGTAGACGATTGCGTAAGACGATTGATCTTATTCAATCGCGTGAGGCGTGAAGATTGAAGGCGCCACCCCACCCGGCACAGTCAACTTCTAACTTCGCTCGAACCGTGTGACAGTGCAACAGTCGGCTTCCGGCACGAAGTCTGTTGCCACGTTTTCCAATAGTCATTCCCACGTGTTCGCGGCGAAGCAACGTCCTTTATCACTCGCGTAATAGTCTCCCATTGTCGGTGTGGGCGAGTTAGACAGGTCTGGGTCAGCTGATCCCACAATTTCCGACCTCTTCCCTCCGCTTAAACGCGAAGCCCTTTAAACTACTTGACTCCTAAAGCACTCAATGAATTGAAGCGAATTTCGCCGAATTTTCCACCCAGCTCGTTTTCTCTCGTTCCACGCGCGCGTTCCATATGCTTTCAGTCTTGACGGATACTCGATGCTCAACTATTGCCAACGAATACGACGCGGCGCCGGCGATGAGATTGAAGAAAACGAAACCTGCCGGCGTGACTTTCGTCTATCCGCTTTTTGTTGGCAAGAGATAACGCTTCAAAGACACAGAGGCGGGAGACACCGGGAGTCAAAAGCAGTTCTGCGCGGTTTTAATAGACGGAGAACCAGAAAAAGAGTCACTTCCTGCTGGCGGAGAGATCGAAAGACTCAATTATCCCGATATTAACCCGCGCACGCAATTTTCTCGACCAACCACCTCCTACCTTCCTTTCCCTTCCCCACTCTCTTCCTCGGGGCCGGCGAAGGCGATTCCGAAAAATGAAATTTTTGATATTTATGAGTAGACAGTAATGTAAGCGGCTCATATCCGACTGTGCCGAAAAGCTTGAGAAAAGAGTCGCTTCCTGCCCGTGGAGCGGAGAGATCGAAAGACTCAATTATCCCGGTATTAATCCGCGACCGTAGACACACGCACACGCGCGCCTCCGCAAACTCACACGGACGCCTACGGCGGTGTAACTAATGGTTGAAAAAAAGGCAGCTCTGCGAGCTGAATTCGTGCCAGTAACTTTCACACAAATAAATTGGCGAGGATATTGCGCGCGGCCTACAAAATTTCTCCTAATTCCGGCGCCTTCCTTCCCCGTGCCTATTTTTATTTCTTTCCTTTTCTTTTTTGTCGTTGTCACGCCGCCTCCTCGCGCCTTGACTTTTCCACCTCGAAACTGTGCCCGAAACCGACGTCGGTCCATGGCGAGGGCCCGACGCGCTGTTACGTTTGCCGTCGTCGGCATTAATCATATAGCCGGGCGATTTTGCCCGCGGCAGAGTGTGTTAGCCGGGACTCGAAGGCGCGGAATTTTAAGTTTTTGCGCAGCGATGCCGTACGGTCGCGGAGAGGGAGAGAAAGCAAGCGCGGGACGCAGACGGCGGGCTGTGTTTTGAAATTCGATCCACTTCTTCTCTTGAAGTTTCTCTTCGAGTACGCACGATATGCCGGATAAATTATGATCGATGCGCGCGCCAATGGTCGAAATGTACTGACTCTGGTAAAGGTGGATTTTAATTGCGCGCCTCATTTGGCGTTAATGAATTTATGGTCTGGGTAAGTGACTTCGACGAACGCGTCGTTTGTTCTACGGGACGACGTCACGTAAGACGGAAAGGAAGCGGAGCGAGGAAAACGAGTGCTGGTAGGGCGTACGAAAAAGAGAGGTCCGACTAAACGTTCGCCACTTTGCCGTAATTGTACATCAGTTAGAACTGCGTGTCACCATTTATCAACAAAATGATGATCGCGGCGAGGATAACCGTAATTACACTGCCGTTTGTCCGCGGAACTATTGTCCGTAAAGGAACAAGGAAAGGTGCGCGTCGATGAACAACGATCGTCAAACCAGTTTTGGATCGGAAACGACCGGTAACAGGACAGTGATGAACTAGCGTCAGATCATTGTCAAATGAGATCGACTGCACTTTCTCTGCCGGAAGGCCACTGTGCGTTACCCAGCAAGCTTCAATTACACACCACAGGGGATGTTTTCGTCTGAGAAATCCGTGTTTGCCGGGTCAGCATTTCAAAGTACACTGAATTCGACAGATACATCAAACGACGTTATCAGTATTTTTAGTTTTATCGGTAGCCGCAAGAGCGGAAAAGAGCGACGATAAGGACGCAATTATCGTGACAGTAGTAAAACATAAAAATTGCCAAGTCAAAGCAAAGTGGCGGAAGGGAGAAGGTTTTGCCGCGAAGCCAGTCGGAAGAACAACCCGTCCGCGGCAAGAATCCCCGCCGGCCGTCATCCGCACAGCCCGTTCCGAGCAATAAAATGGAGTAATTTTGCGAAGATATGATGATGATCAATGTTAATTCCCGCCGCTGTCCGGGTGAGAAGTATGCACGTGAGAAGGTTGTGCGGCAAAAAGATGACCGTCGCGCCAAGCATGCGAGACTCGCGGAAATTTCTACACGCCCGAGTCGTCGCACGCATTTATTATTAACGGGAAAAAAACGAGGCCGAAGGGACATTATATCGATTGCGTGCCTCGCCACGCGCGAGAAATGTCGTTTTTATTTTTCGTCAACCCCGCGCGTCTCTTGTAATTTTCGCCTAACAAGTCGGCGCCCTTTGAATAAAGGGCTGCCTTATTGACGGTATCCGCATTGCTGTGTTATGTTCCACGAGAGCGTACAGTTATACCCCCAGACGGCATTGGACTGAAGCCTCGTACAGGTTGTGTAGAATCTGTTCTCAACTGAAAGTCGACACATAACGAGTCGACCTTTACGTTTGCAAATTAATAAACTTAATGGACGAATCTATAGATAGAAAACGCGAATGCTTTTTGTGCAGCGTGAATTCTTTATATAAGATGAGAATCGAGGAATTCTGTATGTTATATGCAGGGGTTACTGTGAAAATTTAACAGAACATTTCGCATGAAAAAAATGCATGAATACAGCAGAACACGCGATTTTTGTGCGAGGTTTTATTTTTGAAAGAGGCGACTTCGAAAGTAGGTTGTGCACGCGGTATAAAATCGATCAATTTTCAGAGCTATTTTTTCAAAAAACGAGGTTTCGCATGGACGGGAAAAAAAGTTTACGTTATTCTACCTTGCCGATTTATTTTTTTTCCCAGGCAGAATTGCCCTATTCCCGGCGCGCATTGCATATTTTCCGCGCTTTTGTATGCGTCGGGTGAAATCGTGCAATCCTCGTCGTTATTCTATTTTTTTTTTCCGAAAACGAAGCATCGCGCGAAAAATGTTTGTTTTACACGTTCGATTTACTTTTTCAAGCAACTTTCACGTGTAAAACGACTCCCATCGCATATTGTACAAAAACTGCACAAAAGTGTCATATTCCATTCAGTTGCAAACGAAAGAACCTATTCCTAAACGTTTCCACGCTGACTTTAAAAACCTGGAGCCTTCAAAACCTTTTTGCATAGCTAATATTTTCTAAGTTACTTAATCATACCATTCCACGTATAACGCTGGTTCTACTGCTTGAACGGAAAAAAATAAATACAAAATAACGCTAATATACGAAGCAACGATACAACATTGTAACACAATGCAATTAAACATTTTTCCTGAAAATCGTCAAATGAGAGGCGAATAAACGGAATGCGCGTGCTGAGTGTGCGGCATGAGCCTATATGTTGCTGTCGAACGGGATGCTCTTTCCACCGTCACCGAGCATACAAATGGCGAACATACGATTGACGGGACGACATTCCGAGTTCGTCATTGCCTATTTAGTCGCAGTAAGCTCATGACGAATGCGAATGGTCATTTAAGTTAAAGGGGTTCGACACACGCAAAAGAGGGTTGACGCAGCATCGACACATCGCCGACACGCCAACGACACGCTGGCTCCGAAGCCGTCGTTTCGCCAGTGAGAGTTCGTAAGTAAGAGAAGTGCCAAGAGTGGCGAGGTCGTTCGCACCGTGCGACAAGGAGGCGGCATAATATCGTGGCTGTGGCAGAGCGTGCCGTTCGTAATCCGCGTGGCTGGTGGCTGCTTGTAGCTGGTAGCTGCTGGCGGTGCCCCCGTGTGCGGCCCTGATCTCGGACAAGCAACGCGTAACGAGGTATCAACTGCACCGTAAAACCGAGTTTAGTAAACTCGCGCCCGCATAAAACCAGTGCGACGCCGTGCGAGAACGCAAGAGCGCGCGCGCGCGCGCGTACGCTATCAAATCACGCGTCGAGGACTTTCAATAAAATTTCTCGCCCCCGACGCCGCGTCCGACGTGCGCACGTGGTGGATGTAGCAAGAACGTGCGACGGGAGAGAAAGAAGAAAAATGCAAGACGGATTAGGGAGAGAGAGAGAAAGAGGGAGATCACACACCACACACCGTTTCTTCTTACAATTAGTCTGTCTCTTTGGCCACTCTCTTTCCCGGAATTCGCGGTACGGATTACGCACGCGTGTATAATTCATGAAGAGTCTGTCGCCAACGCGCGAAACACTAATACGGGATTCGGCCCCCACAGGCCGGGATTATTTTCGGAAATATGCAAGGAATGTCCACCGTGGGTTACGTTTGTTTTGCACCCATCCAGATCCGATCGAACCTCTCGACCGTGGCGCAAGCGTTCGGGCAAAAGGAATAAGAGTCGACCGTGGCGCGGAGGAAAAGCAGAAGGTTGAAATCGCGACGGAAATATAAGAAGCGTTATTAGTCATGACAAACGGGCGAGACCGCGATGTTGCGCGGATTTAAAAACAAACGTTCGATCGCATCATATTGGCCAATGTCTGACCGAGGAGCCCTATCACAAAAACCATTATTGAACGGCACACAGGGTCGGTCGTTTTTGGAAAAACCCACAACGTCTCGTGAGTCGGCAGCATCGTTAATCTTCGATGAATCTCGAAACGGACGGAGGAACGCGAGTACGTATGCGCGTGTGTACGTGAGAGTAAAGAAAATCACGATAGAAGTCAGGTGGTCGATGAGGAATGACGTCAAGCGGTCGTTCTTTTCCGAAGATTTAATAATTTGCGGTGACGCACCGTCAACGGGTAGCAATGACGTAATGTACGCGCTACGTTGATAGCGCAATTTGCGCAAAAAGAAAAAGGTCGAGAGAGTAGTGTCAGTGATCAACGAGCAGAATCGCGTGCGCCCGTTCCTCGTGTTGGGAGTGCACGCGCGCGCGCGCGCGCCACACTTTTTAGTATTCCCATCCATGGCTCAGTTTCTGCGACACAGAACAGTCCACAGGTGCAGCGCGCCAACGTGGAAACTCGAGAGTTAATTCGCGACAAATGAGATTCATCGGAGACTCGCGCTAACTTTTCTATCCAGTCGCCGATGTCTGACGTAGATCTTCAAGGAGATCGTGCGACTCGAATGCCATGTACAGTTAACTATTGTACGCCGCGCACTAACTTTTGCCCGACCAGCCGCGCGAAGCCATGCGAATGATTTGAAACATTAATTGACTTATGTGCAGAACTGTCAGGGCATCAACGTGCCACGTTCAAACGCAATAATAATACGATGCAGGGCGGTGGTCGCGCGTAAAACGTGGTAATATTGAAATACATATCCTTCGGCCATACGGCTGCGTGAGCGACGTACCGCGCGATCTGTGTAAACACCCTTCGCAGCGATTAGTTTCCGCCAACTTTTTTTCTCCTCGTAAATCCAGTTTATAAAGATAAATATCTGAAACCGCTTCGGGTTCGCGTGCCTGTCGGGAAACAACTTCCCGGAAGGTTTATCAAACGTTAAGACGTTTCGCGAACGCGAACGGCGAGGACAAGAACGACGGTAGAAAGAGGGAAAAAGAGAGGAGAGAGAAAGAGGGACTACTCGCGGTCTTGGGTTTGCGACAATCTCACGTTGGAAAACGATGCCGCGGCATTGTTCCGATGTACCATTATATTTTCGGAGCGGGGACGACCCCGGAACACCGTGGCGCGCCCCTGCTACCGCGATGCGGTGGCCGTATTTCTGTGAGAGCCATATTGCGGAAGGTCTGTGCCATTCGCGAATAAAAAGATGCCCGAGCAAGGCGCGCATATAAAGGATATTAAAAACGTTCTATCTCGTGATACCGAAATGGATACATATACGGAGAACTCCGCTTCCCCCGTCGTCCGTCTCTTCGTCACCCCCTTTACATCAACCCTCGCCCGCCCTTCCTAGCAACGGAGCAGCGCATCCACTCAAGTCCGACAAAGTTTTCGCATAACCGCTCGTCGGCAAGGCTAACTCGAAGATGGAAAATGTCGCGGCGGAAAAACGAATCGGCGATCCGAATCGAAGTGGGACGCGGCAGGAGGGGGGGAAAGACGATTATTATTGCGTGCGACGCAGAATTTCGCGGAAAAACTCGACCCGCCCGGCCGCGTCCGTCGATCTGACTCGTAACGATGACTCACTTCGAATTCATTCCCTGCTCAAAAATCTCACGCCCGCCTACGGCGCGCACAGTGTGCCGGTATGACGTAATTGCACGAGTTTTCGCGCAACGGATGCCGACGCCGTCGCCGGCGACGACGACGACAGGCGGACGGAAGGAAAGAAGAAAGGGAAACAATACTGCGCGACAAGTTGCAAGGCATCGCGTCGCACACACGCACGTCGCCGGTGTCGCGTGTGTGCGTATATGCGCATGGTGGGCACCGGGACGCATACGCGCACACGATGACACACGACGACATAAAATGCTCCGTTTTATTTCCGCGTCGAAGAATTTCGCTCGCGATCTCAATTACGCACTTAGCCGATCGCGACGATGGAGGGGCGAGCGGTTCTTGCCGCGCCAATATGGAAACTGCACTATGATGCATCGTCTCCAGGAAGTGGCGATGCACTCATGCCGCGAGCGGGAGAGAGAGAGAGAAAGGGAAGCGGGGTTAGAAATAGAGAGAGAGACAGATATGTAGGTGTACGCAGAAACAGGCTGATGGATATTCTAGCGAACGATAACGCCAAACTGTCAAGCGGATCAGAAATTTCTCGTAAACAAGTTCTGCCGCGAAACTCAAAGAGCAAAGGAGCAGAGAAGGGGCGGAGAGAGAGAGAGAGAGGGAGGGTTAGGGGGGAAATTGAGAGCACATGCCTTTAAGGTTAGGTTTTCACCCGTTGAGCAGCGACGTACACACATACGTCTTTCCGCGAAAAAACGTCAGCTAACGGGAAGGCGGTAGGAACATAGAAGAAATCGTGCACATTCGCGTAGAACCGCGGGGGCACGTCGCGTTTCATTCTGACCCGTATTATTTCACACAGCGTGTCTGCCTTCTATCCTTTTCTCTCTCCATTCACCCGTTCCCTCTTTGTCGCTCACCCTCCGTCAATTCTCCTCTCTTTCTCTCTCATTCCCTTTTCTATTATCTGTCTCTCACGTTCTCCCTCATTCTCGCAGCTCCGACATGCGCCGGTATATACGGTCACGCACACAGCGCGCCACACATGATCGCACGTACAGCATCTCCCACCACACATGTCGCGGGACGCACGCACAAATTACGCAGGAGAACACAAACACGCGGGCGCGTCAATGGAGGCGCGAGGTCGCTTGACAGGCGGCATCCTCGTCGTTTTTCGTCATTTTCGTCATTATCATCATTATCATCGCCGTGATCATCGTCATCGCACCGGTCGCTTCCCGTCGCTCTCCGAAATCGTGTCGTGCACGTCGATTTTCGCGTTTCGCAAACTCGTGTCGACGCTCCTGCATACGGTGCGCGGAGTGGGGGGAGAGCGTGGTAAAACGAGTGACAGAGATCAGAATACAAGCAGAGAAAATGGGCGCGAGAGTAAGAGAAAGGGACAGAGAGAGAGAGAGAGAGTGAGAGAGATAAATAGAACGGGAAGTGGGAGCGAGAGAGAGAGATAGACGCCGGTTTAACATGGCAGACGATGCCATGCAGGCAGAAAAAACACGGTCTAACGTCGACGCGTTATTTGTGCTGTTGGAACCGAGACAGGCCTAGCCGCGGCCACGAGGTAGGAAGGAAAAGATTATTTGGCGTACTCACGCTCGTTCGTTATCTCCGCCCGAAGCTGCTGTCCACAGTGTTTTCAGCGTGGATGAAAGAAGAGGCGTGGAGAAGAGAGCGCAACGTGCGTTCTACGGTTGTGTTGGAGAGACACACACGCGGGGTCACGCACTCTGTCTCTTTCTCTCTCTCTCTCTCTCGCTCTCTCCCTCTCTCTTTCACTCTTTTTCTCTCTCCCGCCGCCGCCTCTCGTTGATTCCTACGTACGTCGAAGTGAGTGTGCTCTGAACGGAAAAACAACACCCGGCGTCCTTTTGCGCTCGCGGGTGCCTGCTGCCCCTCCTCGCCAAACGTAAGAGCGTTCGGAGGCTAACACACCACCGCTGGCACAGTAACGACGGCGTTCGAGGATGACGATAACGTTCGAAGACGATGCGCGATCGCTGTCTGAAGAGAATGAAGGCAAACGACGACGACACACCACACACCAACAACAGAGGCCGCGCGCGTGTACGGTTCGCGGACGAAAACGCGGGTCGCGAGAGAGCGTTCTCTCTCGCGCGTCGGCGGTTCTCGTGTCGCAGCTCAGGAACGTGAGCGCGCTTTCCTCCCGTTCCCGTCTCGTGCCTCGTCCCCCCGTCGGCTTTTGTTATCGAAGCACACGGCGTCGTTTTATTTTCGAGGCGTGGAAGGGCACGGGTGCGCGGCACATGTACGATACGTTCTACGAACGCACGCGGGCTCACCCGTGTATCTCCGGGTTGAAACGAGTAGACGTGACGACGACGACGTGACGAACAAAATGGCGTTTGCCGGACCGCCCGCGCCCGATCAGGTGGAAAATGCCGGAATGCTGCTGCTAGGAAAGATCGACTGACTGCCGAGGTCCGCGGCCCTAAGTGGTTTGACGTTAAGAACGAGCCGAACGAGCGAGACGGAGAAAAGAGCGAGCGAGCGAGCAAGAGAGAGAGAGAGAGAGAGAAGGAACGAGACGACGAACGCGTGCAGGAGTGAGCGAGAGCGAGAAAGAGGAGGAAGCGACCGAGAGCGACAGAGAGAGGACGTGGGGAGTAGGAGCGAGCGAGAATGAGACTCTCTGCACCTAGAGTAGGGGTGCCTCGTCCGCGTGGTGGGGAGCACAAGGGGGATAGAGGGGAGAAATGTGGAGAAAGAGGGGAGCGAGCACCCCACTATTCCTCCCTGTCCTCGGACGACTTCGACTACCTTCGATTACTCTCGACTGGTAAGCAGGGCCGTCTCCGGCGTGTTATGCCGACGTCGCGCGGGTGGCAATTTTCCCGTGATTTGAATGAACAACCTAAATATTAAGAACGTCATACGGACGTTTGCGAATGCGCCCCTCCGCACGCACACACACGGTAACCGAGAGAACTTCTCGGCCAGATCCGCCCCCGCGCCCGCTCGACCGCTCACCACACGCGCATCATCGGGCAACCGCCGCTACCATCCCCTCGGTTTCTTCGCTCCCCCTTTCCTTACACCCTTCCCGCCGACACCACCACACCGCCGGCCGTCGCGCTCTCTCGTCCTGATTTCCATTCGCATTGTGCTCGATCGAGCGCGAAAGAGAGGCAATGGCAAAGGGGGACGGACGGACGGACGGACAGGGAAGGGTGGCGGCGGAAAACTTGCAGAATAAAGCTTCTCGAGGACGGCGAGATATTATTGTTATTGCGATCGTCGTTATTATCGTCGCGTCCGTCGCTCGGCTTGGAATCTCTTTAGCGCACCTCTATGTAGCCTGTTCCTCGGCCTGGCCCAATGGCACATGTAGCTACGCACGCCCGCGCGCGCAATGTGCCTTACGCATGACCGTCACCGGGGTGGAAAGGGGCGCGCGCGACCGAGAGGTGCCTCGCTTTCTTCGTCCCGTCCGAAGTCTCGTTCATTTCGTCCTTCGTCGTCGGGTTCTCGCTGGCGCGTCTCGCGAGGAATTTGTAAAAATCAATATATACCCGCGGCTCGAGGAGGGGCTGCAAAAAAATTCGAGATCCCGTTCGTCGCGGCCTTCCCTTCCCTCCTCTCTCCCTCCTCGCTCTCGTTCGCTAGATTTCTTTTTCCCCCCCATCCTTCTTTCTTCTCTATCTCTATCGTGCTATAATCTTACCCGCCCCCCCTTCCTACCCCACCTCATCCTCTTCCTGTCTCTCTCTCTCCCTCTCTGTCTCTTGTCACAGACTTTTTTCAAAGCGTATTACGCAGTCCTCGCGCCGTCGCTTTTCTTACCGGCAAGCACGAAAGTAGCTGCCCTATCTACGTGCGAAAGAGGCAGGGAACGAGAGGTGTCGAGCGACGGTGGTGGTGCAGTAGGTAGGTAGGCACCGTGGAATCAACGATCTTGAAGGAAGAGGATTCGCGAAGGAAGTAGCTATATCGAGCTGTGCGCGCCTCCTTCGTCGAGAAGGAAGCCGGCGCGGGAGAGTTTATTTTCTCAGAAACGCGGCATGGTACAGTTCCTGCTCATCGTCGCGGTCGGTCGAACCGCTCGAATAAATTCACCCGCGCGTTGCATACGTTTGGAGTAACGCGCGAGAGAAGGATCTTCTTATAATGCGCCGCATGCGATCTGCCGGGTGCGTTAGAACGGATCGGAAGAGGTACGGTTAAGTTCAAGTTTCGAACGAACGGAAAGCAGCAGCTCTTGACAGCGCCCCGACTTTTACTTCAACGTCGACTATTATCTGACTGCTGTGCGTCTATGTGCCTGTTACGTTAGACCGACGTCTAGCGTGAATCTATTAATGAGCGCCCTTATAGATTGAGTAGGTCGAATTAGACGGGGGAGTTACAGATCTAAACCTCCGTATTTGGTGCCTCTGGATTCGATGCATGGGAAATTCGGAGTATGAGACAGATTAGTTCTAATTACCTCTATAGCCGTTTAGACCGACATATAAAGCTTCGACAATGCGAATTTAGATTAGATTCTCTCCCGCTCGACGATTCTATCAATGTCCCCGACATCCCAATGGAATTCCCTCCCCAATATCCCTGATACGTGGAATTTCATGAGCGGAGAGCCTCCACCTCTCTTTATCCCCGGCTACTTTTGTTCGTTGCCTCTAAAAGGACAAACGGCGGGATCGGTCTAGCGGACTTAAGAAGGAAGAGCATCTCCACCGATCGGTTCGGGCTTGCCGAGGTCCTGGAGAGGAGGTTAAGGACCTGTTAGAGCCCGAGACACGGTCGATCATGCGCGGCGCATAAACTCATAGACGCGAGAAGGCCGAGGGAAGAAGGAAACTGAACGGAATATTTTTCATCTCTTCCCAATATCGGCACGAGAGTTCGTTACTTTTCTCTCCGACGGGGGAAATTGGCTTAGAAGAAGGCGGCACCCGCCGGGGGTTGAGTGGGGCTGGAATGGAGAGAAAAAGAAGCTGTGAATAGAGGGAGAGAAAGAGAGGAGGAAGAGTGCAGGCGCCATGGGTTCGACGGGAGAGGCTTGTAATCAAACGAGATTGAGGGGAGATCATTAATTTCATCCGCCAACGTCCTCGGAGCGTTTACTTTGTAAAGTGCCGGACGAAGCCATTGATTGTCTTCCGAAACTTTCTGCGAGGCAAATGGAGTTAAACATTTGGCAGAGGCTTGCGCGACTTCAGATTTGCACGGGGTTATTGTATCCGAAGACCTGCCGCCGATCGTGATAGCAAGGCCAAAGAAGAGACCGCGAACAAGAGAGGGGGGAGAGGGAGGGAGGGAGAGAGAGAGAGCAAATAAATCGCGATGACCTTATTTCGAAGTATGGAGCAAGACAAATATTAATGCTTAACGTGTAAAACTGTTCGCTGCATTCCGACAGAGCGGCCGGAGGGTTAATTAATTGGGCAGGGTCGACAAAATTCGTCGGTTCCAAGCGCGCTCGTACATGATTATTGTGTACGACAAATTTAAGGCGATAATCGTTTAAATCGCGAGAGAAAGGAGGAGGAACGGAAACGGAGCGCGAGCTGGATGCTGCGGTATGCATGATTACATGGGAAAAAAAAAATTAGCCCAGCGCACCTTTGATCCTTGCCAGCTTCGGTGATTTATAAGCGCGCAAAACTCTGCCGGTTTGCAATTTGTTTTGTCATTACAATTACATCACTACTTGCCATGGTGTATATGTGTATATATGTAAATATATATATATATATGTGTCGGCGCGCGTGTTTGTGAAAATATGTATATATACATATATATATAAAGAGAGCCTTTTGTAAGCATATCATTCCGCAGGGAGTGCCGGTACGGAATTTCGTGCATTAGGGGTGCATTCACCCTAATCACAAGTACTCGCCCCTGTATTTTATGAGTAATTGTCTGAGGGCCTTATCATTTTTGGATCTTTGATTTGTGTGTGAAAACAAGCCGGAGAGGACGAAGCTTGAGTGTGCTGTCTGTGTGTGTAAGAGAATTGGAGGGGTATATAGAGCTGCATGGCTGGTCCAATATATAATATATCACAGCCAGATAGGGTAACAATGCGAGAACTAACACTGACACCCATGTTGCTTGATTTTCGCCCATCTTGTCCGTATCGACTGTATGTCGCAGGTACGTGATGAAGCGCCATTTATCGATAAGAGTGCGTAGCCAGCGGGATGTGAATAGACGTGCGTTAAATATAGTGCAGTGGAAAAAAATAACCGCGACAAGCGTCAGCTCCGAAATTACGATACAGCACCACTTATTTATTTGTTAGTAGTGCGCGGGACGAAACGAGTGGTGTTGCGTCGCAATTGAAGAAGTAGCGAATTTCGTCTGTGTTAAATTTTCCAAACACCGTAACCCCACGTACGCAGTATGTACTTCGTGTTCGGCCAGTTCGTCGTATGCAGCGCGTATATACGGTGAACTTTCCACGCCGCACACGGCCGGCGTCAGTTCGAGTATGAAGAAAATTGGACAATGCGCAAACGGGGAGCCGACCGAGCAAGGAGAGTGAGAAGCGTCGAGGTAGAGAAGGTAGAAGTCTAGAACGCGGTCACTACGCGATGCAGGATGCGGATCGACAAAACGTTTACGAGTTATTGGCCGCGCGCTCTTGTTATCGCGCATTGGTACCTACTTGCAATTCTCTCTCGTGCGTTGCTGGTCGACAGAAGAGTGTTGCTGGGAGGGCAGTGCTTGCGAGAGGTAGAAAAGAAGAAGGTGAAGTAGAGGAGAATCGACATTACCTGCACGTTGAACTCACCAAGGCTCGGTTCTTCTGCCGGGGGAATCAGTCTGCGGTCCCGACCGGAAGCACCCGGAAGAAGTTGGTACCGTGGAAAACGCTCAACCAATCCCGGGTCTCCCCCTTCGTCGAGGGAAGGCCTGGGATTGGCCAGCGCCGGCCTCAAGGCCGATGGCGCCTCTTGCCCTTCCAAGCGGGCCCACGCTTTGTGCAGCCGTCCATGGGCCGCTGCGAATAACTTACTGCATAAACCAGAAATCCCTCGATTCTTCTACTTCTGATTCGTGTGGCGAATATTCCGATACCCCGTGAACGAGCATCGTCGTCTGTCGCCCGATGCTATCTCGCCGAGTCACGCTAGTCTCTTCCGCTCTCGACTCATTTCTCTCGCAGAAATGGAATGACACCTGACTCGGAACCGCGGGCCAATTTCTTTTTTCTTTTGCTCCCATCTCGCGCGCCGTTGTACTATTTTTTGCACGACTTGCACTGATGCGCATCGACGGCACGGAATCGATTTGAGTCGGATCGAATCGGATCGCGCGATCGAGGTTCGCGGTACATTTCACCGCGACGCTTTTCCAGGCCGGCTCGTTGCCGATGACGACTTGATTATGAAGAACGCGTCGATCCTTTCGGAGTCTCGTTCCGTGAAGGAGTGAAAGAGCAAGAAGGTGCGCGTGTTGCTCCTCGCTAACTGCCAATCCTGGAGAGACTCACTGTTATACCGCTCTTTTTTCTCCTCTCTCTCTCTCTCCCCGCAATTCACCCACGTCGTTTTGCACGAAGTTTGCCAATCTGTGAAATGAGTTGCTCAACGAATTTTGCCAGTCAGGGTAAGCGTCAGTTTTAAACAAATTTGTTTTCACTATTGTTCCAGATTCATACAATTTGCATTGGGGGAAAAAAAAAATTGGAAAAAAAAGTTAGCTAAAATTGGACACGGGTAGTTGACATTAAAAATGCGCCTCGGCGTCGAGCCGCGAGGAGATTCTAAGCGAACAATGCCGGACCGTATCTTTTCGGCGCATGCCAGCCGCTAATTAATCTCGTTAGCGTCGCATGAACGGCTCGCGAACGTAATTACGTCCGACGAATGCTAAAGAAGGCGCGCATGATGCGGCGCGACAATAGAGCGAGCATTCGAAATCCCCGAGGTTGCCCCTAATCTCAATTCCTCGCGACATCCTAAAACGTCCGCAAACAGACCGCAACCTCTGCCGACAAATCGCGACGCAAGAGGACTTAAATTATGCAGAGAACTTTCAGATTGGCCGAACAATTGAGATTACGGACTCCGCGAGTGAAACCACGGGCGTGAATTGGAAGGAATCTTGTGAAGGACCCTCAACGCCGGTAGGCCACGGCCATCCTGAGGGCCGATTCCGCTGGCAAGGGAGAGCGAAGCGTGGCAGTCCTTTCTGTCGCACAGCGGTGTGTGTTTTCGCCGTGAACTTCCAGCCTCTAACTGTTGCGCAGCGGAGCGCGGTGCGCAAACGCTACCTCGGGGGCGTGGCGATCAACGAAGGGTCCCCGGAAGTGGCCGATAACATGTTGTTCTCCATTCTGTCTCCCTTCTGCACCCCCGTTCACGTTTTTGCCACCTCTTCCGTCTAGGGCGCCGTGGGCAGGTGTCGGGGTGGTCGAGGCATCCCGCCAAAATAACAAGGACTCGTAGGCCGTGTTTACGGCCGGGAGGGCGCGTGCGGCGCACAGTCGAGGAATCGGCCTGCGATCGTTCGTGTTACGCCAGAGAACGGATCGTCGAAGGGTGGCGGTGCGTCACGCAGGTGAAGGCCACCTCCAAAAGGCCCACTTCGTCCCATCCACTCTGCAATCCGAGAAGACACAGAAGTCGTCTTAACACACTCGCTTGTCGTCACAGTTCGTTATGTTTCAGAAAATAAGGGGCAACGCTCGGTCGTTCATCCGATTACATGTACCCTGTTAACAGCACACCACTGTGATTCGCCGGTAAACGTTTTTCGCCGTTAACATCGACGTCGCCGTAGAGATTTCCCGCAACGACCGCTATCGTATGTTTCCCCCCCGAATCGCGATAAATGGCAATGTTTTTTAGCCTCCTTCGTTATCGCGAAAAAGGCGCAAACCGCTAACCTAGAAAGGGGTACTGTTGCCAAGGAATTAATGTTGCACGATGTTGCTATCGATCTCGTTCGTGCTAGGCGGCTCTGATCGTGTCGACGAGTTGTGGCGAACACACTTGCCCGACGATGCACAGCGACGACCGACGAAGAAGACAATGACGACGACGACGATGCGTCGACGTTATGTTACACTTACCGCGCGATGCACACGACGACATGTAACAGGAGAGAATGCTCGCGCGGAGGGCTGATCGCGCGATGCTCAACGCGTATCGACACCTCGTCGCCCGGGCGTTGCTAGCAATTTCTGCAGCGCCGACGATGATAATTGTCCTTTACCAGTTTGTCCGTTACGTGCACGCACGGTCGCGGGTAATATTGTAAGACGCGACGAGCTGACTTCCGACGAATGGCCGGAGTCACTTTGCCGTTCGCCACCGGGCGGGGAGTTTATGTCGAGGTGAATTGGCGCCGACAAGAGAAAGAGAACTAAATTCTGACCTTTCATGTTCACCGTCTACCGTCTCCGCGTTTGACGTCCCGATAAAGCTGCATCCCAGGTTTTTCGTTCTCTCTCTCTCTGTCTCGCTGTCTCTCTCCCTCTCTCTCTATCTCGAATCGTCGTTCGGTCCCGGAACAACAGTAATCGAGCTCTTTCCGCAATGGTGAGCACCAAACTCAGCCGTTTCTTAACCTCTCTGGTCGACAACGGTCCTCGACTGATTTATGATCCGAGATCGATGGATCCCGGTTCTTCCTGATTCCTCCGAATATCCCCATCGAGCTCTGTGTGCCAGTGAAAAATTTCTGCCGTTCAATCGCACTCGACGGCGTTCGCTTATGGTCGCGGAAAAACCGTTGCAACAAGGCAGTATATAGGCGGGTGCATAAGGTTTTCTAACCTTAAAATGACGGTTTCAGGATGTCTCCGCATTCTCCGAGGACAGCTTCGACGTGAAGGAGTGGATCAACAAGACGTTCAAGTCCGCCGAGGCTCAGGAGAACAAGGATGTGAGTCTGGATGAATGTTTTTCGAACCAGTCGCGACTGCACTCGCCACCTTACTCGGCACACTTTTTGAATTTAAGTTGCACTTGTACAGTCAGCCACTAAACTGACGGCTTCCATTGCACCGCTAGGTCAATGACACCGCCGTGTGCATCTTTTTAAAAGATAACTTCTTTCTCACTTCGCCGTTGGCGAGGAACGACGTTGCACCGCAGCGATTAAAACGATAAATCATATTCGGAATGCATGACAGTCCGGTGTATATGACACACGAAAATCGATGATGTAATGAGGAAGATTTTTTTTTGCCGCGCTCCGCTCCCTCGCCCGTCGGCGGAATTTTATTTTTTCGCGGACTCATCTTTTGAAATCTCTCCCGTCCGTCCGATCGTGCATTTGCACACTGCACCGATTGCACATAAATCCCGAGTTACATATGCGTGACGTAAAGCGCATTATTTCGAGCAGATTTCGTAACTCTACTGCCTAATGCATTTCTGCTTTAAAATGAGAATTGTGCATGAAAAATAAATTCTTGTGTTCCAATACACATGCTCTCATTTGCATGTGGACAAATGGAGCCATGCTATAACTCGCAGTCAATACATTGTTTATTTAATTTAAAATGCAATCATGGGTTATTCAAACAAATAACGGTTCACTTTTAAGCAAACAACTCTATTCACAGGCATTTGTATCATCCCTGGTCATGAAGTTACAATTATATGTGCAACAAGTAAGCGGAGCTTTAGAGGAGACCAGTCAATCCGTGTTATCAAGTATGCCAAGGGTTTTGCGAGACACCCAACTTCTGCAGCAGGAGGCATTTGCATTAAAGGAAAAAATGGCTGCTGTAAAACAGGAGATAGCAAAGGTTAAATTTGAACATCACAATAATATCCAGCACAGTCGTATGCATCAATTTTTTTATTGTATATACAGGTTGAAAAGGACACAGCTGCATCTATGGCAACTCTGGAAAGAATTGATAGGATAAAAACAGATTTGCAGACTGCGAAACAAGGCTTACATGAAGCTGATAACTGGACAGTCTTGGCTAATGATGTGGAAGAGGTATGTCCAGTATTTAATTTATATACAACACCTTTCCATGTATGAATGTTGCAGATATTCGAATCAGGGGATATTGAGAGTATAGCCAACAAATTATTCAGTATGCAAAAATCTCTCACCATGCTGGTAAATGTGGTGGATTACGAGGACAAAAAGTTGCAATTAGAAGGCTTGAAGAATAGACTGGAGGCAATGGCCAGTCCGAAATTGGTGCAAGCTTTCACTGCTGCTAATTTAGGTCAGCATTCAACACTCAAATAATATGATTATCAAATTTACATTTACTCCGACACTGTTTAGAGCAATCCAAAATCTATGTGGACATTTTCAACAAAATGGACAGACTGCCTCAACTGTTGAAATACTATCACAACTGTTTGAAGGTGTCACTAGGCCAAGAATGGCGAAGAACTATTGAATTGGCCCAGGATGAGAATGTCACATACTGGTTACATACGTATTATGACAAATTATTGTCTGCATGGCACGATCAGGTGTGTGTTAATTTATATAACTATGTCATACTTACTCATACACATTATGTGTTACTGTGTTGTGTCTTATTTCACAGGTAAAATGGTGTCATCAAGTATTTCCAAATACCTCGATTGAAATACTGATCGACGTATATGCCGATCTACTAAAAAGCTTGGATCCGGGCATTCCTGAATGTATAGAGTCCATCTTAAAACAGCATTCAAACGCGATGCAGCTCTCCCTGCTGCTTGAGCTAAAACAAATCACCAGACATTTTGCCATAAACCTGAACGGCGCAATAGAATCGTCTTCTCAGGGAAAGTCGTTCAACCAAAAGTTATCGCTACTCGCGCAGGCTATATATGCCCCATACGTTCCGTACGTTATGAAGTACAGCGTATACGAATCTGCGCAACTTGAGCAACAGTTACAATTCCTGGAACACGCTGCGGACGACAACCTCAGTGATATTATTAATTCTCTTTCGCTCAGTATTTCAAGAGTGATGGGATATGCAAACGAAGCGAATAAGAGGTGCAAACTCTTTACAGACGGTTGCGGCTATCCTGGTCTGCTTAAAGCCTTAAACGTGAGTATAAACATTTTATTGACCACTCGTATAACGACGCCGAAGCACGTTTGATCATTTTTCAGACGTACTTCAACAAATATCTCGATAAGTATCGAGCCGGCGTACGTCAGCTGGAAAAGAGAAAGGTGAAGCACGAGGATTGGAATTTATTCCAAATGTGTCTCACTCTGATGCAAAGCATAGGAGATTTGTTGGATCAGGTTCATCACTTTGAAAAGTTAATCGTTATCGATGTAACTGAAGCTAATAATAAATTACAAAGCACAACGAGTAATGTATTTAATCAGTATAAAAAGTTGCTTCTTAATCCGTCTGGAGAAGTAGAGTTGGAAAACCTCGTTGCATCGTTCCAAAGAGGTATTATTTGTATTCATCGTTCGCTACCCTACAAAATCATACAACCTAGCATATTTTTCAATGAAACTTATTTGTTGCAGAGGATAAGACGATACTTGACTCGATCATAAAGTCGATCCACAAGCTGTGCACCGATTTACATCATACCACGTACGAAGTAATCTTCGCACCAATCTTTACTCAACTAATGCTGGTACAAAAAGCACCAGCGTGGTCGTCGGATACCAGCAAGATATCCCATTTGAGTTCGGACCTACCCGATTATAGTTTTGCGCCGCAGGAATATATAACACAAGTCGGACAGTATTTAATGACCCTACCACAACATTTGGAGCCATTTTTATTAAGGGACAACCCAAGTTTGACGTTAGCTTTGAAAGCAGCTGATCCTCAATACGTTCAAGGCTCGACCGAAACCGGATTCACCGGAATTTTGTTGGAAATAATAGCGAAGGGGACTTGTCAAATGTTTCAGGATCAAACGTTAGGAATTTGCCAATTAAATCCCGCTGCTTGCAAACAGTTGGCTACAGATATTGGTAAGTCGATGAATGAATTAAATATCACCTGATCAATATCAAAGAAGCAATGTGATATTGTAAGCATTCGTGTTTGTAGATTACCTCGGAAATGTACTGGAGGAACTTGGACTGTCTTTGTTCGAAAATTTGCAGCATATGTCGCAACTCTTAAGATTGTCGCCGGAAGATTATCAGAGCGGGAGTTCCGGTTGCAATGCCCGAGTGGTGGCAGCTGTTAGACAAATGCGGAATATCACTTCCTCCAGTTAATGTTCCATACTAAAAAATACAACCTTGGACCCCGTATTGATTATAGCTGTACATTTAATCGATTTTTGTCGTTGCAATAAATTATTCACCTTTTACAAATGTTTTGTGAGAAACTTTATTCAGTTGATACCTTATATACATTGTGGTCTTATCGTTAGATGCTATCATTTGGTATCTTGGTACAAAAATATACGTGTCAAACACTTTCCACGGTAACCTAATATAAAAATAATGTATCTCAGTTAGTATCCGGTTTGAAAGTACAATGGTAATGTGTACGGCTTTGTTTATATTATATATAGCTTATTCTAATATTGCTTTAATCACAGCTTTTATTGTATCATCTATGAATCTGCAAGATAAGTAAAGATTAGTATCACAGTTGAAAAACTATTTAGTTGTTTCATATAGGTAGTATACCCCTTGGATTGGTTTTGGTTTTGTAATTTAGCTGCCAAGACTATTTCCTGAAGTTGAGACGTAGGTATTTGAATTGGCATCTTCAGCATCTTGGCTATGATCAGCAACGCAGACAGCATATCAATCTGTTGCAAAGAATACGTTGCTCGTTAATGTCTGTTATATTTGGACCACAATACTGGACTCTGATACGTACTTGCGTGTACTTAGTTATTGCCTTTTGAAGAATTTGAACGCATAAAGCTTGGTACTTCTTCGTGTGCAGAAGAATTTTCAATATCTTATCCGCTAAATCCGGTAATTTCTGTTTCATTACGTTTGCCGGCTTTGCACGAGACTTTTCTTTCCTGGCTATTTCTTGGCTTATACAGCTCACTACTGTATTGAACATAATTGTCATGTATGGAATGTGTTTATTCTGCTCTTTAGAACAGGCGTCGATTACCGAATAATACTTCTGTACTGCTGCAGGTAACAGTTTTAACTCCTGAGAAACATTACGCTCAGATGTAAAACACATTTACTCATTACAATATCTACAATGCTGCGAACTTACGTTTGCGTGTGCGATTATGACATGTTCAGGATACGAGATTAAACTTGTCATTTGAGCGGATAACATGTTTGGTATAATAACATTTAAAAGACTGCACTCGTTATTTGCATAGGCCACCTTGCTATACTGAAGCAAAGCTATCATTGTGGTCAAGTAATCGCCCGTAAATGTAATGCCATACGGCCATTGTATACATCGAACGTACAAAAGTACTATGTCACAGCATAACTTTGGTGTGACATATAATTGTTTCAGCAATAAAGTGCAATTACGGAAAATGATCCGTAACACGTTGACACTGAACTTAGCACTTTTCGATACATGTGGACATACCTTCCTGACAAATGTTTAAGAACACGTTACAGCATGAAATACATTTTCATTCAAATTACATACCTTTGAGCCCAATCCAGAAGCTGAGAGAAATGTTCCGGTGTATCAAACACATCGGTTTTATGTAATAACGATAGTAGTTTAATGTACTCGTTAAAATAGTCAAGGATTACATTGTTGAATTTAACACTGCCATTTGACTCCTTTTTCTTATCACATTTCTGTTCTATAATAATTCTTAATACATGGAGGGTCTCCCAAAACTTAAGCAGCTTCTCATGATATTTATTCAACAGCAGATATTGAAATTCTGCTTCCAGCAAACATGTCAGTAACCGTAAGGACGAATTAAATCCATCGTAATTATCCTACAAACATACAAGGTACTGGATTGTAACAATTTCATCAGAAAACTGTGCTAAACATTGACACACCTACCCAACCATTATGTACATCTGCACTTGTAGATGCAACGATCTCTGTTAAAAGCTGTAATATTGCATCCACTTTTTGCCATTTAATAAGGACTTTTATTATTGAAGGTATACTGTCATTTGCAGTGTCAGAACAACGAAGTTCGCGAAGAAACTTGTTGAAGAGTTCTACTTCGTCCGATAACATTGATGGAGATATTAAGGAAAACATGAATATCACAGATTGTTTTGCAAGTGGTTCCTGAAACAAATGACATTAAGTATCCGTTACTCTAATCTTAAATAAATTACCATAATGATAATAATACCTGGAAGTGATCATAAAATTTAGGCAATGTAGTGGCAATGGTTGATAATAACATTTCCAATTGTTTAGCGTCATCAGAAGTTTCCACGTCTCTCTTAACTGCTATCAGTAGTGTGCCAACGATATTCAAGAGTATGCGTGCATGTTCATCTGATTCGGATTCAGTAATTTTTCCTTGTCGAGAATCATTCGAAGTTTCTACCGTAAGACTAGTTTTCAATCTCTTCGACTGTCGCCTCTTAATACAGGAAGTTCCGATTTTCTTCTCAATCATAGATAACACATATTTGATCAATTGTACAGACGTATTCCAGTCTATCACATGATTTGAATGAAGAAGTAGTTTCCTCATTGCGTTTAGATTATTCAGACCGATATCTATTAATGCGTTGACTGTACCAATCTTACGGACATTCAGTGGGATCACTTCACCTAATAAAAGTTGGACCATCGCTTGTAACAGAGGAGATACTGTTGTCTCGTTTAAACGATGTAGAAGATGAGGTAACGGAACTACATCCGCGTATGACATCTCAGTATTTTTCTCAATGTATTGGAGAAGCTTTATCGATGCTTCTGCAACGCACATGTTGGAATCGTAGATGCTATTCGCAAACTTTGGTAAGAATTGCTTCAGCGTCGGATGAGAATGAACGTTGGATGTTATTTCCTTTAGTGCAAAAAACACGCTCAGTCTAACTTCAGAACTGGGCGTTTTTCTCGAATGATTCAACATTATGTTCAACCATACTTCAATCACACTTATGGGTACAGCTTCCCATCGGTTCTTCAACAACGTCGACATGCCCCGAAGTGCGACAATACAGACCTCAGAATTTCGATCGTTAAGAAGATTTGTCATGGCACTATGTTGTTCTTGTACATATGCCGGGATTTTTCTCCTGGTATTAGAAATCTGTTGCATGGGATAAGCAACAAAAAGGATGTCTGTTGCGTTACAGCGAACTGTCGAACCAGGTGCCTAGAAAACAAAGGTTCATTTTTCGTTCTTGTTACATACAGCCACTTTTTGGATACCTTCAAGTGCTTCCACAGTACACCTTTGTACTGGTCATATATCATGTTCTTCACTTCTTTGTCTTGATGTTTATGAAGACCCTTAAGGAAAATCAACAAATTTTTGCCAAGCTGGTTACGTTGCATGGAAGATCTTTGTGTTGTAAGGGCGTGGAAGATAATGTCTTGTAAGCAATTTTCAGTAATCAATTTTTTCACTACTGGTGTTCCATATAACCATGCCATCGCATATAAATCTGCGTACAACGCAATTTGACTCCGTTCTTTATTTTCTAGCATAGTTTTTATGTAATTATGGATATTCTGCAAAAAGTTATTAAGATGGGCAGTCAAATTGAATATTCATAATTAGAGATAATGGAATAAAATAATTACGATAGTCCATGACTCTCCCAATGTGAACAAATAAGATATTAATTCTCTCCCTCCATCAAGGGTCAGGAAAGATTTGTTTTGTATCAGCATCAGTAATGCTATCTCACTTTCAGTGCCCTTTGTCAAGTGTAACGCTGATTTTATATCCAGTAATCGTTTTACAAATATCTGAAAATGAGATAGAAATAAGTTGATTATTCCTTACATCAAATTAATTTCATACATACTGGAGATGATCCTGCACCTTCAATCAAATATTTCAGCACATTTATAATAACTTTTTCCTTCATTATCATATTCGTTTTCCACCAATTCTCCAAGAAAAATGATATTTCATTTTTTACCTACAGTAATGTAATATTCATATTATAAGCATAGGATTATCATATTGTTAGAAAAATAAAGCATACCCTATAAACGTCAGTCTGAGGTAATATCACAGAGTGTAGAAAGGTAACTACTTCTAATAATACATTAGGTATAAATGTTTTCACCAACATTGTTTCAAGAGCCATTGATGTAATTATACGTATCAATTGTATTATCATATGATACTCCTGGAAACAATCTATGCATTAATATTACAACAAGACGATGAAGTCTATGTCTCACCTTTGGAACCACATTGTGGTCATGTAATTTGGTACATAATTCTTGTGCCTCTACCAGTATCAACTTCACTTGATACCACAACTCACATAGTTCATCTTCGGATAGTCCAGAGACATTTTTTGTAATATATTGCTGTAACAAATAAGCACTAAATTATAAAGTATTGTGCGTATATATGACACAAAGCAAAAAATATTCTAACTTACCAATTTCTTACATATCTCACAGACAGCTGTGCCTTTCGTTTTCAGAAGTCGAAATAATACTTTATCCCTTAATACAGCTCGTTGCTTTAACATTTTGTGGTTAGATATAATACAGGAAGCAATGTTTTTTTTAGTGATGTAAACTTCTCATAGTGGAAATAGTATCCATATGCTTGTTTGTATACTTCAATAGTAAACAGTTTCTTATACGCTACAAAAATAAAGAAACAGAGACATGTTAATGAACCCAAACGTGGTTCATACCCTTGTATCTAATAACATGTCTGTTAACTTACAAAAAACGTATTTTTACTTAGATATTGACGGTGTCCTTATGTTGAACAAGATAATCAGACTTTCAGCAAGTGGTTGCTCGCCAGAATTAATTAAAACAAAATGTAACACTGTGCAATCATTATCTATATACGTATATATATGCGTTGTTTTGAGAAAACATGTATTTAAAATTATCACAAATTATTGCACATTGATTCAATTAATGTTGAGAATCTATACAATCGGTGTGGTTTGTTTCGTCGCTCCTTTTATTATGATAAATAATTTTTATTCGTGTGATAAGTTTACGTGTATCGAAACCTACAGAGAGAAACTAGCATTTTCATGGATAAACAAGTTCGTAGCCATATTGTTTGGCCACTTTTAGACGCCTAAAGACCCTAGAACGTTGTTCATAACCAAAGTATTTCAATTTATTTGTAAACATCATATAATATCATCAAATTTGCCAAATGATTGCAATTGGCAAATACATATATGAGTGCCACACAAGGATATTGGTTTGTGTTAGAAAAAATTAGGAAAAACCGTTGGAACATGAGACCGCTCTAGTCAAGTCTACGTTCAATTTCTGGCTAATGTCGTTAAAGTAGAGAAGTGTCGGTACGACCACGCCGACAGACTTTTACTAGTCGTACACTTACATCGTCTGATAATTAGTCATATAATCGTAACACAACCTTACTACTGTCCAACTACAATTTATTGGCTGCGTTTCACGCATTAGAAATACTCAGTTTCCATAATATTCGAAGAAATATTGGGCTAACTGCAAATCGGTTGTTGGAATTTTCGAACTTCCGGTTGCTTGATCTTTGCATTGATCACCGTGGTACTTCAAGTCTTTTTGGACTCCCGACCCGAAATCGCGGTCGCGTGTGAGAGTCCCGTATTTTTGATATTTTATGCGAAATTAGAGCGCTAAGTAGACCGAATTTGTAGCAGAAGTGTTTCAAAACGGAGAGGTATCAAGATTGGCATATATTTTGATAGGCCGGGCCTATAAATTTCTTGAAGTTCTCGAAACTAATATTTGGGGCTACCTCTTGGGAAGAATTCGAGTCACCGAACATTCGCGGCATGGGGCTCCTCTCGCTCGGGATGATTATGCGTATTATTGATGATGTTCTCATCATTTGCTGTGCACGCAAGGTAACTTCTTTACGATTATGCATAATTAACATGCTTTTGTAGACTTTTATATCAGTATATCGGTTTTATGGGTAAATAATTCTTCGTTCCGAGCATTCCAACCATTTCAAATATGGCGTCTTTCGCGGCGTGTGAGGCATGCTGGGAAAATTATTGCAAGTACTTAGTCGCTCAAATGTTTCGCATCGCGACCGCTCGTACTGCTTCATTCAATTTCGCAAATGTCGGTAGTCTCGGCCGAAACAAATGCCAACGCGGCGCGAAAATGGCAATTACGCGAAGTGCAATGCCATTATTGTGAGGGTTGTAATAATATGGTCATTTTAGTGAAATAATGGTTGTGAAGTGATACAGTGTAATAAACGTCAATCGGATTAACTTATTAGACATTGGATCTACCGGACACTTGGTTAGTAAAAATAATGATAATTGTTGTAATATTGCTGAAATCGATTGTAATATTGCTTAATTCATTTCCAGGAGGCTATGAGGGCTTCGAATTCGTCGCTGGGCGGGCTGGATGGAGACTGACGGAGCAGATGGACATATTCTACGATATCGACTCGTCGCTGGGCGGACTGGATGGATACTGACGGAGCAGATGGACGTATTCTACGATACCAACCCAGAACGTACCCCTAGCCTAAATGGTAAGTGAGTTTTCTTAGTTGGCCATTGATCGATGTGAGGGCGCTAGTGAAAGACGGACATACTTGGTTCATATAAATTGTTTAATGTGATCTTTATTCACTACAAATATGTTCAAACCGAAATAATACGTGACCTGCGACTTACGCGGGTCTTCGACTGTATTTTTCTTATAACTCTCTACACATATAACACTTTTCTTTTCATCATTTTGTTTCACAATGGTCATTCGCGCAATTATGACCGTCATTTTTAGCCGAAAGCACCGGTACATAAGTACAAAATAAATAATAAAGATCGCAGCACCATAATTGTCTCACGCGCGTGAGAAGAAGTTAATAATGATTATAAACAACAAAGCTCGAACGATATCGAGATATATTATAAAGAATCTAGGAATCCGTCCTCCGTAATACAATTAAAGAATTTTTTTTCCATTGAGCACTTTCTCTCAACTTCATTCACGCATGCATTCACATTAGTTTCTTTCAATAATTCGTATCCGTCACTCTTCATCAGACTCGCACTCACAACGATATATATATATATATATGTATGGCTACTGACTAACAATGTGTGCGTGTGCATATACACGTGTGTATGCATTTACACGCGTGCATACACATACGGTTAAACAGGGTGTTTCGTAATTTGTGGAACAATCAAACTGACATAATTCCTATTTTACGCGGAATCATCCTTTGGAGTTGTACCACTAACTACGAGATACGCTGTATATGTATGCATGAACATATGTACTGCCATTAGCACTAGACGAGTTTTTCTTTTTAGGAGGCGACATAGGGTCGATGCAGCAAATGCAACCTTACACAGTTTCACATTTCATAATTCTTCTCACATTCTTTTTCACAAACACTGTTTACTCTTAATTGCATCGACAAACGAAATTTGTATTCGTCCGCGTAAACTAGCGTTTTTTATTAGACTTTGGTTGCATTTACTACACCACTTCATTCACGTTATAAATAATGTCGTGAACTTAGCGATTTTGTGCCGGGGTGAGGCGAAAAACGTGCAAAATGACGAGAAACCAACAGTCAGTAAATGTGATAACAGATGAGAGATTATATCAACCGATTACGATTAACGCTACTAAGTACCGAAAGACTACGCTCCTTCGGACAAAACATTGTGTGTAGCACACCGTCTTTCCTTCCTTTCCCGTTCGCCGAAACCTTTAGGTACGATGGTTACTAGAGCGCGGCGAGATAAACTATATGTTACGCACTCGTTAACATTACCAATTAAACTTTTTCATTTCTATCCCGTCGCATGTATGTTATTGCATAACACTTGTGCGTAGGTTCTGGTCGCTTCAGAACCGCGAAATTAACTCTTCGACCACGGCTATGTCTTAACAGAAGGCACTATAAAAAAAACTTCCAAATCAGACACTTAAACGTTCGAACGTGTGGCGACTTTAACGTAGAAGCAGAACGTTGATAAATCGCGAATGAGACATCGCGCTGAATTTACGATTTGACGTGATGAGCGTGTGAGCTGCCGTGGTCAGAGGAGTGGATTAAAAACTATCAAACGGACGAACGTATAATGATTTGTCATGATGAGACAAGCGTTAGGTTGGCATATACACGCGGTCGGCCCTTAAGGGGAGTATTCTAGCATTGCTAAACGATAGCGATATCGATACGTAATCATTGTCATGGTAGTTAGCGCAATAAACTCACTAATTTCCTCGCTCTCTACGTCGTTGTAGAAGCGTTTACAATTAGAAGCCAAGGCAAACGGCCGTCGCGCGCGTAAGTTTTTTCGACGGCCGATAATTAAGTCGCGTTTGGTCATTGTTTCCCTCCACGCTTCGCGGCAAGTACATACCAGTCTAACTCGCAGATTTGCATCATAAAACGCACACACCTGGACGACACATCCGTCAGTCACGCAGTCGTTCCCACTATTATATGATACTCCCATTATCACTGACGTTAATCTTTCACAACAGGTTACTATCTAGCTCTAGAGAGGATCAGAGAAGATTCTGTGGCACAATTGAACTGTCGCCTGAGTCGCTGTTACATATTCTTGACTAGAATTCTTTCGGCTTTCTCCCTATCCACGAACTAGTCCCCCTTCGACCGCGGTCAATCTTCAAAGCCACCCACGGTCCATGGAACCTCTTAGGGAACAACTATGGATTTCTTAGTCTCGATGCGAAAATAGCCAGAAGTACGGAAATGTAACGCTGAAAAATCTGCAAAAATTCAGTGACGCGCACGAGTGCCGTTCGGTCGGAGGGTCAATCTTAAAACAACGCTTCACATCCGCCTGTACCTTTTGGTCGTGACATCAGATCCGTTTACTCAGATATCGAAGCTACGTGGGTTAAAAATAGGAATTCAGCGCGTCGAATCGCTGGATACGAAAGGCTCACGAGACACGCGATTCAGGCCAGCCTATAAGCGAATTTAAATTCGAGGCAGGGTTTTTAAGTTAACGCGGTCGAGTCCCCGCCGTTTCTTGATACAGCTTTCAGTAAAAGTGTCGACTCGACGTTTGGATATCGATTACGGGCGATAAGGGCGCTAGAGCGAAAGCGTGTTAAACGTCTAACAGGCTTTTTCGGGTGACTGTGAGCAACGGTGTTATCGTGTTCCGCCAACATTAGCCCTCCCTCCCCCCTAAATCTAATTTTCCTGCTTCGTTCAATTATTTAACTCCCGCCTGCAACGCGTATCCAGTCGGATTCTCTACATTGTTCGAAATCGACGCCAATATCCCGGTTTCCTTCTCGTTCTCTCTGTGAAATGGTAAACGATCGACGTAAGGAACACTAGTGCTAAGACACAGTGTGTTGCGGTATTGTTATAGTACTGCGCATGTTCGCTCCTTTCCTTGCCCTTTCTTCCTGCTGCTGACCAGCATGTGATGTAAACACGGATACGTAGATTTTTAAGAGTGCTTTATGCCCGTTCGGCCTTTAGGGATGATCCGTTGTTGATCTTATTCCTTTATGCGGTCAGCAGCTGTTGTGTTTCATGCCACCTTTTTCTTGCTGGTCTTCTTACTTCGCGGGAGGGTTGCAAAGCTCGTTATCTGAAACATCGTTTTATCGGTTTCATATTGGTGTACATATGTAACATTGAAATGGCTCGGCATCACAGGCACACATACACGCCACAAATGTGTCCGTCAAAATTGAACGGCACACTTTGATACGAAAAATACATCGGGCAATCTATCCTTTGTTGATTATTAATGAAATCGACACGACACTGAAAACCGTTAAAGATATTAGCTTATCAAAGGCAGGATAACGGATTGGGCGTTAACACTGTGTAAATGTTAGGGTAGAAAAAATGTTAAGGCTATGGAATACACAGGGGATTGAAAAATATTCATACAATTTTGATGTCTCCGCATCGCTCTTCTTGTTGTCATGGACATTAGATCGGATAAAGGATAACGAATGCGTGGTGGAGGTAGAGAATTTGTTCAAAAAATGTCAGTGATGGTTTCTGTTCTAATTCTGGGTTCATGCGACATTTGCGGAATTACCAGTTTTGGCTTCCCAACGTCATCTTTACTTTCTGTTGCAACTGATGTTTTAACGTCAGCAGTAATTACTTCTTTCTTATCGTTAGGAATAGTGCAATCAACATTGTTGCCAGGAATTTCTGAATTTATAGCACATTGCTCGAAGCCGTTAGTACGAATATCAACGCACGCCTCCGACTTATTCTGATCATTATTATCAGCAGACGCTTCAGTATATTTCAGTTCATTATCGTGCTCGAATTTTTCGGAATCGGCGTCCACGAACACTTCACGCGATCCTATGCTCACAGATCTCGATTTCGAGCTGCTAGCTTCCGAAACGATCGACACAGAGTCGTCCCCTTTTGCGGACGAGTCGATCTGCTGCTCCTTATGAAACGCGCTATGAAAGATACTCTTTGGTATGGTCAACAATTTCGAGAATCCTTCCTTGGTGCGCGCGCGGGCCGACTTTTTCTTTTTCTTAGCATCCTGCGCGTGAGCAAAGAACACGTCTTTCGTGGCGTCCGCGTTAGAAAATGTCTTGAGACGACCCGTTTTAATCACTAGAGTCGCCTTCAAAGCATTTTGCGACTCGGTGTCTTCGTGATCGGAATTTTCCTGGCTCTCGGAGTATGGGACTTTGGGCGCTGGCTTCTTATTATACTTTCCCGCGCGGCTAATCTCATCCGAATTACTCGGCAAAATGTCGGAATTTGCATACATTTCCGAAGAATTGACGTTACCGATGTTAAGCGATTTGTCGTCAATTCTTTCAGCCACATCCTGCTTCGAGAGTTTCTCTTGACTAGACACTATCGACGAAACTGCTTGGTGGGCGTTGTTTAACAATTGTTTTAGCTCGTCATATTTTTCCTGACAAATTTCGCCAGTTATCTTCTGGACGTCGATGTCGATGGCAGGTGATTTGCTAACATTATTACGTTCAATTGTTTCATTCTCTTGCTCTTTCTGTTCCGAACTGAATACAGGTTTGATATCAGCTTGTACGTTGCTTTTCGCGTCTGTCGACTCATTCTCTTGAACTTTGGGTTCCGTTTTTACTTCAGCCTCGGTATTCTTACTTTGGCCTAATTTTGGGACGAATTTATCGATTGTTGTTGCAGTCTTAACGGGGTCAATCTTTAGCTCAACATTGTTTTTTTTTTCGTCAAATTTCGGAATGATTTCAATCACTTCTCTGATTTCCTTTACTTCGGCAGACACGATAGGCACAGGAGTGCTCTTTTCTACAGTATTATCTGCAACTTTTGAATTCAGATCAAAAGAAACGTCCACAAATTCTTCACTCGATTCTCGCGACATCGATTCAGATTTCTGTCCAACACTCGGTCGGTTCTTTTCACTCGTGCTGGGGCTGAGCTTGTCCTTTAATTTTAGAAGTTCATTAGGATCAGGACACTGTGATAGCATCAAGAGTATTTCATACGCTTGGTCGGGAGTAAGGGAAATCGAAGGTGAGCGTGACGAAGGAAGCGAGAAACTCTGGAAGGGAGGATTATTGATGTCCTTCCTTTCCTCACCAGGGGCCTTGAAATATCATAAGAAAAAATAAAATTGATTACCTGCTTCTACACCGAAAAAGTAATCGAAAACAATAAACCATCGGACAAGTGCACGTTTTCCACGAGATCAGTATTCGTTATCTAGCTCAATGATCCGCGCATCACTTATCATCGCAGAACCGTCGTCTGTTCGCTAGATATCTTGTTTTAACGGTATCGTTGTTTTCTTTTCCATTTTTATGCATTCATCGTAGATGTTGCCCGCGCAGCGACTTGATAATTACACGTGCCACTGATAAGATTTAATCAGTCGCTTTATGGGACGCATCTCATACGCACCTACTTCGTGTCATCAATTTCATTTTCATAATAGTCGCTTACTAACCTCCGGTGTCTTTTTCGTTATCGAACGCGGTTTCGCCCTCGTCCTCGCCCCAACGCTCGATGTTCTTACTAGTGATTCGCCTTGAGATGTTGCACGATGAGACTGTAGTGCCTCTCCACTGCTGTATCCGCTGGATATGTCGTCGGACGACCGTATATTGCTGCGTAAAGACGGTCGTCGATTAAACTTTAATTTCAACGAGTTAAATTTAATCGTCGAGCATAACGTACGTTAAACTAGCTATTGGATCCCTAGGCCCTGGTTGTCTGACATCAACGTCCACCTCCGAGAAGTACATTTCCACCCGATTACTACTCGATTGCGTTCTGCGGGGACTGTATCCTCGTCTACCCACGTTCTCTCGCCGACGAGGTTCCACTGAAAGAATCGTACATTGCATGCGTGACGTTTCAAAACGAGACGAAAGTATGAGAAAAATCTGCTAGAGTGATAAAGTACGGATTTTGGTTAAATTTTTGGGGACATTCCTGGGTAAAAAAGAACAACAGTACACATATCGAATTGGGAATCTCCTTCTTTTTCGAAGTCGGTTAAAAAATAGGGGACACACGTGTTTAACGTTTTCAACCAGTGGCGATTGTTTTTTAGTCAGTTCATCAAATTTGAATAACGCACTAATCGTTCGATTTGCTTAAGGTAGAACTAGACTGGGGGTGTAATGTGATAATTAGCGACAACCACCTTCCATGTCCGTCTCGTCTTGCGTATCGGGCGTGTCTCTACTCTCATCCATCTTCTCACCAGTCAGGTCGCTCAGGCTATAGCTCTTTCTCAGTTGCTGGACGAGTCCTCCGCCACCCTGAAATGAGAATTTGACCTTCAAAACTCACCCCCATCCCCACATCCCCGATTACTGAAACAGACAATGAAAGTCTTCGCAAAAGTAATATCTTTCAAGCTCTTTCGACGATCACTGCGCGGCTATGCGTTAAGGAAAAAGTAAAGAATTAAAAAAGAAGTAGCGACCGGACGTCGTAGAAAAACAAAATGTATGTCTTACCAACGGAAAGTGTGTTAATGTGTTATCTTGCCGTCACCAGTGGAACGAATCGTGGATTCAGGCCTACGTCTCACAAACGCAGGACGATATCTCCTGCTGCTCGTCCGTTCTTTGCGTTTTTTTTTTTTTTGTTCAGGTTGTCACGAGCAAGCGCATTACTTTTTTTGCGATCAACCCTTTCATTGCTACAGTTAGGAAAAATTCTTGCAGGCGCTCGTAGGCATTGGCGTCAGTTCCGCGTGTTAGAGTGATTAATAGATCAATTGAGATTATCGTCTTCATTTCATGAATAGTATTTTTTGTAACTGACGGCATGGAGGGTATTTCAAGAATGCGTGGAAATTCCTGGGACTGTAGTGTCGTATGAAATTTAAACGTGAAATCTTTGTAGAATTAAATTATCGAGTAACGGTGTACGCATTTTTGAGATATCCTACGTTGCGTATGAAAGGGTTAATGTAGATCAGTTAGGAAGAGGGTACGCGCACCAAATGCGGTAAAGAAGAGAATTTCACTAAAATCTCGATTCGTTACACAAAGCTGCTGCGTTGTTTGTTGCGTGAGCTCTCTGCGTAGTAGTGGAAAAAGATAGAGAAGAAGAAAAACCAAAGTAAAAAAAGTCGGAAGAAGCACGTAGTTTTGCCGGGAGGTATATAGCATTTTATTCTGAAGATAAATGAAAACTCATAATTTTTCGTAGTTATCTTTGGGATCGGGTATAAAAAGACGCTTACATTTCTAAAACAGCAACGATGCACGGTCGCACGTAGATAAAAGTTACTTCTAAAGAACCTTTCGTGAACGGTCGTGTGACAACGACAGGACGACAAGGAAAATTTTGTCGTACGCTTCAAATCAATGGATCACATACACTTACGTATTATATAAAAAAAAAATTATTTATCCTAGAAAAACAAAACCCATCGTTTCTCGATCCTGCATAAGATATTCATATCGTCTCTCTTTCGTAATTAGGACGGTTCTCGGTAGATATGAAAGAAATCGCACGCGTTCTCTTTGTCTTCCTGCCTATTATACGGGTTACGTGTATACACATTATATAGATTGACATATATATAGTTTCGAAACACCTTTGTCTCTTATGCTCGCGTTTATTATATGTGCGCGCATACAGCGGACTAACGTACGACCTAACACAGACTCACGAGTATCGGTAACTTCAGGATGAAGCGCACAAACGAGATAAGTAGGTACACAAATACGTAGCACTGGGAATCTCCCCCCAAAACGCGGAGAGCGACTCATTAAGGCACACACTTCTCTCCTCGTCTTCCTTCCTTCTCGTATCATCATCCGCTCTCCCACTACTCCGACTACCAGTCTTCCACTCATTCTCTCAAATTCCACTCATTCACATCACTCTCCTACGCTAGATGACTTCGTGTACCTCGCGTTCGTACTTTAATGGCGTGTGAACAATAAGGCGGGGGCCATTTGGGTTACACGAGGAATTATTAAAGACTAGCTGTCCTACGACAGTCTCTTTCACACGACAGGATTTTCTTATCTTCTATCGCTTATAGTATTGAAAACCGTTGGTGGGATCCTTTCTTTCTTTTTTCTTTCTTTCTTTCTCTCCTTTCTTTTGAAGGCGTGGGTGCGGGAAGTGCGAGCGACGATCGCGAACGGCGATGACGCGGCGAATTAGCCTGATTTTGAAGAGAGAATGGATTTGTGATTTAGTCTACGCGATCACGGCTCGCCATCGTGGCTAACAAAAGAGCCTCTCAGTCTTTTCTTCTTAGAACTTAGAAGAACCCAGCTCTCTCTTTTTCGTCCCGGTTAAGATGATCGCGTCTTCGATGCAAATAGTGCGGCAAGAAAAAGTCTCTCTGCAATACAGTAGTTTGGGCGACACGCTTGATCGGCGATTTATTAATAATTACGTATACGTATTCTGATCAGACGTTTTCAGTGCATCGCGCAAACATAAATGTCTCGACTGAAATGGAAATCGATGTAGTCGCTTTTCCTGAAGCAACTACGTTTCCTGCGTGCATGGTTAATAGGGCATGTCTATAAGAAAACTTATCGATTTTCTTTTCCGATAGACTTCTCCCGACGATGAGCCGGATATTGCTTCATCGTTTCTTGCTGCTCGTAAAGTAGACATTAGTGAATTTTTCGACGATCGCCGACTACCGATCGAAGATCGATCTATTACCGGTTGAGCATCCTTCGCATCCTTCGTTTCATCATTTTCAGGGTTCGACGAGTGAGCAGAAAAAGAGCAAAGAGAAAATTCACTCCTTAGCGCGTTATCAGTCAATTATTACTCGATCATCGGACCCGCATCCGTTGATTAATACCGGTCAATCATCGTCCGATCTTCCCTCGATCCTGCGATCGTCGATCGCCGACCGTCCCGCACCCTTAAAATCCCGTTATCCACCCATGGGCTTGTTGACCGAACGCGGATCCATGACACAGGGTAAAAGGCAGAATTGGTCTAACGCTAAATCAGCGATCACGGTACAAAACCTTAAACTAACAATTTCTACGGCTCCTCGGCACAAGCGCATGCCAAAAGACGCAAGTAAAGGAGACACCCTCGACACGTTTAATATGCCGCGAAAATCGATGATGGCGACCGTTAAAACCTCTAAAGCTAACGAACGATCCGTCCGACCTCTTCACCGAAGAACGATACAAAATTCGCGGACCTCGAAGACGACCGCGTTCTCTAGTTTCCTTAATTAACGTCGACCTCGTCGCTGAAATCGGCGTCGGAGCTTCTGGCCGCCTCCTTGCAGGACCTCGGCTTCGACACTCTCATCGCCTCCTGCTTCCTCGTCTTCCTCGCCTTTTCCATCTTTTTAATCGGGACCTTGAAGACGGGCTCTTCCACGGCCGTGACGAATTCCCCGGTCATTTCCGGCTCGCTGTCGTTGCCGAAGTCGTTGCCGAAGTCGTTGTAATCGTCGTCATTGTCGCCGCAGTCGTCCTCGTCGTCGGTAGTCGCATTATGCAGATCGGGCTCGGCGTTCATCATTTCGTCGTCGGACAGTCTACGTCGACTCCTGCTGGCCAACCGAGGCCTCCGAATCAACAATCCGTCGGTGAAGTCCTCGCTTCGATTCGGCGACCCCTGCGACGTCGCACGGGTGCTGGGGCTGGCTGAGCTAAAAATCGCCGAGTCTGATTGGCTGCCGGTGAGTTCACTCTGCGTGCTCGAGAGTACGCTTGGGAAGTTCTGCCCCACGCGTGTCCGATTAGCACGACACATGTGTGACGTTTTCCCCCGGATGTTTATACGTACGGTTTTAAGGTGGATCATGTTTTTTTTGTTTTTTTTTTTGTACGGTTTAATATTTCGTTGATTATTGCGTCGGCGTGAGTGAGTTATATCAGGTCACAGAGAGCGGTGTTCAAGCGGCAGTATTTTTTTGTTAGGCGGCGACGGTGGTGGTATTTTTTGGCAACAGTTAGAACGATGGCCGTGTATGGTTTTATTTCGAACGTGGCACGCGTTTGGTGGTGCACGAGGTATTGTTGTTGTTGTTGATGTTGGGTTGATTGATTGTGAGTGGACGGTGACGGCGGTGATCGCGGTGGTTGATGATGGTTGATTGTGGTCGATTGTAGTAGTGATATAGGGCGATGGCGTGCGGGAGAGGCGTGGGGTAGCGAACGAAAACAGAAAAATCAAGAAACAACGCAAAATAAATTAGTGACCAACGACCAGGCGGTTGGGGTGTTTTGTGACTGAGTGTATTATCGGAAGCAGCGGGCGGTTATGATTTTGATTAAGAAACAGAAAGCCAAAAACTCAGAGGAGAAACATTTATTGCAAGAACCGATCGTCATGGGCAGATCCATCGTAATACGAAGATATTTCATTGCGAAATGGCGTCGATTACAAAGCTCCCTTCTCTTTAAATCGTGACCGTAGTATCTTCAGCACTCTATATACTATACGTCGACGACCAGACAGAATTTATCGGTGAAAATAGAGTGTCGATGGTATGCCTTTCAAGTGTATCGCAATGGATCGTCGGCTCGGTTAAAATTCCTATCGAGCGGACAGACGATGCGCTCTGACGTCGTTGAAGGGAACTTACCTTGATCGCGGTTTGCATGAGAACGGTCGTGGCGTAATTGACGCCCTTGGTGCCGAGCTGCAGAACCGCGGTGTAGCCCTGCTCGGTCGCTCTCGCGAGGGCTTCGTCGATTTCTGCCTCGCGCCGAGTTAGGGCCGGATGCACGAAGCGTCGGTAAAGAATGCTGGAACCTTTCGTGGCCGGACTGAGTAGCCATAGTACCAGAATAATCTTGATCTCGTAGTAAAACGGGAACCTATACAAATCATGCCACAGCTCAGGTCACAGCCCACGTGGCAAGAGAGCGTCAACGGCGGGACCTCTCGAATCTTTCTTCCGACAAAGTTACAACCTGCCGCACCGAAGCACGCCGCCGCAGAATTTCTAACGCGGATATACAGGTATCGATCCGATGCACGCGTCGAACGTCGGCGAAACAATCGTGTCATTGTAAACACCGGTCGTTAAGGATCTTTCTGCTTCGAACGCACGTCAATAACGAGAACAAACAGTCTTTGTACGCCGTCTAGCACCTGGGAATCGCGCGGTGCGGCTGCGAACGGTGTCTCCGGATATGAGAAATTGAGAACGAGTTGCGGTAACAGGGCAATGAAAAAAGGCGAAAAAAATAGAAAAATCGACGAATGGAGAGAAGAGAGAAAACAGTGGATAGGGGGGAGGATGAGGTCGCGGGTCAGTTACTTTCGGCACGTTCGGCCCGAGATATCGAGGGCGAAAGCGAAAGAGAAAGAGGGAAAGGGGAGGAAAAGAGGGAAAGTGCGGGCAAACGGGGATACGCCGGTATTCGACGCCAGAAATACGCGGGGTCTCGCTTCCTTTTTGGTTGTAATCCGAGTATGAAGGGAGACCTGGCACGGGACCGGGGCGGGGAGAGGCAAGGGGAACGGCGCGAGGGGCAGAATCCTCAGAAGTGCATGTAAGCTAATATCTATCTCGCGGCCGAAATTAGACTTTCGGCATTCGGTGTCGGCGGGTTCACCGTCGGTGCCTACCCGCTTGATTGGCCCCACGGTACATTTCTTCGCGTTAGGGATCACGTTTTTTCCCGGATTCGCGTCGCGATTCTCGAATTTTGCTGACAGAGGGAACTTGCCGCGATAACGGTGATATTGACGATGCTTAAAGAGTTCATGACAGACGAACGATTGTTTCTGCGCGAAGACGCGGCGGAAGGTATCAGTCTGTATAAAATTGTTCATCAATCTGTTCATCACTTCATAATCTCGCGCGCCTTCTTTATCGAGTACCGATTTAATCGCATCGCCTCGACTCATCCGCGTCGCGACGAAAGATTCTCACCAAAAGCTAAAGAAGACGTCGGTGAAGGTCTCCGCGCACGTGAACAGTGCGAAAACGATCCAGTACATCATCCATTTGACCTGTTAACAAAGGAAAGAAGCATATCTCGTAACAAAGTACCTATACGTAGAGTCCGGCGTCGGTTGACTTCTTGAAAAGGCGACCGACTCCCGACCTTTAACTCGACCAACGACGCTTTGTCCGCTCGCGTTTCATACCGAATTGCAAATGCACTTAACGGCCGTCCTGCGGCCGTGCGTAAATGCGCATACTCACATATTCTTTGACGTTCTTCGTCCGCACTGCTTTGTAAGAAGCGTAGGCCGGATAAAGAGTGCCGAAGACCAATCTGAAAGTCGGATAGATCAAGATGTAAGTCAACGCTCGCGGTAAGACTATTGCCATCATCACGGCCAGGGCTCCGAGATTGCTCAGAGTCATTCTTATCGGGAGCCTTTGGAGAGAGTATCGAAACCACGCGATCGAGTGCTGAACAAGGACTCGCGTCACGCTGATGTGACGCGCCACGCTGATGGGCAGATCCTCCAATTCGGCCGATTTCTCGCAATCGCTGATCTCGTCGCGTCTGGTGCACGATACTTCCGCCTCTTTTCCTTCCATGCTCGGTGCGACTTCCGTCCCTCTCGCTTTCGCTCTATCAGATTATTTCTCGTTTTCCTTTTTTATTCCGCGACCTTGTCCCGTCGCTGCCAAAGCTCGTTGTCGTTTCGATGAAACTTCCGGCTGGAGGCTGTGTAACGTTTTATGACGGTGTACCGTGTGTGGACTTCAAACGATTTCGAGGGTGATGCTTGTCGGGTGATTGGGGGCTTCGATGAAAGTTCGATAGTAGAAAGTGATATCGATCTTCACTCTCCGAACACTTGCGGGTCTTTCTGCACGGTTATCCGTGATCAATCGCGATTTCCATGAAACACAAGACCTCGCCGCTTTTAACCCTATGCGAACCTCGTCGTCTCTTTTGAACGTGGGTTCCGCGGGGGATCATGAGAGGGTATCGGAATCTAGGCAAGTGGAGCAAATACTTGGCGCAGATTAACGGGCAATCGATATCTCCAGCATTAGCCTCGCTTCTCTCCCCTCGCTCAAAGATTCCACCCCCGAGGTAGTTTTCGCTCGATCAGATTCACGATCGCCGATCGAGCGGTCGCTCAGCTGATGGCGGGTCGTTCCTCTCTCTCTCTCTCATCGAACTGTCACGACGAAATCGTTCGCCCCGCAGCACAGTCACGCCGATCGTTTCTCGTCCCTACTGACGCGTCAAACCGAACGATCATTCTTTGCCCAGAACGTCGCGTCACGTATCGGTTGCGCAGAAGCTGTCAGATACGCAAAAGTCGACCTTCGTCGACTTTCGTCTGATTCAAATTCACGCCGAGGGTTCCGTAAAGCAAACGGCCGTTCCGGTGTTTACGCGCTCTCAACGGCCTGGGCGTCCGGCGACGACGTTCAGGCTTCAAATATGTAAAACAGCTGTTCCGGCTCGCACTGTTTCAGCGCGTCGCTTTATAGAGAGGCATTCCGAATCTCGTCGTCCGGTTAACTTCAGCCTCACATTGCAGATCCCCGACGCATTCTGCGTCACGTTGATCTCCGATACCACGGATTCATTGTGTCACAGCTCGTTATCGCGTCGACAGCTCTCTCTTACGCCATTAAGCGGCGTGTTTTCGGGAAGTTAAGGAAATATTGTTCGTCGTCGTTCGAGATTGTTCGTTTTGTTCGCTCGTCGGCCGACTGTTTTCGATGCGTATGTTCCCATAAAGTGTGGATTTTCGTCGACGGCCAAGGGGCGATGTCGAAATTTTCCAACGGAGCTGTGTAGCACTGATCGCGGAAGCTTCCAGTTAAAGACTAAGCGTGCAACGATGCTCTCGCCGCTTGAACGGGACGACGACACGGCGAAGCGACTGCACGGAGCTGCGTATAAGAGTTGGGGAGGCTCTATTTTCGCACCTTAAGCCGCTGTCGCGCATTAGAACTCCCGGCACGAACTGGCCAACCCGCTGGAGGAGGATACAAATTAGTTAGCCGGTCACAAGGGTCCCTTGCCTCTGGGTCACATCCTCGTGCCTTGGCAAATAATCAGAATTTGACGCTATTAATCAACGCGTTGATTGACGCGCGGAATTCGATAGAATGTGCGTATGGGGTACTTTTTACACCCGAATCGTGTTTTCTTATTTTTGCGTATAACTTGAACTAATTGTAAGAACGAAGAAAATGTATATAGCACCCCGGAATTAAATTAGAATCATGGGTAGATGAGACAAGAATCATCTGTGTGATGTGATCAAGAACGAGGAAAAAATGTATGGTAAATTTGAGGTAAAACGGAGTATAATGCGTTAACATGCACCAAGGACAGCTGTCGGAGATACGCCGCAGCGGGAAACTTTCTTTCCGTCAATAACATCGTTTACCCATGACTCATCCTTTTTGTCGTTCGTTCGATTCGGGTCTGAACGAACTTTGGAAGCGTATTAGGAAATGTGAAAATGCGTCACGTGACGAATTTACGGATCTTACGGTGAAACGATGCTTGAAAGTAGAACCTGAGTCACGTAGTGAGGCATGCAAAGAAAGGAGACAAATGTTTTGTTTAGAGTTTAGAACATAAAATCAATTTTATGCGAAGAAGGGCAGTGCACTCTTATCACTCCAGTCAAACATACTTCGTTGATCAATGTTTATAACCGCGTCTTATTGGCGTCGGTAGATTTTTTGTACATGACGAACGATGTAGTTTACGACAAAAATTTCGTCTGAACCGGACTCAAGTCAAAGATACAAACTTGAACCACACACTCACGCGTTACTTATATTGTATGTTCGACTCGACGGTCTCGCTTGACACTTATGGAACTACTAGCCATGATCGTTCCCGATTGTGTCGCGGAACAAAGGTCCTCTGCTGGAGGATGATACGAAACTGCGGGCGATTACGCTTCGCAGGTAATTCGATGATTGCCACCAATGTCGCTCGTCGTACATTGCGTAATCGGGCGTCCTTTGTGCGCAGTCCGCATATCGAGACACATGCGTTCTCTTTAGTGCAGCGATGTTTCTCTCTCTCTCTCTCTCTCTCTCTCTCTCTCTCTCTCTCCCTCTTCACGGTGAACTATTTTCGATCTCGAGTGTTCGAGCATCCCCAGAGACTATGGGCAATAATAGACAATGTTTCCTCTTCACAATTTTACTGTCTTCTCGGTTATACCGTGCGTTAGAAGACGCTAGCCACCATAAGGGCATAACAATAACGGTTTTAAGAAAGTTGCATAGAATGAATATCGAGAATTAACGAAATTCCTAAGCCGTCAGATTTTTAATCGACTTGAAAAAATAAAGAAATTATCTATTCGACATGTATATGTTTTTCATGACACTTTTTTGGAACGATGGTCCTAATTAATTATTTGGCGTGTTATATCGGTCAATAAAAGAATTGATTGATTATTTGGCGTGTTATATCGGTCAATAAAAGAATTGACCGATATAACACTCGAAATAATTAATTAGGAACATCATCATTAAAACCGGTTAGGTAAACTATAATGAACACTTTTTTGGAACGTCAAATCGATAGTGCCGTAGAGCAAGAAACACTCTCTGGACGCGGAAAGGCCGAGCACGCGATATTTACGAGTAATTATATCACGCAATTGCGTAATTACGGAAGTCGATCGGGATAGTATCTCGATCGTTCGATATATCGGCGCGTGCCCGCAGAAGTGTCCGTGGCTCGTGTCGTAATACCGCAAACGCGATTACGATCCACACGATTGTTACCGACGCGGTGCGCTTTCATGTTTATTAATGACAACGGATGACTTTCCCCTCCCCGGCCATGTTTGACACACAAATACACATGCGTACACTGGGCACACACGCGGAAATACGACGGCCTCGCTCGCAGCAAACGCGCGAGAATGCGTCGAGTGTGTGTGTGCCTAAATGCGTGTGCTTTATGTCCCGACGTGCGGCCGCCTGCATGTGGCAGTATACGTGTCGCACGAGGTCAAGATCATTGTCGTTCGTTTACGCGTAGCCTGAATTCCGTCACGCCTCGTTTAACCGTGAATATTATCTCTCTTCCCCGATGCGCGCAGGATGAGAGTCCGTCACTTTGAACCGCGTTCCCGACGAGGCAAGTTCACACTTTTCCTTTTGCCCGCGGCATGCCACCTCTGCCAATCAATTCACCTCGGGCAACATCGAAACTCGACGATACATTTTGCGTGTGACACAATATTGCAGCCGATAACATCGTACTATTCGTGAGACACGATATGTGTGTCAATAATGAAATGGCTAGAAAGGGTCGAATTTGACAGAAAATATTGTCTGCTATTAAATACAGGTGACGAATGATTCGCGAAACACATTTCGACGAGATCATCATAAACCACGCGGCCGTCTTTTCGGGAGAAAGTGCGAGAAATGCTGCCGAAAGAATGCGCTCGTTGCGAGCGAACAAAAATTCCACGCGCAACCGGTTGAAGTTCGACGGTTCAGAACTGGCGCGAACTGTAGGGACGTGTAACGTAACTAATGTTACATCTCGCCAGATCGGTTGACGTCGCGACGAAAGTTCTTGATATCATTGCCGCAGCGTAATTCGAAACACACATTCAACTCCTCGAGACAGTAAACCACAGCCTAACCTAGACATTGTATGCCGCTCGCTTGCAAGCGCAAATCCATGTTTGTTCCTTACGCGCCCGTCCCGTGACCTAGAGCCTGCGAGACATACATAGTTGCGCGGCTCGAAAGTTTTCCTCACACCGAACGACAAGAAGCACCTGCTACGTGCTACATAAGCTACATAGCTACAATATCCGTGCGCGCGGAAAGCAGAGAGCTTGCACGCGCAACTTTGCCCACTCGACCTATCCAACATTCGTTACCTCCCCGCCCTCGCCGTCCGTCCGAATAGTTATTGTCCGGCAACGGAATAGTTACTGTCTCACGTTGTCCGACGCGAAATTTACTTCGCCATTGTTGTGCTCTCCTCGAAACAGGTTCCAGTCGGTCGGTCGGCCGGCCAGTTCAGCGCTCCTCTATGTGTGGCTCCTGCTGCATGCATGCGCGGTGCGTGAAGATAAATTCAGCCGCGGCTGAGGTACTCTTTTTTTTTTGTTTGCATCGTCAAGACAGGAGAGCAGATGGAGAACGAATATCGGCCGTGGCCGGACCGCGAACGTCTTTATTCGTAGTCCTCCGGGAATCGCGCGCGCGACCGAATGAATCGATAAATTAGTTCCGTCTCTCGGCAAAGAATTTCCGCGAATACGTTTATTCGAGGGCGAAATTGGCATGGAATAATCTGGCTGCGATGCATTTTTCACATAATCCCTCTCTTCCGGCCTGATTTTCCGCGGGTAGCAAAACAAGAGAACGGATGATATATTGCCTCGTATTTAGTTTTTTAAAAAATGTTCTTTTAATAACGTCATTTAACGGCCAAACGAAACGTGGATCAATGTTATCATGGCGAAAATTTACATTGAAAAGGGGTCGTTTTTCACCGTACCGTTTTTCCTCGGAACAGCTAGAATGCAAAGGACCGGAATAATACTATAGCTGTATTATTTAAAATAAAGAACGTTTCGCTTTATCGGTCAGGCAAGTATTTTTCCCGCAACCGCGAACTCGCGCGGCGCCATTTTGTCGGACGTTCAGCGTGAAAATTACGGAAATTCCATTCCAGCACCATTAATTTTTTTTTAGATCTATCCCGAATTGATCGCTGCGCGCTTCGGCCCCGCGCGCGCGCGCTTTTGAGGAAAAACAAAGCAAAATGTAACTTTACCCATGCACTAAATTTAGAAAATCTAGCCTCTCCCCTTTTCGCTTCTGCATCGCGACGCACAAAGAAACCGCAGTATTTCGATATCAGTGGAGCTGAACGTCGTCATTCGCATTTCTCAGGATCGATTCGATCGTACGTGACCCGCGGGTAAAATTACGTGCAAGGCGAAAAAGGCAAACAGTGGGTGAAAAATTCTTTCATTAGAGTTCGCGCGCAATTTCTTCCCAAATGTTCTGCTACCCCGGTCGTTCTAAATTCAGAAAATTATTCCGGCTTAATGAGGCAACCGTCCTCCGGGGCAGAATTATCTCCAGACGATCTAGATTAACGGACAGTGATCTATATATTTCGCGGATGATCCACTCCTATCGGCGCCAACATGCAGCGCAGCTGACCCAGTTTTCATTTTCTTTTATCGAGGGCTCTGCCTTCGTCCGTCTCATCCTTGGATTACCACTTGTTTCAAGCCTTCTTCTCCTCTCTCCCGCGAACGATCGCCCTTGGGCGTTACAAACTACCCGAGATCCAAAGATAAATGTTGCTCGATGCATAACCATTTTTTTGCTGCAACCGACGAGCGAAAATTGTTCATGGATAACACAATTCGCGAAGCTTCTTCAAAATTCTTTCTTTTGTATTATGTTTGCCGTAGATTCGAAGAAGCGTTTTGAACAGACTCTTTGCTCGCGCCATTCCCTTTAAACGTAATAATGAATCCCTATTATTACTGCCGTTAACGCAAATTGAAAACGCACAATTCAGTAACGTCCGCTGTTTTCTGACGACAAAAATTCCTTGAATTTCGCTTTAGACTTTGATTCAAAAACAGTTCAACCTGAACACACGTCGTGGCCGCGAGATTCAGTGATAAAAAATGTACCGGAGAACTGGAAGTAGCAAGCATGCACGTTGGATGACTCTACAAGAAGGAGTCGTCGAACTCCGTAACACATACTTCACTCGTTGTATGACTAAAGTCTACGACGTGTACACTCTACGAATTTACTCTCGCGCCGTCAGGGTCTTACATTGTTACACGTTAAGGGTAACAATTCAATCCGTTCGCGGTGGACATAATTGCAGTACGCCCCAGTTGGCAACTGGGCGATGTTTTCTTCGGCAAGCGAACTTTAATAGAACACACCTCCCGCGAGTTAGCGGCGCGATGTCTGTCCTACCGGGGCGCTCACTTTTCTTCGCGCAGCCGGTCATTATTACCCGACCCGATGACATTATTATTCGCAGATTTATTCGAGTGTAGGTGGGTCCGCGGTTCATTTAGCCGGCTGATGAGCGAACAGCTGACGAAACTGTCGTAACGAGGACGTGTCCGGCTATTTCGAGACGGACTACGAGGAGCGTCAACCTGATTCTAACTGAAGACCGAAACCGGAAACCGCGAGAGGCAGACGAAAGATTCTGAACAAAGAGAGAAGAGAGAGAGAGAATGCTAGAATACCGAGAATACGGACGCGTCTTAAAATGCAGAATCAATTATGTGCCGTCCGACTCTTTCGTTTTGTCTGGGAATAGACGCTGACGTCTGACGGCGGTGGGACAGTTCTCTTCAATTATCCTGACAAAGACTGAGGCGCGTGTTATTCGTTGGGAAGGCTCGTGCAAATCTCGACGGGTTAATATCACCGCATTCGGACAAAACTGAGGAATGTTCCTACCGCAGGAGATTGATCGGGGAATTGTTATACACCATTCGGCTGACGACGTTCGTCGTAGCCTCTTGTTAGGAAAGATAAGATTTTTTCCGTTGACGAGGTCTGCATGCTTTCAAGTAAACTTGACCGTTTTTGCAGAGTTAACTTTCGGCACAAAGGGTCCCGGGAAGCGAGAAACGAGTATTTGTTCTTGCTAATGAGTTACGTGCTCGCGCCATTGTACGGTATTGCACGGGTTCAGATCGCAAGGGTGAAAAAAGCTTAGACAGAGGGAGGCGGGACGGGGGATGTTCGAAAGGAGAACCGAGAGGCAAGAATTGCAACGTGAAATTATGCCGCCGGAAAATTTATTGTCATGTGAAAAAGAGAAGACCTTAAAAAATTACGTCGCAAACGTCGCACGGCACAGGGTGCGCGCCGTGCGATATATATCACATAGGATCGATTATCAATACGCATTTGAGAAAATATACTTTGCAAGAGACATTCTTTTAGCAAACACATCTCGCAACAGTACGTGCCCTAATTTAGTCGGTTCCTGGCTAATATCGGTTTACTCATAATTTCCTAAATGTGCTTTCCGCTTTATCGTTCGAACTGTTCGCGTTGCGCGGGGAGCATCGGACCACCGCCGACTTTCCCACACTATTCTCGTCATGATTTTGAAACGATCTTCTGCGGCGTTGGCAGAAACACCACGTTCACCGTACTCACGACCGTTACTCGCTTAAAAATCGCTACATGAAAGTTGCGGGAATAATGTACCATCGCCGGCACGAGAACAGGCGCCGTTCGTTTCGGGGGTAAGAAGCACGTCATGATTTCCGCTGAAAAAGGATTCGTCGAAATCGCTCCTACAGCCCAGCGTCCGGCCACTCAAACTCTCGACGATCTTTTATCGATACCGATGATCTCGCGGGAAAACTGTGTTCGGCGGACGAAAACGTCCGTGACGCTTAGAAACCGCGTGCTCTGTCCAACATTGGCCTCAATTGCGACCGTTTGAACCGTTCACCAGCTGATTGTCCATTAGTCCCGGCGCAAGGAACGACGAGCGAGATTAGAAAGCGCGGTGTGGCGATCCGTTGGCAAGAGAACACACGGCGCGCGTTGCTGCGCGAAGGATTACGATGAGTCGAGTAATTGACGTGTAACGATGACACAGTTGGCTCGGGAATGGAATTAATCGATCCGCACCAGCTTCTCTTTACCAGCGACTCCGATGATAATCTCCCTCGAAGATGGGATCTTGCTGGGAGAGCTTACGATGTTTTTCACAATGAGTGTCCCAACGGACTCGTCGGCGGCGGCGTCGTGCGAATCCAGGACTGGCGGTCCGAAATTCTTTGAGGGTCTGTGCCTCGACGACTACGACGTCTCACTTTCTCCGGGGCGTCGTTTGCGGCCACGGTCCGCTACCGCCATTCGGCCGGTCGCTTTTTATTATTCGCGAGCCGTTGTTGCCTCGCGGTCGGCCGATCCTGCACGCTCGATCGGCTCCTTTATCGTCACGTCTCGCACGCCGTTGCCTCCGCGGTGCAACGACCGGCTAAGTGATTCGACTAACGTTTTCTAAGTGGCGGCTCAAAGGAGCTTCTCTTCTTCTGCCGCTCTCCTTCCTTTTTCAACCGTCCTCCGTCTCTTTCTGCCTCCTCTTCTTTTTACTCCGCCTCCTCTTCTCTATCGCTTCTCGTCTTTTCCGCTCGCTGTCCACACTTCTTTGAGCAGTCTCTCTTCCTTTCTCTCGTCGGTTTTCTCTCTCTCTCTCTCTTACCGCAGATTTTTTCGCCTTTTTCGCCGATTCTTTTGCGCTACTCGGACGCGTCAGCCGCGAGAGGCAGTTTCTTTCGGGGGTCTTTTTCGCGAAACTCTCTTATTCGCGTTCCCTTCTGACAAAGACGAATGGCCCGTCCCCCGCGAACGAATTAATCAAACGCACACCACGTACGGCCGTCGCCAAAATCGCGGGACAGGGTTGGGAAGGGGATGGAATGCGGTGTACGCGCGATGGCTGGCTTTGACGAATCGAGCGGACCGTCGGTTAAGCGTCTGACCTCTCGAAGATTATGGTGTACCCGTGGCAAAGACTGATAGGGCAGACGGATTTTCCGTTTTTGCGAAACTTTGATCGGGCACGGCTGATAGATTTCGACATAGAGTTCAGTAAGAATTTTAGCTGAATGCTCTTCGTACGCAGGCCGATCAACAAACTTCTCTTCACTCGAGTGAAATTTTACGGAGCAGCCGATTCTTGAACTCCGCAATTTGTCGTTTCAGATGTAAACTATCACGACGCCGTCGTCGAAGAAGATCGTTATGCGAATCTGTTGCTTGACCCTCGAAGACATACTTCGCCCGCGTGTTCACCTTCTGTGCTCCACAGGAATCTCTGCAGTCCTCTGCTGAGCGAAACTTTTTTCACGCTCACGTCAAAGACCTGGGCATTCGAACTTTTACGAGCGGCCACACGTAACCTTGAACTCGGCGCTTTTCCGAAGACTCGTCGAGATTTTCGAAAGATTCTTCAAAGTTCCGCAAGAGCAACCGTCCACAAAAATTCGTACAAAGCACCGCGCAGATCTCACGTTCATAAAGTCCTCGGTTCGTGAGTGGAAAATGGTTGAATTACGTTGCACAAGTTCTTCGATTCACGGTTCCTTAACTTCCGACCTTCTCAATGCACTGCTCCTCGACTCCAGGACTTCTCCAAACGATACGTAAGCAAAATCTCGATTCGTCAATTTCCCTGCAGTCTATCTTCCGACAGCTCGACTCTCTTTCCACTCGATGCCACGGCGATTGAATAGTCTCCCGTGCTCACTTTTGTTCTCAACTGAAACTGCTCCCAAGCTATCCTTCTAGTCGAGGTTATTTGCGCTACGTAATGTCACTGGCTCTCAACACCTAGCAACTCTTCGCCGAACTGCCAAGTCGCCTAAGAAAACCCTAAACCCTGCCTGCCTCCGCTGACTCAAACTCCGGCCCAGCTCGTTACGCTCGAATAATATTGCCAAATTCCATTCGCACTCCGACGCGCCGATTTTTCCGTCAAATTGAACGATTTCGTTGACTGCTCCTCCGATTCTCAACTTACGTCCCGACGTATTCCCGTCTACCATCGAAAGATGTCGTTGGATACACCTTTTGCACGGCCACGAACACGCGGTCGGCAGTGCACGCGTTTGCTGTAGGTACGATACCCGATTCTCAGTTTAGTCTCACTCTCGGACTCGTGCTCGTAGGACCGATGCGAGGTTTTTGCCGGCGTCGCGACGCCCGAACTGGAAGCTGGCCACTTCTGCGCCCGAGTTTATATTTAAACGGGGGCGAGAGTGCCGACGACGTCGACGTCGACGACACACAACGCATCGTTCTTAACTCTCGCACGTGTGTGTGCGCTTGGTGAACGAGCAAAACGAGGATTGAGATATACAGAGATACAGCGAGAGAATGAGCGAGGAGGGGAAGGACAAAGAGACGGATGGAACGTGCCAAAGATTTGCGCTGGGAAGAAAAGATACTATTTTACCTGCACAGAATACGTACGCGCGTTGGGCTAATTTTTCATTTTTGGTATTATTATCGAGAATTTGATCGAATATCTTGGGCATAATTATCAGAAAATACGTTTGTCGCTGAATGTACGGCCGTGTTTTATGGGTAGAGAAAGGATCGTGCGTTAACAGCTTTGGAAGAAACACACGTCTCTTCGGCGGTTGTAGGTTTTTGTCAGATCGGTCTCTGTACTCTTCTGTTGGTGCCCGCGAATGATTTAGGAGAACGGTACGTGTTCGGGGAAACGCGGGTTCCGCGAAAATTCTTTTCTAGAACCGCCCGCGAGCCCGAGCGAGTGGTGCGGGGATCGAAAGGGGACAAAGTGAAGTCCTCCAAATCGTGGCACTTATTCACGCTCTTTCAAGTTTCGTCGGAATTGCCAGCGTCCACGTTTTCACACTGTAACATTATACATACATGCTTTTTTTTTTGTCGGCCATCCCACCGGAAACCGTTAGGGAATAAAAGTTATTTTCAACTCCTCCCGAAGTGTGGATATCTAAACGAAGTGAAGAGCTTTCGGTTACTCATAACAATGGCGCCTGAATCGAGACTATGGGGTCGATTTTCGACACCGTCATTCCGTCCGTACGGTTTTGGCAACACACGTCCACTCGGTTTGCACACTGCGACGCCCGGGCCACGCGTGTGCAGAGAAGCATGCACGCCGGGCTAAGCACACGTTCTGCAACGTGAAACGTTGGGAAATCCGCGCTATAAAAGACTCGTAAACATCGGCGACCGGCCGAATCGCGGACCTCCCACGCGGCGCAAGCCTGCCGTCTGAACTTTCTCAACGAGGTTGGGAGAGCAGGTTGCACGTGGTGAACGAACGTTTAAAAATGCGACGAGAGAGGCGCCAAAGCTCTGGCGAGAATGGGACACACTCGCTCGTTCTCCAAGTGCCGGTCCTCTTTTATACGTACTTTAACGCTTCTGTATATTTAAACGACGAGCTGGTTTTTTCTTTCGCCACTCTTCGCTCTGCGAAGGATCGTGGCGGCGTTGAGTTTTGAAAATTTAGACGGCCCTGTAATCGACGTTCTCTTTTTCGGCACAAGGACGGGTGGAGTGCTCGTTACGAAAATGGAAGGCGGCGGCGGGGAACAATGGAATTACAGAATTCCATCGTCAAGCACGTATATCGGTCAGCGCGATCAAATATAACCCGTTAACCGTTCGACCGTGTCAAATACGAACTGGCCAAACATGCCAAAATCCGATTATTTACGGAACGCTCGTCGCGCCGCGGCACAGAACTCACCCCACCGCTTGCCATTTGTCACGAATAGTAATATCGAGATCGACACGTACGTCGGCCGATTTGCGAGCCGGTGTCACCGAAAACGCGCGTTCGGTGCACGAAATTTCTTTCCCCGGAACATTTCCCGGCAAATGCCGATTTCGAAATCCGTCGCGAGCCGCTGCCGCCGCGGCCGAGGCAGGAAAAACTTGCGATAGATTAAGCACGGATTTCGTTCGCTCGCGAATAAGTCAATTTGCAAGCTATTACGGAGCGTGTACCTGTCCCCGCCGAACACATGCGATGTTTCACGGAATTAAAAGAGCACGAAGAAGGCTGCGCGTCTCGAAAGACTGAAAGCCCTCGGCCGGCCACGATGGTATTGGTGCTCCAGCTACAAATCCTCATGGAATTCTCTTCTTCCCTTCTTCCCCGGGCCTCTCTCTCTTTCTCTCAACAACGACCAACACACGCTCGCAACCACCCACCCGCAAAAAGAGATAAAAAAGGATAAAAAGGGATAAAAAACGGGTGGAGGGAGAAGGACGTGGAGGATCGGGCAAAAAAAGGAAAAGGAGCAGTGGGTAGTGGGTGGACGCGGGGTCAAAAAGGAAAAGGAACGTGACGGGGAGGAGGAGGATGAGGGAAAGGGAGGGGAGTATAGAAAAAGAGAGTAGACCAGAAGATGGAAGAAGATGAAAAGAGAAGAGAGGGAGAGAGAAAGAGCGAAAAAGAGAGAAGAACGAAGGGAGAGAGAGGAATATCGTGCCGATATCAGGAGTATAGGGTCTCAGGGTACGCCCAAAGGGTCATCACCCTGGCGAATCCTACGTTGCCCTTGGATGAACGCGCAACCCCCCCTCCCCCCAACCCCTTCATCTGCCCCGCTTATTCTCCCTATTCCACCTTCTCCACCTCCGACCAACCCCCGTGACGTGCACTTTTGCTCCCTGGCGCGTCTCCAGGGACGGAGAAATATGGGCTGCCCCACGAGAAAATGGCGTAATTATATACGAGGGCGGGAAAAAGAAGGGCGTAAATCAAAACGACGCCGTTCCCTCTCGTCGGGAGGGAGGAGACTTAAAGGAGAGGACTATGCTCTGTTCTATCCCTCGTTCTGCTCTCCTTTTTTCCCTCTTTCACATTCCTTCCCTCTGTCTTCGTCCACATTTCTCTATGCCTTTGATGAACGAAAACTAAAATACGGTCCTCTAAATCATGTAACGTGGCCGCCGCGCGAAGGGGGATACGGAGCTCTCCGTTTGGAAATTAGAAACCTTTGTGGGCGCTGGTCGGTGGGTTCGGCAGATAAACGACGTATCCGCCGTGTTTGGGATATTAATTCTATGCAGGATCGTGAATTCCAATTCTCGATAGACATAACGATGTATATAAATTATCGGCGCGGAGGGTGCGGCACGAAATTCGTAGTGGGAGAGGAGCTGGGGTAAAATCGGTCATGATACTAATTCACTGTTCCTGTCGACTGTTTTAAGACGGCCAGCAACGGTTACTGAGATTCGTCCACCATACGTCACGGTCGTAATGAAAATTGTCCTTATGCCGCCTGCTTCCTCTCCCTTCCCTATTTTCTTCTACTTTGAGTTCGAGGCATTTTCCTATCTTCGGTGCAAAGTTCAAGACTCTTCCTATTGTGCTTTCTGTTCGCGAGGAAAATCACTCACGCGACTCGCGCGCTGATAACGCGCCGAGCCAATGGAGGCATTCGATTTCGTTCGACGACGACGTCGCGGGTTCAATGAGCTCTGCCTGATTGTGAAACGATGACGCTGCCTTTCCACATGAGAGCACGGTTCGGCAGTCGTAACGCGACACGAGGAGTATGTACTTGTCGTTCTGATGAGCGGGCACGATTTTTGTTGAGTTTTTCCTTTTTTTGACCGTACAGATTCGTGAAACTTTTAATGTCGAGAATATTCTGTTTCGTCGAATGATCCTTCTGCACTTTGAAGTTCTTCAATTTCGAAGGCAAACTTTCGGAATGAGGGGCGGGCCGAGAGGACGCGGCGGAGGAAAAAGTACGCCGCATCGTAATTAGCGAGCGGCATTCTTAATTATTCTAATGAGGCTAATGACGTCACGAGGTCGAGGATTTCGAAGTGCCGCGAACGTATTACCCCGACGTCGGGTCGACTTTTTTTATTCCTATCCCTCTCGTTGTACTTCTTACCCTCCCCGGCACCCGCCTCGTCGTTTCCCAAGTTTTTCCAGCGACCCGATCCCCCATCGATGAGATTATGCGTACTCGCTCGTGCGTTTAGCGGCATAACGTGGATTTAGGTCGGCTCACGTTTCCATATTTTTGCGCGGGAAGCAGAAAAACGACTTCGGCAGTTGTTTGCCGCCAGTGCTGCGGCCCGGTGGTGCAATTTAAAATCTTTACATTGGCTGACTCTATTAACAAAATCAAATTGCGTCGGAGTGCTACGTCGCTGGGAACGTGTACGCGGATCGTAATTGGTGAAATTCCGATTTAATCCTGAAAATGTACAATTTGAGTAACGATTTTTCTTCTCCAGCTACATTTTAACGAAAGTAGAGGGCGAGTCTGTCGCACATAAATCTTTACGTTGACGTCCGAAAATGTGTCCCACCCGCGCAACGTTTCCGCTGATTAACTCTTCACGATCGACGAATTCCGACGCCGACGACGGCAGACTTTATCGAAAATTCAACGTGTCGAAATCCGCGCTTTTTTTTCTCTCACTTTTGCTTCACTTCGCTCGACTCTCGCATTCCTCACCAAATAGTTCGACGGCATCAAAACACTGTGCATTTTGCATTTACCCGGGCTCCTCGAAAAGATTATACGAAACTACAAAAATACTGGAAAGACACGCCATGAAGAACGAAGGAAAATCAGTAAATCGAAATGGGCCGAGGGGGGCAAATTGAAAGAGTCGTTATCGTGGAACAATTTGCGACGAGACCGACCGTCTCTAATCGATCATCCTTCCAGTCCGAGGTCACGAACGACTAGACACACTTCGAACAGCTTCCCCTGCCAGGCGACTTCGTTTTCTCGTTGCTTATTAGGAAAAAAAAAACTGCCACTGCGGGTCGACGTAAATATTCCCGTCTGCCTCGACTCTCTCCCTACCCTCTCCACAGCGCCACTTGACACTCGCGCTCGCGCCGGAAAGTGCACATGGGGGGCCGAAGGGAAAAATAAACAAGCCCCAGCAACCCCTTCAGCGTCCACCTTCGCTCCTTTTTCATCTGCCTGAGCCAACCACCCCTGCTCTAGGTGCTGCTCCCATTCTCCGTCTCTCCCTCGCTCTACGTTCAGCGGAGAGTCTAGAAGATGCAAGGGGTGTCGGTGATGACGATGGCGTGACAAGTCGCGCGATGGTCTGCGCATACGTACGTGTATCGTGAGAAGGGTTGATGGCGTTGGCAAGAGAGACGGATCGAGGGGGGTGGGGGTGGGTCGAGAGAGGTTAATGCGATCTCTTCGCGCGAGGGTGTGCGAAATATTGATTCGAGCCGATGTTAGGACCCACTCTTATAGGTGTAACGAGAGAAAGGGAGGAAAAGAGACGGAAAGGGCGCAAAAGGGGGTTTGAGGGGGTGGGCTTTCATGGCGTCCTTGCCGCCAACACCAACACCACCAGCACCACCACCGTGCCACCCTCCTGTTGCCAACCGGGCATCGATCCAACGACAGACCACGTTTCTTCGTATTCTGTACTCTGTACCAAGAAGCATCTCAGGGCTTTGCCCGCTTCCTTCCGACTTCCTTCCCCGAGAGAACGCGCGCACGATTCTCGTTGCGAGTTGATGGAACAGAAGCTTGGACTTTATTCCGCGGCAGAAACCGCGGACGATGTGTTTCCCTAGTTTTTTATCATTACTATCTTTTTACTGTGAAGGAGCGCGGTACTTAATGCGAAAAAAAATTGTGCCGCTGAGCTTTCCCTCCGGGCTGGAATACGCTCCCGGACCGATGTCGCGCGTGTAAGAATGGAATTAACAGCGTAGACTTGTTTTTTGCGGATCTACTTTTGCGTTCTAATTAGGATGAGTAGAGAGAGAGAGAGAGAGAAAGAGAGAGAGAGGGAGGAGGTGGGCAGGGAATTTATTTGTTTCGAGGCAGAAACGACGGGTCCGCTTGGAATATGATGTAATTCTTCTCTGAATAAATCTCCGGGTCTGGTCTCGCTATTGTTGCGTCTCTGAAGGCTCTACGGCATACCCGCGCACATTTTTTTCCCGTTATACACCTCGCGGACTCGACGATGTAAATTTTACCCACGGAACTTATATTCCGTCATTTACGGCGGGCACGTTTCACTTTTGCCAAATCCATTGTTACTCCTCGCATTTATTTGTACTTCCTCTCGCCGAACACACGCCGCACGGCGGACAGAAGTTTCCATTCGCGTCTCTTGCACTCTACTTCAATGTCCTAAAGGCTATTGTTGCGCCGGGACAATGTATCAGACGGTACGATATTCATCGGTTGGTATTTCGTTCGAGTATCGAGGAAGGGCGAGAAAAAAAAAGGTCTCCAGACACTACGCTACGTAAACTGTCTTTCGATAGAATGACTCTCCTGCGATCGGTCCTCCGAAGTCGAAATGGAAGCGGGTTGCGACACGCCTTTCAGATCTCCGCATGGCGACTTTGAGCAAGTCCGCCACGAAGTGGGCTCGTGCACCTAGACACCGTTGTTGTTACGTAAAGAAATTGACAAGTAAAAATAAAATTCCGTGACGTCAAGCCGCGTGGCGAGAGATCCGTCACACAAGGCTCCGGTGAGGCCGATCTCTTACGACTTACGAAATACGAACAGTCCAAAAATGGGCCGGACGTGTGAGTATATATGCTCGAACTCAAGGACTGATCGAGGCTTGAAACGGGTATTTAAAGTCATGCACTTTGTAACCTTTTTTTCGCTCGCGCACTTGTGGCGGGAGGATGAAGACGGAAATGACGAGTGTGACGTGGTGTCTGTTAACGGGGTGACTAAAACATTGGGTAAGAGACGTACGATTCGTACGGCCGATCAATGAGACGTATTAGTTTGCGTTAAGCATTTTCTACCCCGTGCTGAATTTATCATCACACACCAATAACCACACGTATTAAATTTGATAATGAGCTTACACCTCCCGACCCTTGACTTACGTTCAACCCGGCTCGACCCTCGGGCAAATTTTCAGAATTGATACCACGAAAACGTAGCGACCCAATCGTGTAACGTCTGCAACGAGCTTTGCATCTCGACGGAACCGATTTTCGCTGTACTCGGAAAATCGAATCGCCGCCGCGGCGTTCGCGGTGGAAAAAAAGAAAGAGAGACATGTCCATTCGTAGAAGTGAACGTAGCCTTGCCGGTTTTGCTTTATACTTCGCGCTCCCCCGGACAAAAGACGCCGGGAGAGGGAGATGCATGTCTGTCGGTGCACAGGTGGAGCGCGCAAATGGTATATGCACGAAAGGGAATGTACGAGCGTGCTCGGCCGAGACGTCGGCGTCGGGCCGCTATGGGTGCCGTGAGACAGCCGAGGCTGCATTTCGTAATCCGATGGTGCAAGTGCATTTTTAACGAGGCCCTTTTTACGCTTCGCCCAGCCAGCCAGCGTGTCCTTTGCGCCGCCGAGAAAGTTTCGACGCGTCTCTCATAAATGTTATTTAAACGGCGGGTCACGAGTTCGACCCGGTCCGTATGTGACTCATCTGTTCGCGTACTTTTTAAAACATCGATATCGTACTCCGCGAATTGTTCTCAATGTTCCGCGGTGTAAAGTTTGTATAGGACTGTTCGAAGGTGGCCGGCGAAGTAAATGAGAAATGTAAAATAACGATTTTATACGGCGCATTGTCTTCGGGAAGGGATCGACTTAAAAATTTCAAAGTTCGCAGTTCTCGACGATATTACTTTCAAATTGACTATAGCCGACGTTGCACTTTCTAAATTCGTAAGTCTCGGGCTTGCTCATTCGCGCACGATATAGCTCGCGGATCGAAGCGTGTGCGCGCGTTATCGCGTCGAGTACGAACACGCCACGAAGCCGATGACTCGTCAATCCGCTCGAATGTGGGATAAGGTCGGAACAAAGCTTTCAACAGCGACACAGCGGCCTCTCGGATTTCACGAAAAGTGGAACACACAAGCTCTTATGAAACCACACGGACGCGGGGCAAAAAAGAGAAAACTAATCAAAAGCCACCTCGGCGCGGACGTTATATGAGTTTTGCAATTAATCCACACTTCGTTACCCGATGTGCGCCTTGCCCTCTCTCTCTCTCTCTCCATCTCTTTTTCTCTCCGCGATCCACTCGATCTCTCGCGGATCGACGTTAAACTCGCCTCGTTCCAATTTATTGTCAAGTGCAGCGGCCGTGAGTCACGCCTCTGCAAGGCTGCTGACGTACACAACTATATACATACGCGCGCGATGCATACAAGCGTATATACATGCACCCGCGTACGTGTGCCAATACGTACGCGCACGCATACGAGCGTCGACGCACACGTGTTATCGCTCACTTGCGCCCGCTCGTGTGCCGAGGAACAACGCCATAAACAAAGCGCGGCTTCTTAGTCCGGCGCGCAAGGAGTGCAACAACCCGAGCCTTTGTGACGTAGCTTCCCGATCAGCTGTCGGGAGCGAAGTGTGTTGGAAAGTGTGTGCGCTGCCGTAGAGAAGAGCGCGCGAACGGCAAGAGGCACACTGTGAACACACGCCCGGCGCGATCCCGACGCCAGAGGGAACCCGATTGACGTTTATCGTTAGGGTTTAAATGCCCGGTCGAAGGACGTGCCTATACACGGACGCTTCTCGACGACCTTCCTTCGCAGTTGTGTTCCAGTGTATATTTTCGGTAGGCTTCGCTTAACGTCCAAGACGACCGCAAAACATGCCGTATAGAAGATTACTTGTTTTTATGCTGCTTTGGTACATGCTGAGGGTGGAACGGAACCTTTGTCGGCCGTTTGTGTCGACAAGGTTTTCCGCGAACGTCGTTCCGCGATGTCTGTATTGAGAGTGAACATCGGCAAAAGTTGAGAACGATCGCGAGGGAGTATGTACTTGGTTGCCGGAACTCTTGTTTTCTACGGTCCCTGTTGTACGGTGGGGCTGTATTTTTGGCGAACTTTGGTAAGCGTCGAAAGTGAGCGCAATACGTATCCGCGGGTAGTAGTTTCCTGCTGGAAAAGAACTCTGTCGCTGTTTGCGCGCGGGGAAACGGTTGAGATTGCATCTGGGCGAGTCGGGTAGAGTAGTAAATCTGAACTTATCGCGCTAATTGCGGTTTACCGTCTTGCCGCGAGCGATCCGTGACACACACGCACCACCGCCGACAGTGGAAGTACGCATATCGAGTCGCGCTCGAGGCAGGTCGAGATAGAAAATAAACCTCAGCGACTGGAAGTCCTCGATCGTTAAGCATGGCAGAGAAATTGAATTGAGCCAAGCGAGGCTAAAAGCGGAGCGGAGTGTGACGAGAGAAAAATATTCTGTCGAACGATAAAATCGATAAGACGGTACTAAACTCATAGAAGGAGAAAGTGAAGCTACAGATGTACTGTCGACTCTAGAGACGAGGAATGTTGGATTTCGAACTGGGTCCGAGTTGTTATTTATAAACGCAAATTTGGCACTAAAAGCGTGTCGATTACCTCGCGCAATTTTCACGCATAACGCTCCCATTTCCTATTTTCGCGAGAGCAGTAAGAATAAATCATCGAAAGCACGCATACAATTATTCTTAAACGCGACTCGTCAACGAAGACGACTCAACGCACCACAATCGAATCTATAGGAAGCCAGACCGTGGGACTTTGTGGCTCGATGTCGCACATCGCACATACTAGAATTCGGCTAACGGTCAGAATTAGTTGCGTCGCATATGCGCAAGGTGTCGTAACGACTACATTTTCCCCGCAACGGACTTTCCTGGGTTGAAGCTTGGTTCGTGCGAATGATAGGTTAGGTTCATTTTGAGCCAGCTATCACGACACGTACATATACGATGCACACGTTCGAACCCAATCTCCTTTGTCCTGGCACTATATTGCACCGACAAGCTCTCGTGGCAGTCGGAGCGCGGTGAAGAAAGCTAGGTTTTCTTACCGTGAGGTCAGAGGTATCACGCGAACCTGCAAATGGTGCCCGTCTCTTTCACCCGCCGATTAAATAATCCAGGAAGCCTGCGATCCGCTCATCCGAACAGCTCCGTCTCGGTCGCCTCTAACGTTTCCCTCTCAAACAATTCCACTCTCCTCGACAACGTACATACATACACGATCGGCCATGGACCGCCGTGAATGTCAAGCCTCGGAATCGACTCTTCCTTCGCCCGGGTCCCTCTTACCATACATGGAATTCTTTCCGAGCATGACGAAATCCCACTCTCCGGCACCATTTTCGTTCGGCGACCGACTGCGAATCCTCGCTCGGACTCGCTCGTCTCGGCGAACGACGCACAGAAAACACCCTCGACAAAGTTCCTCCATATCCACCCTTGGCCGTTTCCTTTGTCGCGGCGAGAGGGAGGACGCGCGAGCCGTACTTATCACTGAGCGTCGAATTCTGCGACGCCACGATTTCCGGACGCGCCTAAGGAATATCGGCGAGGAAGATTCGGCGGAGCGTCGAACGCGATTGGGATCGATCGACAGCGGCGAACTGATAAATAAAGATTCTCGGAGCCCTGAACGATGGCGAGGGCCAGATTAGCACTCTTGACACCTCGTCGAAGGGTGCCTCGCCGCCGCGATGGGCGGCGTCCCGGGGAGATACTCACATGACCAGTCGCGAGACGATCGACGATATCATATTAACGGGTCTTGACGAGAAACGAGGCGCGCACGATCCGTAGAAACGAGCGATTAATGCGGACGGCCGTCTGTAGCACCGCTGCTCACAGGTCAGCCATGTTGGACTGGCAGCTGGCTGCTGCTGCGCCTGTGACGTCACGTCGTGTTTTCGTCACGTGACGCCAGGACCGTGATAAACGTCGGGTTCTTGCGGGCAAATTCGGCGCGAGAACGTCGGGTCTGAATTATGGGTGCTGTCGGTACGGTGGCTGGAGAAGAAAAATGGTTTCTTTTGGAAATTCGTTTATTCGATACTTTTTTCTCTGTTTTTTTTTCTGTCTCCAATTTAGGGCTTGTGCGATTGAGATCGCTTTAGGAATAAAGTGTTAGATTCTGTGAGACTTGCTTGCTGTCTTGGAAGACCATCTCGAGATGTCTCCGAATTCGATGATATTGATCCGATGTTTCGAGTGCTTCCTCAATTATGCATCGCATGGTTAACATATATGGGCATTTTCGGGGGGGATTTTCCTTGAGTTTCCGTGAGCATGGCAGATGAAAACGTGTGTACCGTGTCTGCCGAAAAGTTGATATGCCGTTATACAACCGTGTTCCACGTTTCGCGGTATTTCAGTCAAGGTTAAAGTTCGTCCTAATCTAAATTTAATATCCGCACTTTACACGTCTGGCCCCCGCGCAATCTTATCGATAACCATGCCGTCATGAAATTCGCAGGTTTACAGGCCGATTTGCGTAACTGTTCAGTATGAGTCGCGCAATTATATACACATGTTCGGATACTGCGCAAATTCTTCGGTATTCGCTTTCTAATTTCCGCATAAATCAGATAAAAAAAATAGTAGGACACTTTGTCGCATGCCACAGTCTTCGCAACAGGTCCGAGTTTCTGCTCTAAAATTCATGGGTATTGAAATAGGCTGTATTTCGTTTCGTAGTGGACAATAGTACTCTACGACTCCGTTTAACGCTTGCCAAAAAATGACTGTTGCACAGGTATAACATAATTTAAAAAAAAAAAAAATTATTTTCCCGGGTATGCAAGCATAAAATCTATTTTATTTAATTTAATTGTTTGTGATTTGGAAACCGTTTTTTTTTTTAATATGTACATCCGATGTTTGCGGGCATACGTGTACATATATGTGTGCATTTTTGCACCAAAGGGTTTCTTTTTACCAGTTTAATTATATAAATAAATAATACGAATTTCGCACAACGCAGAACGGCGCTTCCGCGTCATAGGGTATTTTATTTTATGGCATTGTTCCAAAACGGCCAGTTTATCTCCAAACGAAGAATGTCACGTCAGCGAACGTCATTATTTCCTTGTTCGAAGTTACGACAAATCACTTTGCAAATATTTTTCAACACTCAAACATGCTAGCGTTGCATATCGGTCAGCTAAGCAGGTAGACTAGATTTTAAATTATACTAATACGCCTCACGTTTCGACGTCTGGAAGACGCTACCTAAATATAACAACAATTTCGTACAAAGTTACAAGGAAGATCGGTGCCAGCGTGACAACTACAGCAGACCATTTTCGAAAGTTGCCCCATCCAGCGCGTTTGGAAGCGAGGCACGCCCAAACAACGTGATCCTCTCGACGCGGCCGAAGTAAGCAGCCCCTAACTTTTCCGAACTTTGCCTGCCGGAGGAACATGAAAAAAACGCTTTCTCGGAGCTCGCCCGATGGGAGAAAATCGTGCGCGGTACGTGGGTGCGTGAGTATACACCGTGCGTGTGTGTCTGGCTCGAAGAAGAAGGCGCCCTCCCACCCGCGACCATCGACACCCCTCCCCTCCCCTCCCCGCCGATTCGTCCCCTCTCGCTGACAACCCCTCCTGCCCCCCCGAAGCAACTCCCACCCCCGTGCAGCTCGCGGCCCCACGCGCCTCGCGGTCGGTGCTACGGCCCTAGGCACCCCACCCCCGTCGGAGCTCGTGTGATGGGTGGCAGCAGTCGGGCCGTGTGAGAGAGCGAGAGGGAGTGAGAGAAAGAGGGAGCGGGTGGAAAAAGACCGAGAAAGATAGCGATAAAGAGAGGGAGCGACGCCGATGCAGTGGGGATAAGAGAGAGAGGGAGAAGAAGCAGAGAGAGAGAGAGAGTGAGAGAGGGGAGAGGAGAAACACAATAAAACAGACGCAGAAGGATATACAAAGAGTGGGACGGTGCGAGGGTGAGAGAACTGCGAGGGCGAGAGAGAGAGAGAGAGAGAGGGCTGGTAGATGGTAGAAGGAGAACGGCGATGCGATGGGAGAGGGAGAGAGAGGAGGAGAGGGAGAAGAGAAACGACGAAGAAAGACGGGTATAGAGAAACGCAAGACAGAGAATCGGAGTGCGGTGCGGGCAGGGGTGTGTGCGGGGGGCTGGGGAGGGTCGGCGAGCGGAGCAGAGGGGTGTAGAGGGGACAAGGGCCGCGGGAAGGAGTCGTGCCTCCCTGCCGTCCGCCCGCAGTGTGCGCTACGCGATATCACTGGCCGGTCATGTGTGTGTCACTCTCACGTTCACACTGGTACCGTTCGGAGTGCTTCGTTACCGCCGCCGCCGCGCCGTTACCGTCAGCCGAGTAGTGTGTGCCCAGTATACACGGTGTGCGCCCGGAAGTTTAAAGTGTCCAGAGAGAAGAGAGTCTCGCCGCTCCCGTGGACGTTGGACGCAAGACGGAGAGAAGGACCGAAACCCTTTCGCCTGCCACGGAATATCGCGCGAGGGAGATTAGGTCCGGAGTGAACGAGGGAAAAACAGGAGAGAGAGAGAGAGAGAGGGGGAAAATTGTGGAACGAAGGGAGGCAAACAGTTGGGAACACCAGAAAGGTTGCTAGGCGCACAGGTGAAGCTCCGTGTGTCGATCGGTGCAATTCTCGTGTCCACCGTCTTACGGTGTCGCGCGGAGTAACGAAAAAAAGTGTGGCAAGAAGGTGTCTCGCGGCGGGAAGGCGGCTGAGTCGTCCACTCGCTGAAAGGAATTTTGCCCTCGGCACGGGAGTTTACTGACTGTCGCTTTTCCGAGGGCGGGAGCGAGGGAGTGAGAAGGAGCGAGGGGTAGATAGAGAGAGAGACGGAGAGGGAGAGAGAGACAGGAGACACCGTGCACCTCATGGCCGTGTTGTTCGCTGGTCCGTCGTGATATCACGAGGAGAGAACGAGGAGAGGCTCGACGACGACGACGACGACGACGAGAAGAAAGTGGTGACCTGTGGAATTTGAAAAAAAAAAATTAGTGGGTGATATTGTCCGGTGGTGGTTCTGTTCGTCCGGTTTTCTCCGGTGGAGTGGGTGCTGGTTCTTTCGTTTTCGTTGTTGGTTCCTCTTACCCGCGGCGAGCCGAACGGCCGCGAGGGATAAGGGAAGCGCTGCGAAAGAGTGGAGTATCGTTCGAGTGGGAAGCCCGGCTGGCGATCCGAAATCGCGGATTCGGCAGGCCGCGGTTAACCGATCGTAATATGGCGTACAAGTTTCGCGAGGAGATCGTGGGAAAGAGGTTCCTCTCGGTGAGTGGTTTCGCCAAGCTGAAGGTGAATAAGATCAGTGAGTGGGGGTGGCGTGCGGGGGTGATTCGTGCTGCCAGTCACAGGGATAACGGCTGTCATGATCTTCAGGTGAGTTGGCCAGAGAATAACGGCGAAGCCGAGGGAGAAGCGTGCGAGAGTCGCGCAACAAAGGGCGTCCGCTGGTTTTCCGGAGTTTTCCCGCGAACCGAGCGAGCTATATGTGCGCGTCAGGTGCTACGTAACGTTTCGTGGCTGCATGCGGTACCTGGCATCGCGCGCACGGCACGCCGACGTGTGTTTACATTCGCCAACGACCTTTCCGAATATTCCCCTCATGGCTTCATGATCGGGTGAGCCCGATATTGGGAAGAAATTCGGGAACCGTTGTCGGTGTCGGCGAACGTCTCCTAATAGTCTCGATCGTCGACGATGCTTCAATCGGATTTTCATAATATTTTGCTGCTGGCTAACAGTGCTCAGGGTCTGACAAGAGTTCAGGATCGATGGATGGGATTTTCGGGTGGGTAAACATATTTTGAAAATTTTCAATCACGCTCACTCGATGGGAACGTGACCTCTTGGGAAGAATGAAATTGTTTCGTGGTCTATTCTGTGGGCTGGTCAGTATCAGGCCATAGAAGTGTTGACGATGAGGTGTCTTAGTTGGAGTCCTATGGAACGATGAATTTTTGTCAGTATTTAGTCGTAAGGTGGTTAATGTTATTATTGGTTCTATAAAACAAAAAGCGTTACTCTCTCTGGACTTAGCCTTTTGCTAGACAGTGGTAGTACTTTGTAATTTTAAACTCTGGTTATTGTAATTCGACACAAATTGTGAATTGAGCATGATAACGATTCGAAAGAGTTCTCATCACGCATGATCAACGTGTATATTCTCACGTAGGACACCCCGATGAATCGTTCTTCGATTATCGCGACACTCTACGCACTTATAGCTCTTCGAAGCAAAAATTTGATATTTCAATCTCCGGCGGTATGGAAAATTCGTCTGCAAACCGGATGAAAATATCGGAAAATTTCGTGCCCTTCGAAAAATAAACACGGTATTGATTTATCTGGTCCAGTGGCATGGTTCAGTTTCGTCGTCGATTTGAAATTCACGGGTTCGAATTGTTTGATACGGCTGACTAGGTTTTTGGGACGTGCAATGATTACGTTTTCAACGTTTCGGGGCAAAAAATATGCTTCGACGACGGTCGCTAAACGTTGTACGTACGCGCACGCCGTATCGTCCGAGTAGGAATAATCTCTTTCGACCTTCGCGCATCGTGATATGTCATCATCGTGACACGAACGGCAAGGAATCATTTGTATTCAACGAAAATACTTAAAGAACCTACCCGTGGAAGACTTATCGCGATGTTGCAACCGCGTTTCGCCCTCGTCCCATCGGCAAATATTTTTCACGTTTCGCGGCCGAAGATAGCGAGCACTAGAGCCCGCGAGCACCGCGATCGTTTCGCGCGGAATACAGCGATTACTCGAGGGTCCACTGAAACTTCTGCAGAAGCACCGCGGAACTCCTGTTTTCCGACTTCATCAGTTCAGAACAGTAATCGTGCGTTTCTTCTACGTCACCCGTAAACAACGTGTTAACAAACAGGCGAGTCACGTACGATATGAATTTTCAAAGGCTTTGAAGCGAGAAAATAAACTCCCGTCTTCCGCACACCACTTTCCATACACGGCAATCTTGGCATACGCTCGTGTTCAGGTCGATATATACAAAAAAGTACGTTTCGAATAGAGAACCTCCTCCTTTTTTGAAGTCGGTTAAAAATATCAGCGAGGATAGGTCGAGGCGAGTTGGGAAGGAAAATTGAAGAAGTCCTCGTTGCTTTTTCGCGGCCGAGGCCTGCCGCATTACGTAAAAGTCGCGGTTTTACGTGCCCGACCCCTTTTTTCCCCTTTATCGTAACGTCAGGCCGTAACTATTTCAGTTTTCGAGGACATTGCCGGCCAGCGCGTACGCAAGCACGTATACACGGCGAGAGCGTATTTTTCGCTTCTTGGCCAGCGATATTTGCCAATTATACCCCTGCGATGGCCAGAGGCCCGCGACCGTGCCAGTCGGCCGTAAAACTCTCAGGAAACCTCGGCTCCCGGTGGCCGACTTTGTTAAGAGGCTGAATTTTCTACGATCTCATCCACGCCGGGCGGGTGGGGAGGCTGTCCGGGTCAGAATGTGCCCTCCTTAGCCTGCAACCCTTTCTCCCGCCAATTTTCTGTTTTTCCAGACCACGGAATCGTGGGCAAATTTTATTACCGTCCCGCGGCGCGGCGAATGAACGGAGTACGTCCGGAAAGCTGTGAATCTCGTAGTTCTCAAGTACGAAGGAGCGCGGTCGGAGATGAGGCGCAATAAATTCTCGCTCCGAAAAGCTCGAAATTAATGAACGCCGCTGAAGGCTCGAGCAAACGTGACGCGAGGGACAATGCAAATGACCGCAGACCCTCGCCGTACAATTTTATCGCTTATTCTCACGGCGAACTTTCGTGCAGCGTTTCGCCGAACGGGGTTTCACGCAACATTCCTGGACGTTGCAGAGCACGTATGGAACGGCGAAATAACGGGGCTCCAAACTCGAGCGCACTGCAAGCGCGATACGATAATGCCGTGACCCGCAGAAATCGACGAAATATCTGGGACGCGATTTTTTCGCGTGCTAACTGTCGACGAGCAAACGTTTCTCTAGGCCGCCTTAACGCGTCCGGTCGCGACACATTTCCGTGCACAGAGCGATTTCCATGTTAAACGGTCGCTCGAAAAATGCCTGAGACCTTCGATTTCTGTTCTCACTGCCAGCAGTTACGTTGTTAAAGTCATGGCTCCGGATAACGCTTGCGGGCCCTATTATAGTAACTGCAAATGTTAAGCGCGGACTCATAGTTCCGGGAAACACGTGTCAGTAGGTAAACAGGATATTAAAACGGGAACGAATAATAACGCTTTGATAACGTTAGTTCGTTCTCCCATTTAACGAATTACGCCTCGATACGCGTGCAAATAACGGTAATAGGTTGAAAACAACGGAGGTATCATGATTTAGTTATGCTATATTCCAGCAAAGACATTCTTCCTCGTGCCGATAACAGTTTTCGTTTCTGAAACTCTCTTCGACACGGCATCGAAATTATGATATTCCTCTTTGCATTGCCCTACTATACGTAAAATTGTTTCCTCGACAATGACAACTAACCCGCGGTCCCCGTAACGCACTCATTATCACTAGGATTTCTCTGTAATTATTCGCGGAACAGTACGTCTTCGTGATAGTTCCTTTGAGAGCGAACAGAAGGGCCGAAATGGTAGATATACAATTATTCCATATTGCTGCAGGCTGAAATTGGAGCATGTCGATATTGGTACTTCATAGGCAGAGCACTGATCGTTCGACGCTGATCCCCAGATTTTTCGAAGCGATTCGAATTCTTCAGGCTCGAACCTTACTTAATTGCGTCTAAACGAAACGTATTCATAGTTCTCGACGGCGGTGGCTGGGCCAAAAGTGCGTTCCGATTCCATCCTCTTTTTCCCTCATTATATCAAGTCTCGGAGAGACGATGGCATCGCGTTCGACATTTCGAAACGAGGCGAACGCCGTTCCACCGGCTTGATACGGACGTCCAGCGTGAATGGTGTCAGGCAGGTAACGATAGACTATCTACCATAGTCCATAACCCGGAGTCTATACATTATGGAGTCAACCTATGGCAGAGTCTAGGCGTTATAGATCGGGCCGATTTGCGAGTGCCGTTATTGAACACCCTGTCACATGTGTATAGACGTACAAATACATATGATGCACCTGTTACTGGATCCACGTTATAGAATCCACAGAATCTACATATCACGGAATCTGTGCCTCGACACACACGCACGCGACACGGAATTCTGGAAAATACGACATGCAAGAACAGTGCGCGCGCGGAGAGTTTGAGTATAAGGAAATGTTGCCCCGTGAGTAACAAATCGCGCGTCGTGAAATGCAAGTGGGTTTTCGTCGGGAAAAGTGGAAAGAGCGCTCAAGGCGGTCACCTGCGCCGTGCGTTTAAATCGGTCGGCCGGATCGATTTTACTTACTTACGGGCGATATACGCCGGCTGCCTTTATCGGGTAGCCAGTCAAGTTCGTCGCGCGGATAGTAAACAGCGTGATAACGGAAGTCGTATAGTCACCGTTACCAGCGACGACTGATGATGATCGAAGCGTGGCAGTCTACGTCAATAGCTGACGATTAATCACTGATTACACGCTCGCCTCATTTAAGCGGACCTTCTGCTTCAAGTAAATCTATCAATTTCTATCAGTTGCCGCAGTACCGCAATTATTATTCTAGTCTTATTTTATGTTGGCATAAGTTCGGCATAATGTCGGTACGTAACTACATACGTCGCTGTGTTTCGCGTAATTTAGGTTGAAGAGAATATTTGAAATAGGATCGCGGACGAAAATCGTTTACAGAGAATCGGGGTATGGAGAAAATGATAGGAATTTATGGATTTTTATTATCGTTTGCATAACTATCATTATCGGTGCGCTGTGCGTACCGTGCAAATCTAATTTTAGTGCTGTAATAGGCAGGGCGTAAAGGCACAGTGTTTCTGACGGCAATCTTGACTCACCCACTTCGGATGTGGTTCAATTTTTTTTTTTTTGCCAATAGCTCAAGAGCCCACTTCGTTTAATCAGCGATACGCAAATGATCCGTAGAAGATAATGTTTGTACGGTCCAAGCACGAATCGATTCATGTTAATAATCGTGAAAACAAGTACCAGCTCGACGGAACACAGATCTATCGAGTATTCATCGTTGAATACTTCACTGGGACTCGAAATGTCTCAAAATACTTCGTCGAGTGAATACATGTCAGCGTAATCAGACACTCGACACGTTGTCATATTGGCCGTATTACCTCGGAATACCTGTGACATGTACATTTTAAGCATCACGTGAGAGCCGAGTGAGGTACACACAGTAGAATCCAGATTCATATTTTATTTCATCCCTAAGCATCCTATCTAGTAGACGTAGACGTAGACACAATCGCAAGCGCGCGGCGGACGACAAGTTGCAACACTATCACGCCTGAGAAATTCGTCGCAAGCCTTGATAAAATATCGTACACACATATGAGCATATAGGAACGCGCCAACCCCAACATACGGATTTCACGATTTACAGCGTCCACGCGCCATAAACTTTAAACTTGCGGGACACATACGTAAATAGAAAATTACAAGTCGGGCTCACCAGCGAAGGCCGCGACTTTGAGGAGCACACTTACTCATACGCGACAAGTGCACGGAGCAAGTGAGCTGGACATTGTACTCATCGCGAGATTGTCGTTGGAAAAACGAGAGACACGTCATGGTGTGTGCGCGAAACAAATGATACCGAACTGCAGAGACAAACAAAGGCCAGGAACTCTCAGTCGTCGGTCGGTGCAAAAGAAAGGCAAAGTGCACACACGGGCGCATATGAATCGGGCGAAAATTTTCAGCCAGCCCCCTCCCCCTACCCCCCCTACACCCCCCGTGGGCTCTGACCCGGAATTTCGACTGCAATCTTGTCCGCGAAAAAAGAACAACAACAACAAACAAAATGCCGAAATGTCGAACGAATTATGGCGAAAGTATTAGGTACGACGTAGGGTCCGCAAATTTCAGGGTTCGAGTATTCCCGATAATTCGGGGGTACACCTTTCCGATGTTTTACCTCAACCCCTTCTTCCGAATCCCGTTGCATCCCCATACCCGGGGGACCGATATCTTTCTCTTCGTTTTTCTCTCTCTCTCTCTCTCTCTCTTCCTCTCGTCGTCTTAAAGCACGATTCCCGGAGATCATACGTCACTGGTACAGTTTCTTCCTTTCTCTCTTCCATCCGTCCTTCTCACTCTCTCGTTCTGCTTTCCTCTCCCGTCTTTGCCTCTCACTTCGCTGGGGCCCTTAATGCATTTCGTTCGCCGAGCATAACGGTTCCTCCGCTCGTGAATGTTGGCAGGTGCACGAAGAAAGTAGCTTGCGCCGAATTGAAACAACAAGGAGGAGAGTGCCGTTCTCTCTCTCTCTTCCGACCGAGGAAAATAATGTACCGTTGACAGAGGGGCGGTCGAGGAAGGAGGGGATTATTCTTTGCGTCACAAAACATCTGTATTTGTCAGGTGAATTTTAAAGGCCGCTGAATGTTTGCTTTCTCTGCTCCGCGGCCGGTTATTTCTACGAATAATTAACGCGAAAGAGTTCGCGCTGACGCGAGCGTTTAAAGCGCTGCGCTCTAACGCTTTCGTTCGATCTGGCCTAGGGGAGGGTGGTCGTCGGGAGAGTTGGAAAGTGTAGTTTTGACTGGCACGCGAAATTAAAGCTGACCTTACGTCTGGCAGATTCCAAGTTCCGCGGTCTCGAATAGTTGGCGACGAAAATTTCTCAATTCGATTACGCGCGAGTCAGAGTGACGTGCTTGACGGAATATCGACGTGTGTTGCCGGGTGCTGCTGCCAACTCTACCGCCCGTTTTTACACCCTGCTCTCTCGTTGACGAAGCATCGTCGACTTTCTCTCACTGGCCGCGCACACCGTTTTCTGCGAATAATTATAAACCGCGCGTTACACACGACCATCGCTCCTCGGCTCTAAGGATCCTAATTATTATCAGAGAGAAATCTGTCCCGCGAGCATTCCCGGACGATTTCCGACTGCGATGAAAAATGGAGCAACGCGGAAGACGCGGGGTGGAGGATCGAGGAAAAGAAACGATTTTAGGTATTCAAAGCGTAATTAAGTGATTCGTTGCTTTAATCCTCTCGATCACTTTCTCTTCGCTCCCGCCATCGACCCGTCGACGTTGGAAATTAGACGCTTTTGAGACCCGATCGAACTTGCCGGCAGGACAGTTTTTCAAGCCGGAGAAAGCGAGATAGCGTTCGGACATGAGATCGCAACGCAGTGACCCCGGAATAATTGAGCAACGGGCAACGTCAGTGGCCTGACCCCGCTGGCGGTAAATAGCGAGCAGATGTCAACCGAATTCAGTACGTAGACGTCGATCCCTAGCCTCGATACACACTTGGCGCCAGAAAGCATTAGCGCGCGTATGCGGTGCACCAGGAAAAAGTCCAACAATCGCGACGCACAATTTTCCAATTTACGCCTTTGAATCATACGCCGCGACACTTGAAAAATGTCCCTCTAATTAGCCAGCGTCATATTGATATTCCGAAGTCGAAACAAAGAGACGAACGAAAGACGTAGCTGCGAGGCAAGGACGGGCGACACAGAAGCGGAATGAAAAATTGAAGATCGCAGGGACCTTCTCAATTTATATTTCATTTGCTCGCTGGAATGCGAAGGAAAGCCCGGCGAATCCTGTCTCCGCCAAGACAGAAATTTTCCTCTCTTCTCGCGCCTCGTCCCGCGGCATATACCTCTGCGTGCACACGGAAGCTTCTCTCAGGCCGCCTGCTGCTTCACGGTGAAGCACGTAAGATATTTCCGCGCGCTCATCCCGCCACGATTTTTCCGCAAACAGAGCTTTTTGATATTCACGAGGAACTCACTCTCCCGCCTCTTTATAACTTCGCCTTTTCCCCGGCTCGGCGTAGGTATATGTCTTATCTCTCGCGCGTGGCACTTCGCGCCATTAGTTCCGTCTAGAGACCCTGTAATCAGAGTCGTGACACAACTGTCTCGATCTTTATTGGTGCCGCCACTTTTTTTTTGTAAAAGTACTAGACACAGCACGTTTGTATACGGCTACTAACAATGTGCCTGTACTCCACACGTATTTTGAAGGGGCAGAACATTGGAGCGCGGTCGAATTCGGATTCGAAATTGGTCGAATTTTGACTCGAAGGGGAGCGAAGTGACGCGGTTGCGTCGAGGCTGAGGTCATTGTCCCTTTAGGCATGGCCCTACTTACTTCAACACGAACGTTGCTCTTTCTCGTCGGAAGACGAACTCTCGAAAAAGTTTCGACCCTTTCCTCTCCTCCGTCTTGCTCGTGCCGTCTCTTTCTAGTCGAAAATGTAAGCCGTTTGGCTCCGTACTCGCGTCTTCTGATCGGTCAAAAATTGGGCGATTTTCTGTCCTTCCTCTCTCGCGCTTCTCTTTTGTGCGAGGGAAGGAAAAAAAATCTGTCATTATCTTGAAACAGAGAGAGAGAGGGTCCCAAAGTGGCGGGTTTGCACTCGAAGCTCAAACGCCGTACGTATCTGCGAAATTACTTCCTCGAGAGAAGATGTGTGAGAGAGAGAGAGAGAGGAAGAGAGAGGTTTCTTATGCGTTATTACAGCATGCTCATGACCAATGGGCATCGAACAGGTGATTTTCTCGTTCGCCGGGGCCACAATGACTCTTGTTCGCGGTGTGAAAAACAAAATTCGCATTGTGCTGCGAGAACAAATTTCGACGGGTCGAGGAGAAAGGGAAAAATTACAGTGATTTGTAAACAATGCAACTTCACCAACGACATTTTTAATCTCCCGTAAATAAACGTAACGCTTGCAACCCGTTGAATGGATACGTATTATACGTATATGCTCATGTCTCATAGAAATTGGTTCTATTCAAGTTCGTTTCCCGTATACAAAGAATTACTTCATATTAATTAATCCGACGATAGAGTACTAATTAATATTATAACGTTGTACGGTATAAATCTATCGAATGCGGACTGTAGCGGGGTAAATAGGCATTAGAATCTATAGAACGCGTAAACGCATTATGTGGTTGTAATGCAAACTTTATACATATTTGCTATACTCAATATGGATTGCGCGGTAAATTTTGAGGACAATCGCATGGATGGCATTAGGGACCTTCCAAATTCGATTATATTAGAGCTTGTGCACTATGCGCAGGTGGGCGTACGATTTTTATCCGACAATCGTGGGAGGCCGTTAGTGATATTACGCACACTAATTCGTCACGGCCCAGAAAGTGCTGATACCGGTCTGCGTTTCTTCTCTTTACTGACAAATTATTGGCATCTTTGACCTGGCAATGCCGGTAGCTCATGCTCTAGAAATTGCCGGATACAAAGTTCGTATCCCTGCTCGGACAAGTCATCGAACGTCTTTCGACAATATTAGCACAATTTCCGATTCTTCTAACGCAACGTTTTGGTGCGAAACAAGAATATAGCCATCAACGACGTAAATATTCCAAATGCATATGTCGACAAGTTCGCCGCAAGTAACTGATTATGGGCAGGCATATTTAACGTCATTATTTTTGGAATAAGGTCGACGACGATATGCATATGGAACTGTCTTATGTGAATAATATTGATGCCCGTCTGATGACGAGGGTCGCAATTATCGGCAACGAGACGTCGAAATGATTTCGATCGTTATCGAATGGTATTCTAATATTAATGCCGGGTGCAATGTCCGCGATACGACTGGAAGATGCGGTTCGATGCACGCCCTACAGGATCTTCGTTATTACAAAGAATCCCCTTCTCCGTCTTCCTCCATATATCTCCCACTCTCGTGTCTGTGGCACGGCTTCTTCGGGCTTGTTTGGAAAATAGAAGGATCTACGAGAATCCCTTAGACAACGTTTCTGCCTTTCTTATCAACGTTTCCTTATAATTTCACTCTCCGCGTCTTCCGATGTTCGATTTCGAATATTTACTCGGTGCCACTTGCATATGCTATCAGCGCTGCCACCGGATAGTTCCCAATGTTTATGTGAAATTAATTCGGCGAAGCTACTCTGGCCCCGTACGCTTATGGAAATTTTATATTTGTAGATATAACCAAATTTCTTCTCTTTCTCTCTCTCTCTCTCTCTCTCTCTCTCTGTCAGAGAGAAATTGGAGTTCCTCTCTCGTCAGATAGAACAAAAGAGAGAGAAAGAGGGAACGGCCTGCCTTTGTGACAATAAAAATGTTCTGCACACCCGTTTGTTCGTCAACGTTATTACACAAGCTAACGCCTACGCAATTCCGGCTTTCCGCCTCTCTCTTTCTCTTTTTTTCCGTTCCCCGCCCGCGAGATCCCACGTCGATCTTTCGAAAATACTCTTCGGCTCCACAGATTTCTCCGAAGGCTGCGGGGGTGGGAAATTAATTTTTCCGGGGTGTAAAACACCCGTTCGCTGTCACCCCTTCTCTCTCCCTTTTCTTTTTTCTTCTATTTTTTTTCTACCCTTGGTAAGGCACGACGACGCACAATGTCCTGTCACTCGCTTGTTGTTCTGCTCGTTTTAGACTCGACGAAACAATTCTGGTTGGCCCGACAGTTCGGAGGGCACTTTGTCCTGGCGAACAAAAGGGTCGCCGACAATTCTGCCGTCATTCGTCACACTTTGCCCACGTGTTTAAACAACTTTCAAGACCGCGACGTAGACGCGAGCGTCCTGACGCCGGTGAAATGCCGTGACTTCGGGGAAAAATGGGACGTGGCGTTTTAAGAGTTCAGCGGATCCTTCGCCGCGAGCGATTCAGAACTTTTTACCATGTTACGGGTCAGACTTTTTTCGGCTTCTCGTTCCGGTGCTCTCTTAGGTCCTATTACTCGTCCGATCCCGCTCGTTTCCAGGTGTTTCTCATCGCGCGCGTTCTCCGAAAATAAATGCACTCCCACATAGATGGCTCGTAAATATCTGGAAATCCGATATTCTGCGAGCGAACGATTGTTGTCGTCCGGTAACGGTTATACGCGAAATGATGTACGTTCGATCGATAGCGCATTGGCAACAACTTCTTAATGCACGACCCATAATCAGGCGCGTAACATTTCCCGGATCTGGTATCTGATGATGTACGCGTCGTTACTGATTCGTCATCAATGATTTCTTGCTAGAAATGTTACCTAATATGGATGAGTCTAACACGTCAGCCACCTCACTTTCCCTGTTTTCCCGCGATTTCCTCATTGTTTGTTATTCAAATACCCATGTACTCGGGCGTCGGCGTACGTACACACACGTTAGATCCCGTACAAGAGATTAAACGTCGTTTACACCGACACGCTGTTTACTACGTACTTTACTATGCGGCCTCTTCTCTTCTCGTACATGTTTCGCCCCCTCCGAAGCTGGAGTTCCCCATATTTCCGAAACCGGAGTGGCTCAGGCGAATGATACGAAAGACTTATCCAGTGTTTTATTTAAGCCCGGTTATAAACATGCCTCACACTTTTCATATGAACGACGCTAGATATTCCGATTCGGACTGTGCAGAAATACAGATATACCGCGTCAGCTTTCTGCGCGAGTCGCTTGAATTCAACGCGAACGATTGCGTAATGTGTATAGGGACTTAAAGAAAGGCCGACGTAACGCAAATACGAAACGACGCGTTCGTTATCGATAGTGCGATCCAAAAAAAGCCTCGGTACCCATGGGTTAACACGAGACTAACGCAAGAATAATACGAACAGTTGTCCGAGCGTATTTAACGCCTTTTCAGCCGACTCCCGCCAAAGTTGCCCACCTAAAGTTTCACTCAACAGTCGAGCGACGTTCAGCGAGCGTTATGAACTTTGAGTAATTTATTTGTTCAGACGATTCCTGCCTTTCTCGCGAGAGATCGCTGAATGGAACGGGGAAGATTCATCCCTCTTCGAAAATGTGGCCAGACCGAATGGAGGGTCTGCCTCTATACCCGTCACCTACGACGAGTGGTCGTCTATTCAACGCTCGTTCGTTGTAAACAATGACTCGGTGCCCGACCCAGATTCTAAGTCCACGTAGAAAGCGGACTTGCTTGCATAATCCTAACGCAGCATATACGCGGCTCTGCTCACGGCCTGTACGGCCTGCTTGCACTACCTTCTATACGTGCGCGCTCGCATTTTACGCCATATACTTGTACGAATACGTGGGTACTATACGAATTTCGGAAAGTACGCTTGATAAGTGCGACAGTATTTTTAATCGGTCCACGTTGTAACATTCTCATGTATGTTTTTTCTATGGCACATAAGTATCGAAGGTAAAATTTAAAATAACGTTATTAAAAAAGCGCACGGTATGGTGAAGAAAATTTCGCGTCGGGGCACGTCAGAATTGCCGAGGGAACTAGAAATGTGTTTGAAATTCCGCACTTCCCGTACGTGCATACGCGGTTAGACGGCGCATACCACAATTATCAGAGCGGCAGTCAGGAATAGGCGAAATAATATTATCTCAGTTAGGAATCGGACGCGACAAGAGGTGTTTCCATCTCGTGAGGTGTTTCCATATTCCGCATCAGGTACACACCCCGCATACCCATACACACCTGCACATATGTACGTCCGTGGACCCTGTTCTCCGCCCTCATTCAACAATGCGACAGTGGCGCACACCGGATTTATGCTATGTCAGGGGTAATAAAGGGATGACTCCGTCTCCTGGGATTACTCGGTTAATTAGGCAAGACTTATGATCAATCACCCGTCCGTTATGCCCGCTAAATGATGGTTTGATTAATTCGACAAAAGCTATTCTGCATTTGTTCTTACCGGACAAAGCAAAAAACTCTTCCTTTACACCGCACCGAACAAGGTTCTCGGTAGCATACGGAAATATTTCACTCTGGCATACCTTTCCTAGCAATTTCTAGCATAATGTCTCGATTCCGCGTATCAGCAGTGCATATACATACTCCGCTTTCTAGCTTGACGAATTTTTAATTGATCGTTATCGTCTCAATTTCGACCTATTTCGAAAAATTGACGCAGATCGTGGGAGCGGATAAAGCAAAAGGATATTCCTTCCTTCCTTTCCGCTTCGAAGTCCATCAGCGGACGGCCCCGTTCGCTTTTCATCGGGAACGAACGGCGGAGAAAGAAAATCGCGCAAACAGGAAAAAGCCATCGAATGACGCGAAATTAAATGAGTCGGGAGTTTTTAGGTCAGCGCATCGACGCCGGAGGATCGCATTCTTTCCGCGAGGCCTCTCGGCTCGGCCGAGCATAATGGAAATTCTCATTTGGACGTAAATGTCGATCAGTCGTCTGTGGGGAAATTTTGCCGGGAAAACGGTGGATCGTCGCGCGTGGAACGGGGCTCGCGTAAGAGGAAATGGTAAATGCTCGTCGCTGGCGCGAACTCGATGTTTAACCGGTGAAAATAGCCCCAGAGATCGGCGCTGGATATCATATGCCGTCCGTTTCTGGACACGTCAATCACTTGCCCATTTTGCTTTTCTCAGCGCCTCTAAAGCTCCCGCGTACTTTTGCCGCTCGAATCATTCTTTCCGTTTCTCTTCTTTTTTTCTTGTTGTTTTTTGCAAGACTTACTTCAGGCCGAAAGACGTTCGCATCAAATATCCTCGCTCCCATAATTTCCTGCATCTTCGTACCTCCACCGTTCTTTATATATTTCTCCGAAGTATTTTCGAACTCCGAATCCCTGCCCCCCTCCCTGTTCCACGGATTCTTTCGACGTTCGTCCGGAACACGTCGCTTCAAGGATCTCTATCCTCACCTGACCACCGGGCCGACCCAGTATCCGATATTTTCAAAGCCTCGACCCGTCTACACGCGGTGCACTATTTGAATCTGCATCGAGCCTACCTAAAATCCGTGACGCTCGATCGTCGGCGTTCGTTGTCATGCGCCGAAATACGCTCCGTTCGTTCATGAGTTTCGAGAAATTCAAAGGCCTCTTCCAGGAGCATTATCCGGAGTCTGGCCGCGCGATTCGTAGGAAACTTTGATCCCCGTCCCACGTACCTCCCTGCTCTGCTCGCCACTTTGGCGGAGTTGGCGATTTCGCGGGGCACGAATTCCATCGTCGTCCTCCCGAGGTCCTCGCGAGCGCGGCAAACTGCATTCTGCAATTCCGCCTTGCCTGCGACGACGTTGTCTAGGAGGGAAGAACCGTTCCCGTTAGCTCTCCGGCAGCACTTTCACCCGGATCATCACGACCCAGATGATCGCGTCCCTCTAACGGCCGAGAGGCCTTTTCTCGTCCTCGTTGCGAGCGACCAACAGCACGGCGACCGTCGAACGCGAAGCCTTGCAAGAGGTGTGTATGCCGAAACTTTTTTCACGGCCTACGGTACAGCACCGCGAAAAATCTCTCTCCCTCTCTCTGTTTCTCGAGCCGCTGCGTTGGTCGGCCGAGACACACGCTGTGAGTAAGAACGAGAGAGACGGAGGAAGTATGAAGAAGAAGGAAGGCTAGAATAATACCGGTCGGGTAGAAAGAAGAGAAAGAATGGGAGATAGAGCAAGTTGGTAGGAAAACGAGAAAGAAAAGATAGAAGCAGACGGACAGAATGTGCATGTGAGGGGGAGAGACGGACGTTCACGAAGAAAGATAGGGCTAGAGGCGGAGAGGGGGCGGCTGGAGAGAGAAAGAGAGAGAGAGAGAGAGAGCGTTGAGGAGGGAAAGAGACGGAGCGGAATGGTCGAGAGAACAGGTTCTCCTGGCAGACCGAGCGACCAACCGCCAGGGACCCAGGTCACTCACCCAGATTCTACAAACAGCCGAACGGCGTCCCGTTCGCCTCCCTTCGCCTCGTCCTCCCCGTTGCTTCTCCTCAGGATCCTCCCTTCGCACCTCCGTCGCAAGGAGAGAAGCATCGCCGTGTCTGGAAGATTCTGACAAGCGAGGCCGCCTTCAGCAGGGCTCCGCGAGTCGTCGAGGACAACGGAGATAGGCGACGTACAATGTTCACCTCTCTCGGAACGCTGTCCGTTGGTCCCACTCTCCGGCTTCCACTACAACAAGAGTCTGACCTCGACTATGCAGAGTGTATCTCTCTGCTCCTCTTTTTCGTCCACCTCGGCTCGCAGCCGTGATATACGCGGCCACCTTCTAAATAACGACTTCATTTTGTCTTCGGACAAGAACGTATTCATGCCAATGCATAAATTATTCCGCGAACTTTCGCGCCGCACACGTGAGCGGGGGTCTAATACGATTTTGGTTCACCAGACAGCCAAGTACACTGCATTCGACGCGTTACGCCTCGTGCGGATCGGAGACCTTTAAACGCGGCCTGAACTTTACGTGCACGGGGAAACGGCGTGTTCTTTGACCGTCGACGAGATGTCATTGTTGCATACGCTCCCTCAGCCATCGCCTTTCCTTCGCTTCCTCTGCCCCGCCCCGTCGATCATCGAGGCAACATGCACGCAGGCTCGCGGAATCGGCGAGCGAGCGACGCGTAGTCTCGAGGCGTTTATTTTCGTAAATCGTTCGCGCCAACGTTACCGCCTCCGCGGGCCGATTAGATAATATATTTATTCGAGCCACGCGGGAACGTGCGCTCGCGCGACGGCCTCCGGAAAGTTCCGATTCTTAAAACGTTTACGGCGCTCCCGCGGTCTCCTTCGACGGGATTAAAGCACGACGATGTTGCGCGTCGCTTTATCTCGCCGCGCTCGCGGGATTTCTAATGTTTCCCTAGGAAGGGCTCCGATTTCATTTGTCTCTTTTATCTGTGAATGCGCGCTAAATACCGCGCCGACCTAGCGGGACGATAACGATAACTTATCGCCGATTGCTTAACTTATCTCGTCGACCTCTTTGCCCTCGTATTTCATGCTCGCGTTTCGTCGCAGGCTGTTTAAGAACGAGATCTCCACGCCGTCGCCCGCGACTCTTGTGAATCGGGCGCGCGGCTGGTGGAATCGGGAGAGTCAGAAGTGTGACGTTTGCCTTTAATATCAGCGACGATACTACCGATAACGGACTTCGTCACGCACTCAGGGCCCTCTTCAACACAAAAGTGTGTCGGCTACCACTCGTGTCTTATACTAGTTTCTTGATGGATTACTTATTTTCAAATGACATATTTCATTATTATGTTATTATTTGTCTCTGTGAATTGAAAAATGTTTGTGAAATGATGCTCGGTGGTTTTTTAATTTAATCGTAGAATCCAGTAATCGACGAGGTCCGATTGTCGGTCGAGTGAATTTCACCGATGCAAGAATCTCGATCGTGCCGGTGGCACTGAAAGTTCTCGCGGAAGAAAATACAGGCTGGAACGAGAGCCGCAACCTTGAAGAGGGTCGTGACGCGCAAACACCGTGTCATCGAGTTTTCTCTGGCCCCCGTCATCTTTCTCTCTTTTCTTTCTTTCTCTCGCCTCTCTTCACAGTTACATGCACGCTTACCGTGCCCGCGGCCTGAATAGCGAGCATATCAGCCTGAAACTATCTCTAGACCATTAAATATCATGTAAAATTCTATATCTAACCACAGGACTTTCTTGGAATTTTTGTTGTCGGCCACTACTGCGTACGGTAGACGGGCACATGCATTCTTCGATTCTTACTTTTACCCTTGTACTTAAATCTTTTCCACGAACTAATTTGAATCCCTATACTCAAGCTTCATTTACAATCCGCTTGCGAACTTTGCTTTATGCTACTCGTCCAAAAACATGTTGACCAGAGCGTGAGACATCGACTGTCGTTGATTGTGGCCTTTCAACTTAAAATGCTGCGCATATTGCGTAATATTGATATGCAATGAATGAACATGGTATCGCTTAGAATGTATGGCCAAAGATAGGTGAAAAAGTTCAACGTTTTCTCACCCCTCAAATTTGACCTTCCAAATATTTGTCGAAAGGCACGTTCTAAAATTAAGTTAATCCCGTACCCGATCGACCGTCAACGATTTTCGGCTGATAGAATAATCAACGTCATAAAAGATACGTCATGTTGCCACGTGAACTACTCTACCTCTACGGTATTAAAATATCGAGACATACACTACTTGGAACGATACGAGCGACGTCAAAGACGTGTTCCAGACTTATCCTAGACAAACTCCAGGTTCACTCACATGCGACCCCCCTTGAAAAGGGCCACGACACACACGAGGAGCAGCTATTAGTGCCGGAACACGATAGGTTCCTTTCTCGAGTCTCCCATTAGAGACGTCACTTAAAGTCGTTGGTGACGTTCGAGCACTTAAGTGCCGCCCGTCGCGTTATTTTTCGCGCATTGTGTGTGCCTCCTCGCATGCCTAGCCGTGAAAATGCGTGGGCCACGAACGTCACGCGTGTCCAATAAGCTGCGAAAGAAAGACGGGAAGAAAGAAGTAGGCAGGGGTATTTATTCTGCGGCATGTCGTATGAGAAACGAAAATTATATAGCGGACGATATGCTCTATCGATTCTCCGAGGATTTTTTATTTGTTTTCTATTTTTCCGAAGACATTAAGTATCTCGTGTAGCTCTGAACATTCCTAGCATGCGTAGGTCTATTTTAAATATTTGGCAACGTAGGAATCTGAATTGAACTCATCTGTAATATATGAGGGACAGAAATGATACCGAGGACGATATCTGCCGGGCACTAAGAAAACGGTGTAGAGTTAGAAATATTAATAAAATATGTTTCACTTAGTCGCATTTATTTACATCGCTTAACATAGAAGTAAAACGTTGATTGTTTTTAGACTTTTTACATAGATCCCTTTTCAGGTGTCATACACTTTTCGAGGAATATAACATATCTCGTAGTTCTCAATATTCCTAGCATTCGTGCGTCTAGTTCAAATATTTGATCGCGTAGAAATCCGAATTCTGCTCATCCGTCCATCTAGATGTCTAGACGCCGAGTACCTGTGTCCAATTTATCTGTCCTTCCATGTTCGAGATGGTTACAAAGAATTACATAACGCACGATAGCGTATCAGAAGGTAAATACGAAGGTAATACAGAGAACCGTCAGACAGAAGTACGTAGACGCGTTTAATAAAAAGCCACCTGACACTCGTGATGCTCCGGCTCGCTAAATTCGTCCCACTACATTCTGCTTGACGGAATGATTTTTAAAATAACGCGCAGTGTCGATTCAGTCAATCTTTCATAGGCCACAAGAATTTCTCCCGTTTCATCAAAACCCCATCCAAATAAATCTTCGCTTCACACACTGCCCGTAACATATGCACCAACGTTGCAGAGACCCAAGCTATCTAGGCTTACCTGTTCCTCATACAGTAATGTATAGCAATGCTCACGTACGGGTATCCGGGATACAGTTACTCGACCTTGTCTGGGAGATATTAAAAAAGGCAAAAGAAAAAAAAAAGCAGACACACGAAGAGATCGGCACACCGACGCTCGGAATTTATCGGCTCGCCTTCTCCTACCGGCTTTCTCTCCTTTACTTCTTCTCTTTCGCCCGCTTCGTGCGTCTCGCAGAACGGAAAAAAGGGACGGATAGGAGTGAGCGCGGGGAGAGGGAAGGCTGTCGACGCGAAAGAGAGGGAGAGGGAGAAAATCGCTGGTGCATTCCGAGTCACGTGTTTCGTGCGCGCGGCCTATAATTTGATTGTCGCGTAAATAAATATCGCCGGGCAGTTTAAACGCCTCCTGCCATCTTCCGCGGCAGAGATCTCTGGCTTCTGCGGTCCAGGATGCCGATGGTGAAGTGCATTGGCGGAAGCTGCTACGGCCTCTGACGTCTTTACGTTTTCCGGCCTTATTCACGTGGGACGAGACCCAGTTCTCAGGTGCTGCGGTTTTTTTTTTGTCGCCGTCGCCAGAACAAAAAATATGACCTTCTTTAATGAGATTCCATTATTAATCCGGACTGTGTGTAACTTCTGACACGTAACAATAATCTTGAATACGGCGGAGTTTAGCGTATGCGGTAATCGGGTAGCTGGATTGGTAGAAATAATTATTTTTCTATGTTCGGAGTCATGATTAATTTATTATAGTTGGCGCGATTGATCGGGCGACAGTTTTAATTGCGATGCATACTGTAAAGTGTATAACATTGTGTGCGTCGGTGGCGAGGAGTTCGCGTAATGAATTCCTGCCCCGGCCTTGATTCGAACGTTGATACGAATTCTGATCGATACGCTCCGTGAATCGATTTGTCATCCGTGAACGACGAGCTCTAGGAGGCCTGGCTCGGTTCAGGCTAATTCATGAATATTCACCGTGGTTTAGTATAAGAAATTTGCGCTTAGGCATATTCGCGGCGTGGCCCACCTCGCTTTTTTATTCAGCGCTTAAGATGCGCGCGACGGTCGCATTATCAAGGCTATCAATATTAATTTTTGGCTTAAACTTCAGCTTCGTTTCTTTTTGTCTCCCTTGCTTCTATTTTTCTAACGAAACAACGAGCAGGCAAGAGTCACTTCTCGATTGACAGTCAAAAACGTTAGATACGCCAATGGTACGAAGTCCACCTCCCGCTCCCCTCGTCTAACAATCTGCCCCGTCCGAGGATTCGTAATCTCTGTATCTGTAATCTTCCAATGTACCTCTATCTAGCGGCGTGAGCGGTATGCAATCTATCCGGAATCTTTCGAATTTGCGGCGCCAGGCAGCGACGACTGATGACTTAGAGCTTAGAGTTGGAAAAATTCGACCGCTCGATTATTTTATACAAACGTTCGACGCGGATAGGGACCGACGTGGCTGACGTTGTTAATTATTAGAGAGACTCACGTAACCTTCGAGACAGAGCGCGGAAATGGGCTGCTCGTCCCGACGGAATTGCATACCGTCACGGTTGTTAATGTCAAGACGTTTTTACACTGATCGAAGGAGGTCCAGCGTTGAATTAAGCGGAATTCATCGATTCCCAGGTGGGAGGCGTTATTACGAGCTTATGCAATGTTAAAGATGTTGCTTGGTCGTCGAATTTGAAGGCTTCTCCAAACGAGTAAACGTTACCTAACAAAAAATAACTATATTTATTCAATAAAGTGTTGTTTAATCATCTCATAGGAGCAAGAAGCGCATACTTTTACCGTAATTCTCAATACTGCTTGACCATTGGTTGAGTTTGTCGTTGTTCGAAGCGCGGGTACGCGACTTCATTGATCAGCCAACTCGGAAATAGTCGATTATCGGCAGCAGACCCGCGGAGCCTTTAATTCGTCGAACGGTAGTTCTTATCGTCGTCTGTTATTTTTTCGTGCACGCATCGCACGACTCCGACTCGACTCGCGTCGAGGGCCGGTTATTTTTCATCGCCAAACTTTGCCTTCGCGGGCAAGTCTCGTGTCGCGTGTGCAGAATACATGAGGGTGTGCGCCATGGGGATGCACCGCAACGTGAGAAAGTGTGTCCGTGCCGCATGCGTGCACATGTCACGTGGGCGTTACGTTCGTGTTGCAAATCTTTCTCTTTCTCCCTTCTGCCTGGCCCGTCTTATTTGCTCCGCCTTTCATTTCTTATTCTACCTCTTCTCTCTCGTCCTCGATCTGTCTTCTTCGCTCTGTCGTTATTCCACGTTTTTCCTTCTTTTTTCCCGTCCACATTACAACCCTTTTCATTGTCTGCGCCTTTTCTCTCATTCATCTGACATTTCTTTCGCTTCTCTCTCTCTCTCTCTTTCTCTCTCTTGGCTTATCTTTCCTCTTTCCACTCTGTCCCCGTCCATCTTTTTATCTCTCCTCCTTTCTCCCACCCTCGCTCTGCCTTCCTAGCCCCCTTTCGTGCATGCACGCGTAGTGTGCATTGGGTTCGTTTCGTATTGCGGCATTTGTACTCGGGCGGGCTCGTTTATGTGGTGGTTCGTATTATGTCACACCGTGTCTGTGTGCAGGGAGGTCAGTGACCCTGACGTGTGCACGGAGCGTGCCGACGACCCTCCGGTCCCCATGCACACGTGGTGTGTCCATCGTCCGCGATCCACGAAAATTCGAAGAATCCCCTGTATTTCTCATCTCTTCGTCCCCTAGAATTCATAGACGCCGTATATATATTACGACTCCTACCGGAATTGGTGTATATACATTCAGCGCATAAATTTCCAAGCATCGTGCAACAATTTTGTTCCTTTTCCTCACGAAGTAATGACAAATTTGGAATAGATGCTAACGTCATCAGAATATGCGTAGTTATCCACTTTGCTAGTATTGCGAATTTCCTTTTTCTTTTCGTAAATTCTTCGTCATATCAATATTGACCGATGGGTACGTATCAGGATTACATATCTAGATTCTGCACGTTTGAGACACGAGTTGGTACGCGCGATGTCGGATACTTTGGAGACCGAAGGCGCGCGAGTCTTTTCACGTTAACTCGGCACACATTCGCCGCACGTACGCGGAGCGCGAGCTTCTCCGCCGACGCGGTCGAAAGGCACGAAAAAAGGCCAGAAAAGGCCTGGAAGAAACTGGAGCGTGCACTTTTAACGCACGTCCCAACCTCCCAGGCACTTCAGACATTTCGTTTTTACTCGACCGCGGAACGTGTGCCCGTCGCGCGGTTGCCTCGCGTTTGCATATGAAAATTCGAAAAGTAAATTACAAAAATGCACGTCACGGTGCGTGGAAAAATGTGGATTGCTACGGCCGTAGCGATTGAAATCGTCGAATTCGAACGGACGGAATTGTCGGGCTGATACGTTAGAATGATCGAATCGAGCCGTCGGAATTGTTCAATTTTAGACGGAGCGCGAGCGCGCGTCGAATTTCGTTCCTGACATTACCGTCGATCGATTCGGCACAGATGCGACTGCGATATACCATAATGCACTTTGCGCGGGACCGGGAATTATGCAATTCCGGCTCAATATTAAGCCGCCGTAGAAACCCGCGTCGCGCTAGTCACTTTCGCTTATTTGAGTGGTTAAGCGCGTTGATGAAAGTGTCAGGGCGAGGTGAGTCACGCTCGGCATGACAGGTGGTTTTCACCTCTTACATGTCTCTCTGTCACGACGTTTTGTCTAACATAAAGCCATTCCCATCGTGCGCCTTCGAGACTCACAATCAGAAATAGACTAACTAGATCGGACGTCACTCCTCGTACTCTTATACGATCTAAGAGGTGCTTGAAATCTTTCAACCTATTCCATCTCTAAATACATATACGGACGTACGAATACGCAGACTGCCAGATTCATTTGAACGCGTGAAAATGATCGAATGAGAACGTGAAAAAATAAAATCGGCTCAATCGAATCCGACAGTGACGAACAACGAATCCGTTGGATTGGACAAGCGGAAGTACGTCGCATGCGTAAGGAGTGTCGTCTGTGTGAATGGTACACGTGCAAAGGGTTGACACGCGCGAGCGCCGGAGAGAGAAGGAGAAAGGAAGTAGAAAGATACTTAGACGGGCAAAAAGGAGAAGTCGTTATGGATGTCAGGGAAGCACAAAAACCTCCATCAAGACATAATGGGCGGGAGTAGTGGGAGGATGGATTCTCTTAGATTCGTAATATGCGGCGGAGCGGGACAGATGTAAAATGAGAGAAAAGAAGAGCAGACGGGGAGGAGGAGGAGAAAAGGAGAAAGATGAACGGAGATGGAAGCCGCGCGTGCGCTCGCACATGACACGTACGTAGGTAGATACACGTTGCGTTATATACGCGAAAGAAGGAGAAAGAGAGAGAGAGAGAGAGAGAGAGGGATAGAACTATAAATAGAAGCGGCCGGAGGGAGAGAGGAAGATACATCGTGGCAGAGATACCTGGGACTGGAATGACGGGAAAAAGTGGTAGAGGCAAAGATCCGTCGAAAGAACCGGCGCGCTGGAGAGAAACGAACGAAATGAGAGAGGAGTTAAGACGACGAGAGAGAGTCAGAAAGAGAGGGACGACGAGTGAACGCGAAAGAGAGGGAGCGAGAAATAGTTCGGTATGTAGGGCAAAGGGCTGGCGAGATCAATAATTCCCCTCCCTCGTCTCTGCACACCCCCCCTTCAGACGGCAGGCCTATACAATCCCTCCTCATCTACCTCCCAGCTGTGCACCACGTCCGTCTGTCTCTTCGGAGGAACTTTCGGATTAATAATTCAGTCCTCGGACGAAGAAGCAGTCCGAGTCGTTCAGGACCCCACCCTCGCTGCCCATCCCCTCCTCTTTTTGTGCACTAGTTTTCGTTAAGGGTAGGAAAAGGTAGCCTCAAAAAATAGCCGTGTACATCACTGACGAAAACGTGCCACTTCGAGCCCGCCCGCTGTAACGTTCGAAAGTTGCCACTTGTTCATTTTCACTCCCCGCGCGCCGTAACCTTCGATCCGCCGGATCTTCGCGCTCGACCGAAACTTCCGGACTGACGTGGATTCGTGCCGCGGATGAAGAAATAATTCGAGTCAGTCGGAGCTTCGCACTCCTCCCCCGGTGACCGCGAGAACGCAGGACAGGAATTCCCATTTTTTTCTTCCTATTCTTTCCCATCCTTCTTTCGTCCTCTTCTTTCCTCTCTTTGCCGTTCTCCTTCCACACCCACGCTTTCAAGCCGACGTCGAATGTCTCCCTTTTTTTTTCGCGCCCCCTCCTGCCTTTGTGTCGTCAACCCTCTTTGTCTCACTTTGTCCAGCCCCATCCCCCGTGTTCTTTTTTTGGAGACTGGCAACTGGGCTAGCCGTAACAGCCGAGGAAAAGTTTTCCACGGGTGAGGGTCCCGTGTTTTGTGTTCGCTTCTCGCCCTCAGCTGATTTTTGCCCTGCTCGCTGTATTGTTACGTAAGGGCGGATGAATCACTGTTGGTAGAACAGAAAATTGAAAAACAAATAACCCCCTGAATTTTTGTCGCGGCCATTGGCACTCTGATAACCACTGATTCCGATAAAATTGTCTTGGATAGCGATTATACTACGTTACGCTTAACAATCATCAGCGCACGATTTTTCACGTTTCGTCCTTTTCTGTTTTCACATCCCATTCTTCGCAAATGTCAACGTCAAACTCGCATCGACGCTGCAAGTGAAGTTTCGTCGTCACTATTAAACATTCTCCAGCTGTCGTGTTGCATCGTTCAAAGTACATTTCGTGTGAAGTCTGAAATCGCGTTAGTCTTAATAACGCGTATTTACTTGGCTCGATGCGTTAACGAATTTACAAGTCGATGAAGCACCTTCGTCGGGGACACGCGGGCGTTACACGCCTCCATGTGCTCGAGTACCTCGCACACATACTCTCGTTCTTTTACGGTCGACCTTCGATGGAGGCAATTTTCCTTCGCTCGCCAATAATTTCAACGGCGCTCGATGGAGATTCGCTGTGCGCTCGAGAGCGATGTGGAAAAACGAGCAAGGAGAAAAGAGTAGGAGAGAGAGAGAGAGAGGGAGAGAGAAGCTCAATCGCCAGCAATTCGAACTTTCGATTGAATTCAATTGAGACACGCGCCGGCAAGTTGTAATTGAATTTCACGCCTTGGAACGGGCGTCATTGGCTCGACGAGCGCAGTTTTATTATACATGCGCGCGGTCTCCTTTCGAGGCATGTGCGTTTATCGACGAGCCGAAGTGTCCTTTTGCCTGGGACATCGCGTCGAAACGAATTGCGGAGTTTCGGCGAGTGCGGTGTTGGCGTCGGAATTTTCAATTTCGTCGAGTCCAGAGTTGCGGGGCGCGATGCGATTAATCGAAGTGCCGTTCGAATTATATTCAAGTAGTTTCCTCGTTCTTCGAGCGCAGAGTTTCGGCGGAGCCGAACGTTCCGCGGCGATCGCGCGAACAGCTGATCGATGCCGCTGAATTATTCATAGACATAACGCCCACACGCACGTCGAGCTGCGCATAAAGATAGCCCGGCGTTTGTTTTATGTCGCGTAAACCGAAGTCCATATTACGCTAGATCGACTCTCAAAGCGGTAGTCGGGGCAGTAAAAGAGGCTCGTACTTATAATTCGATCCATCGACCGCCTGTAGAGTGAAAGATACTTTTATTTTTGCCTAAAAAGAGGACAGTTAATTACGGAAGGCGACGTTCCGTGGGTAGGAGGGAGCTTACAATATTCTCTGAAAGTCGGGATTAATCGAACAGCGAATAATCGCGAAGTCCGGGTATTGTATCGCTTCGACTGACGCGACCTGGCAAATGAGAACGCTGTTTGCCAGCGGAACGTTGTGCATCGAGTCAGGGGGAGTTCGACGGGGTTGGCGGGGGTGTACTCGGACACGGTTAGTGCTCGGATAGAGGTGCGCGAAGACGGGGCTGGGCAGGGACGTATTTTCCGGTCCGCGGTGGCTTCTGTGTAACAAAGTCGACGATAAAAGGGGACCTCATCCCTCCGTGTCTGATCGGTGCCTTTGATGGTCACCATGGCAACTCTCTGTCTCTTTTCGTCTCCTCCCACCCCCTCGCCGCTCACCCTCCGACGATTCTCCCATTCTCTCATTTCGTCTCCTTCCACCCTGCCCCCCTTTATCTTTCTGCTTTCTCCGTGTCCCCGTTCATATTCCTCCGTTCCACCCTCCGTTCGACTCTTCTTTTCCCGCCCCCCTCCCCCAAGACTTGCATCTCATTCGAGCACACGTGCGCGCTCCATGTGTCGCCGGGTACGCGCGCTCGATATCGAATGCCGCTAGTTTTCTTCCGCGAGCCATTTCGTTTCGAGAGACGTTCGACGTCCCGCTTCTTTCCCAGATGAAAGCCACGCAAGGAACTATGCGTGCCCCCCCGTTCCCGTCGTAGTCTATTTTTCTCGGCCGTCGCTGGGTGGGAAGGAGTTACGGAGCGAAGTTAACAAACGAACGCGACGAATGTGAAAAACTGCATGGACTCCCACGTCGCTTGCGGTGGGCCATTTCGAAAGAGTTACACACAAAAATAGAGCCGGACAGTGCACGTGTGACTCCGTTTGGCCCTGCCCTCCGTTTCTCGCGCGTATCCTCACTCCGTACCTCCCTCACCTCTACGCTCCCTTTTTTTTCTCTTGAACTATTCCTGTCGTCTCTCGCGCCCGCGGGACGACCCTGCGTCCAAAATTCTTTTCTCCGTTCCCGCGGCGCCAGAAGAAACGCGTTCTCTCCTTGCTTTCGAATACGTTCCGCCGTGCGTTTTCCATTGGCCCGCGTTCTCTCCTCTCGTAGAGAAAGTCTATGACTTCTGGGTCTCTCCAGTGCTCCGAGTCGAAAGAGCCGTATACGTAATGTACGACGTCAAATCGATTAACTTTTCAATAAATACCGTCAGTCCATATTTCACACTTATTTTCATATCTACAGCTCCTTCTTGACCTGTATCATAAATTACATAAAGTCTCTCACGCGTTCACACGTACAAACATACATGCATATGTGTCTCGATAAAACAAGCAAGTAAGGAATGAGGTATGAGAGAACGCAGAAAGCTGGACCGAGAACTAATAAGCGGATAACGGAGCAGAACTTATAGACTCTATAGAGAATGGAACGAGTGCAATAAACGGGCGGCGAGCGAAGAAAGCCGATTCTCCCATTTCGACCGTCAGTCGCTGAGGCCCATTGTGAGCCGAACCGTTAGTCACACCGAGAGACCGCGTTAGGCCGACAATGAGTCATTTCTCGCTCTTATGCGATTCAGACGGCGTACCAGACGGATTCGACCTTTCGTAGAGCCGAGCCCCATTCCGGGCAGCCGAAAAGTCAAGGTCCCGTGCGAAGGACTTCGTGGAAACGCGCATGCATCCTCCCGACTGGCCGACCTGACGAAATCGAACGCGTCACTGGGCGCTATTTTCGTTTTCCAAGCTTTTCGCCAGATCGCGAAAAACATCGGCGCGGCTCTTATCCTTCGAGGAATCGAGGCGAGGATGATGGGTCTGTTTGTGCTGCGGTTGAGAGATCGGTGACGTTGGGGGTTGGGGGGCGCACCGGCGATCGTTATGAGCTGCTGGTAAACAAGGAAATGGAGGCGACGCGGGATGCAAAATTTCACCGCTGTTTTGTTCGCAGTTATTTATGACGCTCCTTCGGTAATGAGGGGGAATTATGAAGCGGCGTGTAACTTTCGACGGCACGCTGCGTATGAAATTGTGCGAATTGTGCTGAATTATAAAACAACGTTTTATTTTCTTCACGGCATTGCGATTCATGGGATTTGCGCGAGATGCGCGGAATTATAGAAGAACGTGTCTCTCGACGGTACATGTGATTTTTAAGATCGGGCGACTTTTTATGTAATTACTTTTTGAATCATTGCGATGTTTTTTGGGCTAATTGATTTTATTGTTCTCGTCTATCGTTCTTAGTGCCTGACAATGTTGCTGCTTTCTCGCATCGACTTGTCGCCGTGGTGGGGCCAAACAAAACGCGGGAAAAAATCAGCTGGGTGTCGGTTTCCGGCGGGTCTAGCGTGCGTTTCGGTCGAGTGACTCGTAACCCGAGCCCCTCGCAACTCGTGGCATAACGGTTGTTATTCCAGTCCCACTATGCGCCAATGTACGTTCGAGGACGCTCCAAATTCGGAATATCGGCTACAGGAGGAATTAAGAAAAATAAGCTGAATGCATTGACAGGCGTATAAGGCTCCAATAGAATTTACCTTACCCCGATTACACCCTAATCAAACACTATTTTATTGTATCCGAAACATTGAAAAAAGTGTCGGACGAATGGATGATTTTTCATAGACAAGAAACATAGCGCAATGTGACTCGATTACACATAATACGTAATGTGGCAGTACCATGATGCGTGTCCACTTTTGAATCACATCCTTGCTGGTCTTTCCCCTGCCGTTCTGCTTCGAACTTGAATAACAGTACAGCCGCACACGCTACACTACATTTATACGTTACCGGCTTTACGTAATGCAGAATTCACGTTATGCAGGCACGCTTTATGTAATACAGAGGCTGCTCCGTGGATTTCACACGTGCTACACCCACGCGTACCGACTAAACGAAAGTTCGCGAAAAAAGAACTCCGCAGAATGTCCTTCGCGACAGGATTGTTGAACTCGGTCGCAAGGAAGTCTTTCAATGCTTTCGCTAGAAACTATCTGGCTGCTGCCGGAAGCTTCAATCAATTATCATCGAGTTCCGTCACAGTTTACGTATCAAATTCGTTCGTAATGTTTCTCGATCAGTGGCACTCAAAGCAACGAACCATTTTTAATATTATACAGGTCGATTGACAAAAAAAAACAAAAAATCCTCGTAGGACGCTGAGACACAATGGGGTCGGACCATTAAATAGTTCATACCCGTCTCTTTCCGCTTTTGTCGTTCATTGTAAGTGTAATAACATTTCGCTCAGCGACGTTCCGACAACAGGCGGCGCGGCGGCAATAAAAAGTAATAGGCGGGCAAGTGGCACTCGTGGCGTCGTCCGAAAGGAGAGCGAGAGGTGGGACACCCTTTGTTGGACTTTTACGAAATTCTTATTCATATCTATTCAGCGGCCATCCGTCCAGTCGTCCGCTCTCTGCCCTGCCAAATTTCCATTCTTCCACCTCGCGCGTCTAACGATTATTAACGTATCGATCCTCATCGCACAGGACAGTTTGCACGAGAGATACAGCCTTGGATACACGACATGACGGGGCTTTGACAATTCAATCCACGCGTCACACCAATTTCGCTCGTCGTTCGACAGTCGGCAGAATGGAAAATCCATAAAGGCACGCTTGCTTTACGTTCTCGATTAAGGCACAATGAGTCCCGTAATAGTCGATCCGATATTCACAGAGATGGGAGCATCTCGCCTTAAAGAGGATGCACCGTTATTGGTCCGTAGCTTTCTCACCGGGGCCGTAGATGCTCCGATGACGCGAAACATATGGCACAGTTTCAGAAGCATATTTTTGACATCGCGGCCTAACGAGAATTCACGTGACGTAATTTTTCGCAACATTTTCGCGCGACTTTAATTGAACAATTGAGAATGCTGCTCTGGCGGATGCGAAATCATCTTCCAGCTTGTTTTCTGTCATCGGCGGGGTATGGATAGAGAGGAGGGAAGGATGGAAGTACATGCACGTGGGGAAAGGCGTAGAGGGATGAACGTAAATATGCGCTAATGAGAAAAATATGAAAATGAAGGGTGTGGCATCGTATGCCGTTAGGTGCGCTTTGAACAAAACGCGGAAAATTATCCTTTGGCCGAGGATACGACACTCTCGAGGATGTATCTCCGCTTATGTTAACCTGCCGATAGGTAATATGCATTTCGCGTATTATATCTTCGAGCTATTAACGTACGCATTATGAATGTTCCGTCAGACAAACTATGCAAAGTCTCGTAGCACGTTGCGTTTATTCTGTGCACGATGCATCAACATCTTTAAACCTTATGGAATTCTCTGCGCAAAGCATAGTTTGCGAATGTTTCAGAATCCTCACTACGTGAGGATACTTTCGATTTTTGCTTCACCCGCCAGATTGACACGCGCCGCAGCATACATTCTGCTCACACACCTGCGCGCTGCGATTCCGTCAGAAATGTTCTTTCCGCCTTTCACAGCCTCTAATTCTCCATATTCATAGAAGAGGCCGACATCGAAGTCGCCTGCCTTTACCGCGTTCCACGGCGTCCGCCGTAAACACGACAATGGCGATGCGGGACGGCCGACAAAACCCCGGAAACTAAGGAACGTCACTGTTCTCGCTAATGAGAAAAATATGAGAATGAAGGGTGTGGCGTTCGCGGAGTGTGCAGCGAAGGACGGGGCAGGATATCATCCCTTGTCGAGGACACGATGCTCTCGAGAATATATCCTGACCGCTCACACCCTCTGGTGGGCGCGGGGGTGGACGGTCGGAGGGGTTTGATTAAAACGAATCCTGCTGCCTCGAGCGCACCCCTTTTCTCCACCCCTCCCCCCTTATCCCCGGGCCAGTTACTCAGCACCCTCTCGGCGACTCCCTTTCCACCCCCAACCCCTGGCGGCCACCCGCTTTATCGGGCAACGCCCAGATACGGGCGTAGGGCTCGAAATATCGAATCTCCATCCCTCCCAGCCGTCGTCCACCCCCCCGGGGGCCAACGGCGCCGCTATTTTTGGATTTCCATATTTCCATGTTATTGCCACTACCGCTGCTCGTCTGCGACCCCACCCCCCACCGACGAGTCTCGTGCGAGTCTCGTAAAAATCCTTCCCCTTCGCCTGCGTGAGATTGCCCGCAGTGGGTCGTTCCGTGGATTTTGCTGACGATAAGGCGCGAGTTTTCTTAGGATTCATTAACGCTGATCTGAGATAAGAGGATTGCGTGGGTGATAGTGACGGTTGTTACGTACGTCCGAGGAAAGTGTATGGTGTGTTTTTGTGTGCTTGTAGTTCGTTGTGCTTTCGAGAGATTGCATGCGAACGTTTGCGAATCGCCGTGGCCTCGCGTCGAGGATGGCGACGTGCGAAATGATTCACGCGCTAATTGAGCATTCCTCTTTACGATCGAATGATAATTAATCGTGCGCGTTATGGCGTTCAAGTGAAAACAGTCCATTGTGAGAGGAGCTTTTCGTTGTCGCGATGGTCCAGTCCCGCAGCGAATGTTTGGTTTGCACTGTGAGTGTGCGTCGTTTTACGTTCGACTAACAATAAGTGCATGACTCCGCTCCAAATTATTCCTTCTGTACCCTTCTTACGCACGCTCGCGGCTCCTGCATTTTCTGTGTGCACAGGTGTGTGGCAGCAAAGAAGCATGCTGTATCGCTGCTTGAGATAATTAACAAAAACAGGCGTAATTACGGACGAGTATTAATTATGTTCGGGCGGTTCGAGGCTGAAAGCTTTTCACTTGTCATTAAGAAATAATCGATCTTGCTCGCTCTCGCGATACGTTAATTGCTGCACGATGAACGTATCCGCGTGTTTTTGCGAGGGAAAAATATTAGTCGACGCGAGTGGATAAATTGTGCATACATGTCTCTTTTCAATGTCAATGTCTTCAAGAAACAATTAGTCTGCACCAAGAGCATGGCTACTCGCTCGTAATTACCATACTCTTTCACTCTCAACGCACGTCACAGTTACTTTACGATTTTCTTTCACTCGGCACAAATATCCTGCTGCAACGGTACGTCGCACATGTATAGAATTTTCAATAAAATTCTTTCGAAAACGAATTTTTCAGACTATCATCTTCCCGCATTTCCCCGTTCTTTCGCTGCAGATAAGATTTACCCGTTTCACGGTTTCCGATTCGCGCCCTTCTTTGCGTAACGGACTCCGTCCTGCATTCCCTGCTCCGTTTCGCGCCACACTCGTTCGTGTGTGTTCAGGTGTATATACGCGCGTGCACACATGCACGGCGTGTCGGCCAGAAAACACAGTCTGTTGACTGGCGGCTCTCGGAGTGTGTGTCGAAGCGTAGGTACACGTGCCTGTGGTTATCGATTGCCAGGCCAAAGCCTAGTTTCCACGGGTACTTACTTATTTACGGGACGACGTGTCATTAAAATCTTTGCGCTCTCCGTGCATCGCCGGCGAAATTTTTCCCGGCTGATCTTTTTTCTACTGTCGATTTCTAAAAATCATCAACTTTCTACAAAAGTTGCTCAGGTTCTAGTTCTTGTGCCACCTGTTTTGTTTTCGTACAAATCGATTTACGTTTGGATTACTTGAGTTGACAATTATTGGCACACCTGAGGATTTCAATACATTACTGTCATAATATTTCGTTTTTCTTCTGTTATAACTTATCATTAAATCAAGATTTTTCTCAATCCACTTAATTTCTAGTTGACTATACATGTTTACACCCATATTGTTTCACGGGTTGTGCGTGAAGAAACTCAATGAACGCGTTTCACACCGTAAAATCTATACGCCACAGTATTACCCCAAACGAAGAGGAGTCAAGAATTTCGAAGCAAGCACAAATTTCCGCGACGCAGCATTCGTGACTTACGTAACTCGCTCTGTAAACGGTAGACTTTTGTATGCACGCCGTACGAGGTTAGTTTTAGAGGACAAGGCCGCGTAGAACGAGGCCGTTGAACCCATGAAAGTGGAAGTGGGAGCGACACCATCCAGCACGGTCATTGTACGTTCCTGTTGCGTGGCGTGCGGGACGCGTTTAGAGGCTTAATAAATTGAATGCAATATTCATGAAGACCGACCCGCGCAGGGCAATAATTTACGCTGACAGGTGAATTGCTTGGAAGTGACTGGGAAAATCGCGAGCGTCGAACGGCGGCGGGGAAAGGAAGTGAAGGGGTGTGAATATCGTATAGCGGGACTAAAATGATTGCGGCGCGTTTCGATAAAATATTCGTCGCCCGTAATTCGTCGTTCGATACCTCGCGAGCGCGGCGAGCACACCTGCACGCACCGCGTTCGTGGTTCGTGTATCGTGCACGAATAACGAAATGTGTTTACGAAAGCTGCACTCGGGTCGCGGCGCAATCGTGTGCCAAGTGTTTGGGGAGCGTGAAAAGTAAATGAGCCAATTTTACTGAGGCGCTCTTTCAACGATGCGTTGTTTTTTTCGCGCTTCAATGTGTGCAGTTTTCGAGAGTAAACGATCGATGTGATTTGCTGGAGTTGGTGGGCTCGGACTTGGTTGGGCGAAGATTGTCAATGGACTGACTGACAGTCGCGTGGAACGTGTTGCGTTGGATTTATGTTGTAATCAGAGATGTTTTATAAATAGATTTTCAATGGTATAGCCAAGCACGCCGGCTGATCTTCGTTGTCCGTTTGCGTTTGTTTACTATGTACGAGAATAATGACTGACTGCCGATGGCTCGATTCATCGGCGCCTGTCCCGGCAAAGGTGAGCAAAACGTTGTACTATCGGCTTGAATGCCCCATATTACAGTTCTAGTCTGTTAAAGGGGTCCATATCCGATCTTTCCGCGGCCGACGATGTTTTGTCCCACGTTGTACGTCTTCACCGACTGACGTTACCGGCATTAATATTGACTCTTTGGGGAAGTTAACGATTTCTCCGTGGAATGAAATCACGATTCGCCGGGCAAATCGAATGACTCGCGAGCGTCATGTCCGAAGAAGCATAACGAACTCGAGGAAGAAGCCCTGGCCCGGCCTTGAAATCTTGCGAAAAATAGAAAGCATCCGAAGGAAGATGGTCAACACCGCGCCGTGCGAGAAACTATGCTCCTTCGTGACATCGAGTCAGGGAGTATGTACATATTTCGTAAAAACATTTCAACTAAACGGCAACTTTTTTCATTTCGATGAATTCCGACATTTGAGTAGGTACTACAGTTTCTTTAAAATTCTTTTGACCCGTTTGTGCCGTACTTGCGCCACATTGCTCGTACCAGCCGAGTGAAGTAGATTCACCCTGATGCCAGAAGAGGACGGAGAGTAATTGTGAAGTTGTACTTTTGCGCAAACCCATAAAAGACATTCTCGCCAACACAGTCAGTCACAAGTTCTTTACACAGCAGTAAAGGATGTAGGGCATGTGACCGCAGTAACTTACGACGCGACAAGATCACCTGGATCTATCCAGTGGAGGCAGGTTTATAACTCGGACAAATTTGAAACAAGAAATTGTCAACGACAGGCTTAGGAGAGTGCCCGTAAAAATGATAAAAAAATGTTTTTTCTTGCTATGTCGCGGAGCACTCGAACCACAATGAAAATCGAACACCACAAAATAATCGACTACTGCGGGAGAATCTGGCGATCCCTTTCAAACTCGTTATATTCGATTTTCACTGTGCGTTAACGATTGCAGAACACCCGGTATATAGATGGAGTGTCTGAACGAGCCCGCTCGCCAGAGTTGAAACCGACCGACCGACCGACGCAAGGTCAGGCGGTGGCCTCCAACTTCCGGTGGTAGTATCCGCGCGCACATACATAGGGACACACACACACACTTTACGTACGTACTTGCCACACAAACCCACGGCGTTGCAGAGAGAAAACGCGTGCTCGATCTCTCGCCCTCTCTCTCCACCTTTCTTACGAAACTCCTACCCTTTCGTTCTCTCTTCATTTTCTCACCCTCCAACCCCGTCCCTCGTGCACTGAAAATGGATTGAACTCCTCGACACTTCTCGCGACCTGCCTCCATATGCATGCATGCGTTTGTACACGTCTTCGCCTTCCATCCGTTTCTTTCTCTCTCTCTCTCTCTCTCTCTCTCTCTCTCTCTCTCTCTTTTCTCTTAGCTTTACCGTTTACCTATCCCTGGCAAGTCATTCGGATATAAACGCGAGCGAAAATGCACCGACGAGAGAAAGATAGGCGGCAATGCCACTGACAACAATAGGAATCTACGCTGACAACGGGTTGACAGTGAGTTGTGTCACGTGAGACTCCGTTCCGTGTCAAGGAGGAGGCATAAGGCTGTTGAATGCCGTGCAATTGCGCTGGCGACGGTGCAGGAAAAGTAGTCGCGTCGGCGGTTCAATTAAAATACTCGAAAAGTGCCGGTTCGGTCCGCAATGGAAATCTATACGGTGTTCATTGAATATTCCGCAGCGATTCGTGCACGTCGCGTGCACTTCGCGCGTCGTATTGTGCCATTCGGAAATAACGAGCGTGGAAGGATACTCATGTGTGACGCAACCGGCTATCCGGACACATTTGTCTGGACAAGAGTCACGTTTAATTGTTTACACGTGCCGTTCGATCATTTTCGCGTTGGTTACGTCCCGTCGCATCGACTAACTAGGAAGCATGAAAATGTTTTGCAGCCGATATAGCCGAGTGTCACGAAATTACATTATTCTACGTCTGCCCTACAAATTAATATACACACTGTCCGTGTGAACCCGCTTATAATGGCTGTAACTTCGTGAGTCAGCTTTTTATTTAAAACCGTCACGGTATTGAACGTATCGCGGTTTTTCGCCGAAAAGCACATAATTTAGCGTGAAAGAAAAAGTAAGCGGCCGCGATTTACACTCGTGTGTTTTGCTCACATTCCTCCCTGCTGATGCGAACCTCTTATGTTCAGCACCGCTTTGCTGTGCGGTTTGTTTCGCCGGAACAATGTCCGATATACCGTTGAACCTCCAGCGGAAAAATTATTATCAGCGCCCGCTGATACGAGCCGCAGGGCTTCTGGCCGGTCTCATACGGGAACGTAAATAATGGCGATTGTATTTCGCGTCGTCGTTGTTAGCACTAGAATTACCAGGGGCTCAAAATTACTTATACGACATTTTGCTACACTGATTTAGTGATTGTTAAATTATTTTATTTTCTGAAATTTTCCCTGACATATTGAAAATTGAAATATGTAATCGACATATAAGATTCGGGCAACATTTCCGAAAAAAACGATGATTTAATATTGACCAATGTCGTCATGTATATATCTACACTTTTACAAAATTATAATAAATTGTCGAACACGTCACGTTGATCGCTGCGTAATTCTACCATTAAAAACGTTCCCTCGACGCTCGTGTTACCGTTTAACGATTAACCTAATATTATCTCAACGTCAATCGTCGGTCACTGCTCAGCTGCGCACGACACTCAATAATTTGTTTCGGACAATTTGACGTAAAGATCGATTCAAAAAGCATTGCACAACGCCCCACTCCAGAATCCGTAGAACGACAATCAGAAGCGCTACACATCACCTCCTCCATCTGCCACCTCAAAACTTAAACGTTCCGCACATATCGCGGAAACTGCGACAGGGGTACGCGCCAACGTCGTCCTTCTTTCTTCCGAAACATTTTCTAGCAGCGAAGGAGGGTTTTTATCGCTGGCGGGTAGCTGGAGACCCGTTTCCCTTTCTCTTTTGCAACGAGCACTGGTAGCAGGCCAAGCCGGGCGGCCTATTTTTCCTGGGCTCGGAAGAGGGAAGAGAGTAGTTAAAAAGGGGAGAAAAAAGCAGCAAGAAAAGAAAAATAAATGACGACGAGCTCGTGCGCTCATTGCATGCTGATGCTCCCAACTCTCGCGCGCGCGTGCACTCTTGTCAGGCCGGCAGGCAGCATTAGAAACCGTATACACGTCAAATGTTCGTGAATGTGCGACCCGTGGAAAAAAGGAACGAGGCACGGGAGTAGCGACGGCGGCGGCGGATAATGCGACCCGCATAATTTCGTCTCCGGGAAGCGGGAAAGCGAGCTTTTATGCCGCGGCGATGGGCGCGAAATAATGGAATATAGACTGCGCGGCGCAACTTCCGACAATGCGAACCAGCCGCCCGCGCCGCTTGCGTAATTCGGCTGTGCGCATAGAGGCTGAGAAATTGGATTTCGCCGGGAGGGTTATGTTCGTCCTTCTCAGATTTGTCGGATTCCAGGTTCTTTATTTTCGGTCGGTCTGTCGGCGGATTTCGAATGCTTTTGCTGTAGTGTTACGAGACTTGTTCTTTCTCTTTCTCTCTCTCTCTCTCTCCCTCCCTCCCTCTGTATCTTCGTATTTCGCAATGGAAACCAGGAAGTCGTTCGGAATCGCTGGAACGCTCGCGGATGTGCATTTTCATTCTTCATCATTCCTTTTCTCGCTCGCTTCGCCAGGTACGCAGGTTCCTCGCACTTACGTAACGAGAGACATACCGAATGCAAAGATAACGCGCGCCGATGCATTCAATTTCCTCGCGCGACTCCGTGACGCTTGTATGCATACGTATGCAGCGTGCATGCTGCCGGGGCTTTTTCAAAACGAGATGACTCGACGTTTCGGGACGGAACACGGCCGAAGGATTTTTGACAGTGCCTTTGTCGGCAAATTTCACGCGTCATGGCCGATTTGACGAACTCGTACACTCGATCCGACAGCACGTCGATAGGGCATGTTTCTGCAACTTTGCACTGCATATTTTATTCAGGGTCGTTCGAAGAAATTCTATCAGATTTAGGTCTAGATTCGTGTTTTTTGTTTCGTTTCACCTGGTGTAATTACATACTCAGGTTGGGTGATGTTTGTCAGCAGAATTACGCTGCGCCTTGTTATACGGCGCTAGATTGAAGGCTATGAAGATTCATCATTAGGAAATTAACAGATGTAATATTAAAAGTTTCGGGAACGGGAAGTTCGAGGGGCCGCGAAGTGGAAAATCGCGAAATTGGAAAGTAGCGAATTTCAAACCGTATATATCCTCTTGTTGTGAAGTTTCGAGAGAACGGTGGAAGAGAAACAGTGTAACGGGAGAGCCATTGCGGAGAAAACTCGCCCTCGTAAATCTGCGAGATCTCTAGCGGAGTTTCTGTATCTCTTACTACCCGAGTTTTTGTTCGTTATTATATCGCGACAGTGACTGCCTCTGGCTGGTCGTTTTGCGCAACGGGTATGTCGTGCGGGTAATGATAGAGGGAAAGAAAGAGTGAGAGAGTGAGAGGAGAGCAGAAACATAAGATTTAGAAACTTATGAACGAGAAAGAAACGGTAGAGAGAAACGAGACAGAGAAGAGTGACGCTGAAAAACCTTCCCAGCGAGCTTGTTCGCATCCTTTTTGCAAACCAAGGAAGAATAACAGAGAAAGTATTCGAAAAATCCACAGCGCGTTCGCAGGGAGTGGCGAAAAAAATTACCGAGCGAAATTAAGAGAGGACGAAGGCAAAATAGTGGCGCGAGGGAATTGTGAGAGGTTACCACCCCACGCTCCCGTTTCATCTCGTCCGGCGGCGCGGCGTTTCAAACGTCGAAAGTGTTAATAGAAATGTCAAGGCGTGCGAGGAGCGAATAAGGAGATTGCGGCGATTTTCGAATCGATTCTCTGAAAAAATTGAAACGAAAGAATCGATCTCGCAAGAATCGCAACCGAATTCCGTTCCAAATCAGTCATTAGTTTTGTTTTTATTCGCTCGAACCTGGCCGATTCACATGTGTGATGCACAGCCAACAGGCACGCTCACACGCACACTAATGAGACGAAAGTTGTGTCAATGTCGAGCGACATAATATGTAATGCCAGTCGAGGATCTCCGACGATGCGTCGGTCGCTCGTTAGTCCGCATTCTATCGCCTCTTTCATACATTCCCGCGGCGCGTTTCTCCTGATTAACCGCGTCTTCGACCGTGCGTGGAGCCACTGACAATTCTCCGAACAGCGTGGGAAGGATGAGTGTGCGTAAAGTCGATGACAACGTGTGATACCGACGCGAAAGTTCGGTGTTCCTGCCTTGAGCTGATCGATCGTCGCGCTTGAAATCGATGAAAGCTGCGAGCGTATTAGGCGGAAAGATCGAAGAACCTCGGGGTGGAACGATTGAAGTTACGGCCGAGGTAAAATGGGTCGGTCGATCAGCGATTACCCAAGCGCTGTTATTACGGATTAAACGGATAAAATCGTATTGTCCTTTTGCGCTCACGCGTCCGCCCGTACACATCACGGTTTTAATTATAATCGTGTCTTGCATAGGGTCCGACCCGACGTTCGCCGGACCATCGCGACGGTGCGAAGGGAAAAGGAAAGTTTATTACATTTATTTAACAGGCCGCGCGCGCCAGGCGCACGTAGGTAGCGTATGGTTGAAGTGGGGGGAAAAAAAACGTAAAATTAGTACGAAACGTGACACGTGGAGAGTAATGAACGTACGGGGTGAGCGAGATAAGAAGTTAATCCGGGGCAGAGAAGGATGAGCAGCATGCGTGTGCACGCTCCATTGACGGTACACGGCACGGCGCAATTACCGTAAAACGGGAAAGAACTGCGCGGATGTAAGCGAGCTAATGACTAAGGCAAAAGTACTACCTAATGGCCGCGCCGAAGACTGGAAACTTCGAAAAATTATTCTAACAACCGACGCTCGTGAGCATGAACAATGCGCAAACGTCGTGCCGAGCGTGCTGTATACGTGTATATATATAGCAGCTTGACGAAAGCATACCTACGCTGCTGCGATCGCTCGCAACAAATAGCCTCGAAACTATATGTGCCCATACAAGCGAACGCTATCACGGGCAGACACAGCACAGACATCAAAAATATCCGAATCGCGTGTCACGGCGTGTAGCGGGCGACGCGTGTAATCTCATTGCGTCCCGCGCAAACAACGCTCCGATGAGGCCGAAACAAAAATCGTTAATTAAAAGTCAACAGAGAATTATTTTGAAATGCCGTGCGCGCGGCGCGCCGTCCGTATTGACGATTTTCGCATTCCCCGCTCTGCGCCCGCCGGGGTCATTAGCGACGCGTGTCATTCGTCATTTTTCATATTTAGCGCCCGCAAAATCTCGGCGCGGCCTTACTGCGCGTTAATAAATTCCTCGCGACTTCTGCGAGGATCGAGGGTTGGGGGCGGGTCGAGGAAAATGTTTAGCTCGCGAAAGTCTTGCCGCGATCGGCGTGTGTTCACGTTCCTCCGACGTTCCATTTTCAGTAAGAGAGAGAGAGAGAGAAACGCGCGGAGAGAAAAAAGAGCGAAAAGAGTCGGCCACTGCCTTTCCTCGAATAAAAATGCACCTACGCCGTTGCACATCCCACGCACACGTATTCTCACGCACACACGACCGCGCATGTAGACTCGCCCACGCCACGGGGACCTGCAACACATATGCAGTCCATGTGCGACCATGCAGACGTGTGCACGTGCGTGTGTAACACGTACGACACGTATACGCTCGGCAAAAAGTACGCGCATGCGCATTCTACGAAGGAAGACACGCGTGTATGGATACGTGGACGTACAGGGTGTGGCAAAAATCTTGATACGATCGTGAGTAGGGTGATCGCGCTGCGAGAGCACAAATTAGCAGATATGAAATAAAGGTCACTTCGCACGGAACTTCGCTTTCGACGACGAAGCCTTCGTTTCGAGCAACCGCATTGTACATTTCCAATTTATTCCTTTTCACATCGAATCGCACCGTTCGGGGTCTGTGCCGCGATTTTTTGCGTTCCCTGTACGCAGATGGATGTACGTACTGCAGCGCGGATGTGTGCATGCAAAGTCCACATACGTGTCATAAGGACTCGACTGTGTGCGTGGATGAGCTTTTCTTGAAACGCGAACTCCATTTCCCTGGGAATGACGAGTGGATGAGGGAGAGAAAGAAGGGTTAGAAGAGGGAGAGGAAGATCGCAGCACGAGAGAGAAAAGTAAGAGAGAGAGAGAGAGAGACAGGAGTCGCGCGCACTTCTCGACAAAAGATCTTTTTTTTCATCTCCCTCTCTTTCGTCCTCTCACTCCCCCGCGCTCCTTCTTCGCTCGACGTTTCTCTATGACACACGCGGGCGCGCGCATATACACACACTCACACGCGTCTCCCTTTCTCCGTCCAGCTTTTGACGCGCGGGGCCGTGTATTTTCGCGAAAATAGGCCGCGTGGAGAGAAGCGGTCGCTGCTGGAGTGCAATGTGGGAGAGAAGAGGACGGAGATAGAGAAAGAGAGAGAGAGAGACTGAAAGAACCGAACCGGCGAGCGAAAGAGAGACACGAGAAAAGAGAGGACGCGAGGAAAAAGGGTGGCACCTGCGAATCTGAAAGAGACAAGAGACAGGCGGTGAGATGTGGAGAGAAAGAGAGAGAGAGAGAGAGAGAATATGACCCCTTTCCGCAGTCACCGGTAGAGATGGTTTGACGATCGGGGAACGGACGCAGAAAACGTGCGCGGCAGGTGTCACAAAGGGTGCGAGCTACTTCTTTCTCCTCCTCCGTTCGATACTCTTCCCGCGATTTCGGCTCTTTTTCGAAAGCCCGGCCGCGGCTTTCGAGTCCGACTTTGGCGGTGTTTGTTTCGTACGCTAGAGACTCTTCATAGTCCCTTTACCTTCTGTCACTTCCGACGCGCGCTCCACTTTCGCTTCTTGTTTCGCATTTTTTTTTTCCTTTCCCTCCCCCCTGTCCCCAACTCCTCAAAATACCCGAGTAATTGCATCCCTTCCTCTGCCCCCGCTGTTGAGGCTGTCACGTTTTAATGTATAGGTTTTTAATGGGTGGGCGGGGGAGATAAAAGAGAGTCGCGTGGACCGTGTAATTTTCATTTCCTATGCCCGCGTAATGTGCAGTCTCCGGATTGCCGGGTATATGTTTGTACTATCGATATTCTCTATATCCGTACGCTGCGCGTAATAACTTTCGAGAGAAATGCCGTGGGGAATATTGCGCGGCATTAAAGGTAACCCGTATTTTCAAGCAAGAAAGAATATGCACAATACCGCATATTCGAAAATGCACCATGAGGTATCACACAGAACATAGGATCACAGAAAAAAAAACCGTACTAAAATAAAATTCCGCGCAGCCCATGTATCGTGCATCAATACTCGCTCATTCGAGATGCTCTTGTATTGACATGCTATCTTAACATGCGAGTTGAATAAGCTTCGACACGCGCCATACCGATAAGAAAACGTTGGTATATCTTGGAAAATCGCTATCGGCGCATAGGAATACCAACTGCGCCGCGCTAGTGCCTGGCAGCCATGCTCTCGAACGTTGTAGGTACGTAACCGTTATATACATGCAGCCGGTGCATCGTCGGCGATTAAGAATTCCTGAAATGCAGAGTCATCGGTGTCGCGCGATGACGGTCTTCGGCCGTTTCGTAATGACGCAGGGATTATTTATAGAAAGGCAGCTGACACCGATTGATTAATTCGCGTGTCCCGTACGATTTAGGCCGAGACATATTCACTATTAACGGAATCGGCAGTAACACGAAATGCATTCGCGGCGGACGAGAGTAGAGGCGGGTGAAACGCGATCGAGTCGGTGTCAGAGCTGGTCTATGCAGCCGAGCCTACCGCCTATCCAATGGCTAGGAAAGGCCGGAGAAATGAGCCGATAGAAATAGCGAAATGGCGCTTATCGATCGACCGGATCCAATAACCGAGCACCATCGGCAACATCGGGGTGAACCTCGCTCGCCAATACGACGTTACGTAAGAGCCCATTAAGCGTTACGTTCGCCCATTCCTGGGTCAAGCGTTCCGTCGAAATGCGCGGGAATGCACGTGCGAGCGTGTCAGCTATACAGGGTGGCTGATACGACCAACGTGTTCCGTATTTCCAATGGTGTCGCCGTGGAACTCACCAGGCTTTCTTCGCGTCAACTGATTGCTTTATAATTTCAATGAAACGACGCCTTGACTGTACAGTTTCCAGCGACGAATTTTAGCGGCACACTTTGTTGCAACGTCGCTCACAACCCGCGTGCATCGTGTAATCCATTGCGACGCACTGTACGCGCCATAACGCGGGCATAACAAGTACCCTACGTCACGTAATGCCGTATACGCATATAAGTACGTGTGCATTATTTTGCGCGAACGCTCCCGTGTGGGATAGCGTGTTTGCGTGGGTACGCGTCAGAACGGGTTTCCTGTTGTTTGTGCGTCGCTCGTTTGGTCTTTGACACGTGCCGATCGAATATTCGATCGGCCGTACGACGCGCGATGACGTAACAGTCCTCTCCCTTTCTCCCGTCTCTTCTCCCGTGCTGGAATCGTGTCGGCGTAACTTACTCGCCTGATCGCTCGATCGCCTGGCATTTCTCGTCACTGTCCCTGTTTCCCGCGCCTTTTGCAGCGGCAAATTTCACTATCCGAACGCGCTCGGCCGAACTCACCCCCGCGGAATGCGAGTATGCGTGGCATCGTAAGAATTCTCTGATAATAACAGAATTGATTCCTACTTGTCGGTGCCTGTGTTAGATACAGTAGTTGCATCCCGGGTCAATAGTTTCGAGTACTTAATTTTACGATTTTACATAATGCATTGAACCGTCTTCTTACGGTTACAGTCTATGCTCCTTAGAAATACACTACTTACACGTACAACAGAAGATGAAGATAATAACGGAGTGAGCTTAGTGAAAGTAAACGGAGAACAAAGTTTATACAAGAACTCTTTCGAATACCCAAACTTATGGCCTGGAGTGTACACGTCAACTACACACTCCATAAGCAGCTACATCCTCGACCACATCGTTCGACCGGAATTTCCTCCACACCCTTCCCAATTTCCCAAAAAACCTCCTCCCTCACTAATACTTATCACATCCTTCGCACATAAATTTGTAACGTTCCACTCCCATTTCTTTTCTCCGCCAAGCACGACGTCGCGCTTCCTTATATCCATAATTAGGAGATCTCGCCGAAACGATGATGATTACCAGAACGAAACGCCTAGTTTCTAATCTCTGGAAGCAGGCACGAGCCTGGTACCATGGTGCGCGGGTGGAGTATCGGGAATGGAGTGCGAGAGAGGGACAGGAGGGGTGGTTGGAGCGGTGGGCAGGGTGGGGATGAGAGTCTCTCCTCCGGTGTCGGAGAAGGTTGCGGTAGGTCGTTGATAACGAAGATGGCCGACGCGCTGGTTGCCAAGGTAACCAATCGGGCGGTGCCCTCGGTTCACCAGGGGCGGAGCGTTTCGACCCTGGCGGCCATTATGGTCCCCCACCCTGACAGATGCCGCCATCTGGGGAGAGAGCCGCGAATCAAGATTCTCCCGCTTTTATGCCGTCATGCTCACTCGCTCACTCGCTCGCGCGCCGGGCTTCCCTACGACTACGAGTCAAGGACGAACGTATCCTCGTGTGTCCTTCGGATCGGATTACGTTTCGATGTATAGAGTTCCCCGAACGTTCTGCATGCCCGATTGTGTGATGATCTTTTTTTGGGGGGGGGGGGGGTTCTTTTTCGTTTGAAAACAGTTAAAGGGGTAACATAGGCTATGGTGTATGTCTGTCGGAATTGTTGGAAGAGCATCTTTGGAAGTTGATGGATTTATTTCTGTTTGCGGTTTTAAGGAATATTTTTCAGGGGATCGGTGCATTGTTTTATGTGCGTTCTCAGTGGACTGGATAGAAAATTCAGTTCTCTTTTAGACGTGTCCGGTTTAGGTACGGTTACGAAATATGTACGATTCCGTATGTGTTATACCTTGGCCTTACGAAACTTCTTTATGCGTTCGCGCGCGTTACTTCGCGAAGGCGAGGTATTTAAATGACAAAAGTCGCGCGTGCTAAAGGTCGCGGCCCGTGTCTTCGCTCGTTCGCTGATAAGAAGACGACGAGGTTGGAGCGCGTCGCGGACTGGGTTTATTGTCCGGCGCCGTACTGCTATATCTCATCGACGCGGCGGTGCGCGAAGAAACAGTCTCGTAATCGGAGAAACTGAATATTCTCGACGATCCGACGTCACCTCTTTCCGCAATTACAAAACAGGCTCTCCGGTATTACGGCGGATACACTCATGAAATATTTTACTGCTCGTAAAACGTCGACCAGGCACGAGTTCTAGGCACGGTACTTAGGCGAACGAAAAATTCGAAGGCTTTCGGCCGAAACAGCGAGAATGAATATTTGATGGGCCCGACGGTCACGGAAGCGAAAACGCACGGTTACGTGTGTGCCATAATTATCGGAACGGGCGTTGGTGAGAAGCGAGTGTGGGTGGGCGAGATATTTCACAGTGCACGGCTAATAAATCCATCTAATCCTAGTAGCGTCCGAGTAACAAGCAACCGGTCTGGCACAATGTTACGAATACGTGCCACTTTGTCAATCCGTACCGCTCGCCCTAGAAGCCAACAATGGCAACTGGACCGAATGCAACCCCCGCTAGTCATTTACCCGGGTCACGTACTCCACGTAGGTCACATCATTCGATGCGGTCACGGTGTGTCAGACAATTAATCCACAAATCAACGTTCGCATAGCTTCTGTGAGGCGATAGTGGGAAGTAAGACGCGGATCAAAATTGACAGCAGGTACCTACGTTTCAAAAATCGTGCAATAGGAAACGTACTTTTATCATAGTAATACATTTCTTAATAAGTACCTACGACTGTTAAACATACCTAATACCTCGAACTCGTAAAAATCGAAATAATTACTACCATCTTGCCAACGTCCCATTACAACAATTTCCAACGCGAGTGTACGAACGGAAGGGTCTACCAACAGCGATACGTATATGGCTGGAGATTGCATAAAGAGAAAATATAGCGCATCGTCTGTTTATGCATTCGCACAAATTATTCCGCATTCGCTCATTAATTGCCGACAGCCGAGGGAGTCGCGATAAAGTATCGAAATTCCCAGAATGCATTCCGCGATTTGCCGGGGCCGAGCAGCGCGTGACTGTGCGTGCTCGCAGTGCGTTATCCCGGTTAATTAATAAATAAATACTTACGGCGCGGCGAGCGCGCCACGTCGTTCCGTTAATTGGCAATGGACGCGGAGCTGAATAGCAATGTTTACGATGCATATTTATAATGGAATTTCTAGCACGTGCTCTTTGTACAGAGGACGCGGGGCAGGGGGCCCTTTCCTACGACGTTTCTCGTTACGCAAAAAAGCGTTGCCCGTGAAACGTCATCAATTATTATTCCATGCGGAGAGGGACGCAAATTCGCGATGCGGAAAGTGGATTTTTGATGACGAAAAAGGCGAGAGGGAGAGAGAGAAAGTTCGGATTGTGTAATAAAGTTTATTTCATTGCGAGCTTCGCTTTTTTGCGCGAGAAAAAAACAATATCAACTTAACAGGGCATCCCGTGCACCATCGGGTGGAGAAAAGTTCGCCGTCGATTATCGATCCAGCCCGGCCATTCGCGTGAAATTGGTCGCGTTAACGAAGTCCTCGCAAACCAAGCGTGAGAATTCGGATTCCGCTCGGGCTTCGAAGCCGTGAGCCCGTACGTTCTCCCGATTCTGCTCGTTCTACATCCTCCTCTCCTACCATTCTTCTTCACTTACCGGCTGGTTATGAATAATGCATACTAAACGGCTCACTCTCTCCTTCTCTTGCCTCGGTCGTGCGTGAAGCGAGCGTGCTCGGAAGGTTACGCACATTATACGCCCTCAAATTGGAATGCATATTTTCGGGTAGGCGCTCGGCGGGGTGCGTGGGATCGATGATGAAAGCGTGGCAGCGGAATTTGGCTCATCGCACTCCTAACACGTTTCGACTTAACCGCTGATGAGTTGCGTACAGCAGGCGTTATCATTATTATTTAATTCTACCCGAGACGCTCCTCTATCTGAATTGCCATTGCATTAATATGCGATATTAGTTGCGAACTTTCGCAAATAAATTATACGAAGTACCCGCGGCCGGCGGACGCGCGGCTGCGATCTTAAATTGAACATTATTTTACATTTCCAGTTTATTAACTTCGTTTGTGCTACGTCAAATATATAAATCAGTCGAACGCACGCGTCGCTCATTCGTATCGTTGCACGTTTATTAATTTGTCGTTACATGAATTATTTTCGCCGGCGCGGCGAGGCAAATGAATTGGTGCACGCGCAGTGCGTTCGTAAATATCGAATTTAGGCCCGATCGACCGTCTGGCAAATCGTAATTGTCCGTCGAATAATCATGTTTTTTTTTCGGATTACCTGTTGCAGATCCTCGTAGAATACGACGACGTCGAGTGGCAAAGGAGGGAGTGGCTCTCGCCGCACAGGGATGCCGTGTTCTCCTTCTTTCTCGTCGAGAAGGGCCTTTACTGGGCCGAACGACCCGATCCAAGACACGCCAGTCTCATCGCGATCGATCATCACAATCACGCCAACAACAATCATCATCACCACCGCATTAACGGAAAGCCTCTTCGCGGCGCCACGGCTGTCGCGAATACCGTTGGTTGGCCTGCGCTCGTAAGTATTTCTGCCTCAGCGACACACGATACGCTGCTTGTTTCTTTTCCAAGCCGTAGAACATAATAAAACGAAATAGCATTCGTTCTCGAAAGGGACGTTTTCGACGGTATTAAAGTAAACATGGAAATATGGTCGTGCGATAGATTGTGAGTACCGGCGAATACGAGAGTGGAGGAGGAGATATTGGAGATAGAGTGTTTTGCAATGTGAGCGGAAGTGGCGTGATTTATTTAGATGCGTCGCGATTGCGCGGCACTCTTTTGTGTACTCAAGGAAATTTTATATTTCGTAAGGAGAGAGGGAGAGTGCATTCTGCGAGTCATAACAGGAACTCCCGGCAGTTTGCATGTAAATGTCCCCGCAATCTCGGAAGTACCGGAAAGCTTGATATAATGAAGCTTATTTTATCCCGCTGCCCTTTGCTTCTATTTTATAATATTTGCGTCTCCGTTCCTTACCTACCCGCTATCTACCTCTATTTTTCTTTACTCGTATTTGTTTCTTGTATTTTTTAATGCTCCCTCTAGTCCCTTCTAAGTACTCGCATCGCTGTTTTCTTTCACTTTTTTTTTTTTGTCCGTCCCACCTCTTTTCCTTTCAGCCTCCGTTAACTCGACGAGCCGTAATCGCAATTAGCCGGGATTTTTAATTATTCGCCCTACCATTCTCCCTCTGTCTCTCTCGAAATGAAAAATTCTCGGTCGTTTCGAACGAGCACCGATGTAATTGTGTCGATCCCCGCTCATTCGTCGCCTTTTTGCACGCAGCTACGCCCTTTATACTTTTTGTTCCGTCATATTCCTTGCGCAATAAAGTAAGCCCTTTCGTTTCATAATTAATGAGAGGAGAATTTCATATTCATTCGTCGGCTCTCATTTTCCATATTCATATTCTCTGTTGGATACAGCGTGCGGATGCAAAACTGCGATGCGTTGTTAATGTAGACGTAAGTTAGGGCATTAAACGTGGCTGCGTCATGAGGTTGAAGGAGTAATTGAGCGCACTTTCGCCATTTTTTCCAGACTTTTTATCCGCTGGTAGCGCGTGCCGATCTGCCGGACGACGCCATGCCGATCGAGTTTATGCAAGATCGGAGGCTGGACTTCGTCGATTACTCGAAACTGAAGCCATTCACCGTGAGTATCCATTATATACGTCGCACTTACTGTTCCTGTCAAAATATACGCAGAGTAATTTAAATTTATACTACGAAATGAAAAGTATCAAATTTATCGGAAGTTATGCTGGAAACTGGGAGCAATGATGATGTGTAACTTTATGCCCGACGATATTGAAATACGACGTGTTTTATTAAAAATTCTCCTGCAATGGTAGGGAAACGCGGTTTGTTGTATCGAAAATGCCTGCCGGACGGTATCGAAACACGATGCCTTTGTATCGAAAGTTCGTGTCAAATGGTACTGAAACGCAACGTGTTGTATCGAAAGTTCGTGTCGAATGACGCAGCAATGTACCGCAGTGTATTGAAAGTTCATGCCGAACGGTACTGAAACGCAACGCGTGTCGCATTGAAAGTTTACATCGAACGGTATCGAAACGCGGCGCGTCCCATTGAAAATTCGTGTCGGATGTTATTTAAACGGCACGCATTGTATCGAAAATTCGTATCGGATGACACGTGAACGGAGCGGGCTGGAGGGAAAAATTCGTGTCGAGCGTTCTCGAAATGTAACGCGGCGTATCGTCCGATCGCGCCGCATGGTGTTGAAACGGAAAGCGAGTCCGGTAATATCTTTGTAATAACAGGCATCGTGGCGGGCCGAGTTACACCAGGGTTCCCGCTAATTTTCCTCGCCACTCGGCCATCGCATACCTACTTGACACGCGAGAGACGCGATAGGATCCCGAAACGATTAAGAGCCACGCGCGAGAGTTCGGTCGGCTGGCGGCGGCGGCGACCACTTCCGCTTTACGACTGGAAACTTACTTCGTTAGAGAGGGCTCGAACTTAGTTAGAAACAAGTTCCAGAGCCATCGGCCGATCCGGCAGCCCCTGGCCGACGGACGAACGTCTTGCCTCTGCTACCTGCGACTAATCTTTCACGGGAATAGTTTGTCTAACTCGACGTACTGGCGCCGAACTTCGTCTTCCTCCTCTTACTTTCATCTCACGCGTCGATTCTCCGACACCGTGCTTGCCCTGCCCTCGCGGATTCAAATTCGATGGCTTGCGAAGCGACGAATAATATTGTGCGGATCGCACGATTCGGAGCGTCTCGGGCACGCAACTCGATCCGGATTCGTCCGAAAACACGTCCGTGAGCGGATACTTACTGTTCGCGGGACACTCCCTCTTCTCTTCCACTCTCGCGTAAACGACTCGGCCGGCTCGCGGGGAAAAGTTTTAACGGTAAAAGTTCCGGCAGTTTAATTACTTGGAAACAATTCCCGCGGCCACGCGACCTGAGCGACGGAGCAGGGGAAGGGCGGACTCTGACAAGGCGCGACCGCTCGTGCCGCTTTCCTTTCTGCCCGCAGAAATATCGCTTTATCGATTCGTTGTCCGCGGCATCTCCGTTTATCCGCGCGATCCCCTGAGAGATTGCGTTGGAAGGAAGATGCTTTAAAAATATCGCTCGGCTGATTAGATCGAACGCGGTGCCTCGATATCGCATCATCGCAGTATTAATATCTGGACGCTGTATTAATAAACGTGCCGATCCGTCTTCGGCAGTGATCGAAATTATGTAAAGTATACAATTAAGTATTGATATAATCTGATAAATCATGTAAAGCCACAACGTCGCTCGTGAAAACGGCTGTGTTTACCGAAAATCTTGATAATCGTCTCAGGCTTCATGGAATACGTCCTTCGACTTCCATTCTCGATCCAGCTGCTTCTTTATCACAGCAATCTCAAGCACGAGAGCGAGTTATCGATGCAGAAGGAGGGCGGCCCTCTGGCCTGCATCCACCGTCTTTCCGTCTCTTTTAATCGCGAGCGCTCGCGCGGGAACTTATCATGACGTATCGATCTTCGATACTGACCGCTGACCGCGAAGAGCCGTGCACTTTCGCCAGGCGGAAAGAAAAGGGACGAGTGCCTATTGGGAAGGTGACGATGATCAAACTAAATTATTCATGTGGTAGAGATAGATATAGTCACTCGAAGGTATAGTTTTTACGCGGAACAAGTTTGCGCGTGAGCATGCAAATACGCAATAATTTGAGGGTAATAATTTATTTGAACAGATTCTGCCCAACCTTACTTATACCCGCGATCACTTATACACAATCCGTACGATGAATCTTTAACTCATCTTCTGTCCCAACGCCGTAAACACTTTGATCTTCGGATACCTACAACCTTGTTTAACTCTTCGGGGCGTACCGAAACAATGCAGTCCTCCATTTCGTGGAACGAAGAACCGCATGCCATCGAAATTTCACGCAAAAACGAGAGCCGGAAACAAAAGTCTTGAGCTGATTCAAATTCGTCGCGGTACACGCGCAAGAGACGAGTCTGCTGACCCTGAACTATAAATGCAACGGGTTCTTTCTCCTCGCCACTCGCGCCACATACCTACCACACGACTTCACAAAGCGCGCACCACACACACACACACATACACAGGCGTCAACGTACACCAACACCATTCCGCAGATTGGCCGAAGACAAGGAATACAGAAGCGTAAACTCGTAATGCAATCGTGCACGTATACACTCGAGCACATTCTGCGTGTCTCCTTCTTTCTTCCTCTTATTCTCCTTGACGCCCCGGTCGGCTTGCTTCTCTCATTCTCTTTGGTTCTCTTTCAATCTCCCATTCTCTCCGGTTCCGTCTTGTCCTCTCGTTCTCGCACAGGCGAGTTTGCTCTTGTTTTCCTGGCAGCTGGTCCCCTCCGCCGGTTTAGTGACTCGTGTCGAGCGTGCATGAAGATCGGGGAACATTGGAGAACGGCCAAGACCAGGCGCCAACATATTCCCGTTCTGCCTAACGGTCCTTGGCAAAGCGCAGCCTTTATGCCTTCGGCGGTTCGCTTCACCTGGTGCCTCGTTCGCGGACTAATGAGATCGCGGCCGATCTGATCCAGGCCGATCGCCCGACAGGAATGCACCCTCGATCGAGATAATCCTCGATTAGCTTTATTCTTGACCTCGCGCCGCTTTTCAGTGGCTTTTAAGTCTTTGCGGCAGCGATCACGCTCGTTGCCTCGACTCAAGCTGTTCGGATTTATTTCATCACGTTCGCGTACCTTCGTACAGTGTTTTTATGATTTAGTATGTCGGTGCCTAATCGGGTAATAAAACGATCGCTTAGAACTTCGAAGGTACGCTCAGATAGCTGCCGATCTAATTTGTGTGGTCTAGTTTATCGGTTATGAACTTTGCGTTGTTTTCCTCTTACGAATTGATGCCTTATTTCAGGGTACGCGACGGACATATCGCTTGCAAAGTTTCCTGATGTAATAGTTCCGTCGACAGTTGCGGCTGAAGGACGCCCCGTTCTCTCTGAAACATTTATCGTCCTTGCGAATTTAAGTAGCACTTGTGCAGTAACAAGGACGTGTCAGGGGTTGTTGAGATTGGTTGAAAATAGCGTCCCGCGGACTGTATCAACTATTTATAGTCTCATGAATGACTAGCGGCTGCCATCAAACTTAGAACGAGTCCGCGTATTTTTCGACACTTCCTTCGCGGAAAACGCAAATTTTGCCTGTGAACGCTTAACCCCGTATCCGCTGTCGGTGCAAGATGCATGAAGAGTCCTGTATTCTAGATTTACGACACATATCCGGTTTCCACAGCCGCACATATCGATATCCATGTGCATCCAGCCTCGTGGATATTTAAACGTCAGAACATCCGTGCACGCATCCAACAAACCCAGCGCTCCGCCCGTAGACGTATAAATTAGCGAATGCGCCGAGAATTGACAGTCGTCCACAACTATTACGCGGGCAGAAACTTTCCTCTTTACACGCTGCACGGTAAAATAATCTCTCCCGGCGAAACTCGATCGTGTGTCGAGCCGCGGATGTCATAATGGCGCAAACGCCGGGGTAGCTGCTGCATAAAACATTTGTCCCGACGCGTACACTTATACCGTTCGAATTCCGTATCGATCACGCGTCCGCGGCATAAGCAGATTCTCCCACGTCAACGTTGATATTTTCAGCCTTATACAAGGCAAAGCGACGGATGACGGATATGTCAGGATACATAATAGCGCCGCGTATCCGAATAATTCATACGGAAAGTGTCCGCGTAATTGACGCTCGATTATAGAATCTCGACGTCTTGCGAATATCTCGCGAACGAGAACGTTCGCTTCTGCATGAGATTCGTCGACTCCCTACTCGAACCCATAAACTTTAACTCGTCGTCTTCGCGGTTATAATTGGCGTTTCCGAAAATCATTCCGAATTTATATATCAGGGTCGTTCAACCGTCGCCATTGATCCGCGGCCTGTGTTCCGCGTCCGAAAATCGTTGCGCGCACAATGAGAAAGCGATGAATTAATGGTGAATCGGAAGCGTACATCGTTGGAAATTAATTGCTGCCTCGGCGTTTCCTTTCGGCGCGCGTACGTTCACTAGGGATGTTGGATTCCAATTTGATACTTCAGAAAAATCGATCTTTATCTTTGAAGCGAATCGAACATCCCTAATATACACGCTTCAGACAGCGAGAAAATTGCGCGCCAGCGGAAAAGAGAGAAACGAGGTCGACGCTCTGTCGCCCGCGAAACAATGGGTCGCGCTGAAATTGGGTCGACACTCCTCCTGACCGACGCGGCTTAACCTTTGCCGGCGGCAAACCGTTTTTCCGATAAAAAGTTGACGTCGGCGGCGAACTCGAGTTTCGCGAGCGACGGAAGGCGGGGAGTGCGTCTTGAAATGGGCCGCGACGTATGTACGTACGTGCACAGCCACTGTGTATTCTGCATTGTATGCCATGATAATTTGCGGCCTGACAGAGCTTTTACGTTGTCAGCCGCGCAGACGTGCTCCAGATTCCGCCGTGCTTTGCTTCGTCGAGACTCGAGACGCGTGTGTACACGCGAATTTCTGCGATTGTCCGCATTCATTTCTATCGTTGCCACGAAGCTATCTACAAAGCATCCGTGGGTGCTCAGCCGATGGCCCGACACGTTTTTCATAATCGATCTCTCAGCCAAAAATACCTCAACCGGCCAACGCCTTCATCGACAACATAGAACACAGACATACGATTATCAATTTCATTCTACAGCTTCACATCTCCATACCCACTTCTCCATCACTCACTCGTCCCCCGTACAAATCGCGAGAGATTAATCTACCAACAAAAACCGACGAAAACACCCAAAAACAAGCAAGTAGTTTAGCTGGCATTCACAGAGAGGTTGAGCGGCACTTAATCCGTTCCATTGAATGTCTATTCAGCGTCTATTCCCGCGTCTGTTCCGTGTCTGTTCGAGAGACACACTCTCTCACAATTCCACTTTGCCGAACGCATCCCTCGCATGCCGTCGTCGTGGGACATCGGGGGCTCCGTTAAGTGCTCCCGACGCTTCGGTAATAGCGTTATAATTACCGTTATATTACCGCCATCCTCGTCCATCACCGTCACGGCACGATTGCGTAACGCGGCGCGCACAACACGAACCGCTCTGACGTAACGGCGAAACGGTGACGTAACGAGCTCCCCCTCCTCCGCGTCTCACGTAAAAGTCCGGCTTCGATTTGCAGAAGGCGAGAAAACGCGAGACGTCGAACGCACGCGGGAAAAAGGGAAAATGGCGAAAAGAGAAACGGAATGACGCGCGGAGGAGCGGCGAAGGCATGGACTGGAAATCGCAGGCAAATGGCGCGAACCGAGTAGGCGGTCAACTGGTATTAGGCGCCGAACGCGTGGCGTGACTGATAGCGGAATAATGAACGTGGTAACGAGTTGCCATTAGGGCATCCTGAGAATCGAAAGGAAGCGATCCGGTAATCGCCGATGGCCGGGCTTGTTTTCCCAGCGAGTTTCCCTCGCTAATCGAACGTTACGTTGTGTGGGACGCGTGGTCGAAGGAGGAAAGAGCGTGATGAAAATGATAATTACTTGCAATACCTGCTGTTATATTTCGCTTATTATTTTGATCTTATGTTGTACGTAAGATGATGTATATTTAATAATAGGGGGCAATATTTGCAACAAAGCAAGTGCAGACATAGGAACTATTTGAACTTTATGTAAAATCAGTAAGGTGCGCACGAACTTTTGACTGTGGCTGTATGTGCATTATGGGCTGCGGCGAGTTGTTGATTTTGTGATTTAATGGTGATTTAAATGATGAGAGATAATGAAATGAACCGTTTTGACGTATGTTTCCGCAGGATCGAGAGCTCACAAAGGGCACAATGCCGTGGGGCAGTGCGGTGAGACGCTGGGCAGAAATGCAGGATGGTCAAAGAATCCTGCTGACGACCCCCAGTGTCCTGGTTGGGTTCAGGGTCGAAGTGTATCGAGCGGAAGGCACCACGCAATGGTACACGGCAGTGATCGTCGGTTACAATGAGTCTACGAAGGTAAGTTTCATTCCTGAAGCAATGCAAATTTAGTTTCAGTTTTACCGACAACATCATATAAAAAGAACGTAACCACTACTCAACATATTTAGTATCTATATTTACGTCCGTACTGAATATTAGTGTGAGATATACTCGGAAGCGCGAGGTATAGAGAATGTTAGCGTTCGATTTCACAATATTAGATTCTCGCAAGATCAACGTGCAGAGAGCCCCGCGATGACTCTACCAATTCCGAACGATCGGCTCAGCTTGACGAGTAGAGTCGTCGATCGTGACGGGCCTTAACGAGGAGCGAGGTCGTTGATCGTGGCGATCTTTAACCCTTAAATTGGCGGATACGCTTTGGTCGGCAAAGAGAAATCGTCGAACTCGCTCGGCTGGATGCTCGATCGACGAAATCGCAACTTTGCGAGACCGAAATCTCATCCGTGACTGTCTCGGTCTACAGCTCGCACAGCTGTGCGGAATTCTAAATTTGCCCACTTCCACGGACTCTCGAAATCTGCGAACCCGCAGACTCTTCGATACGCAAGATGTCTGGGCGCCAAATTAAGGAGGAATCGGACAAATAATCTGGTCGACTGCGATTTCTCGATAAGACATCGTGTTACATTACTAAATGATTATCTCGTGAACTATGTAGTAGGGAATTCTGAAACTTAGTATGCTCCTGCAATACATGAACGTACATCGTCCCTCAAAGTTTCAAGAACTTCTGCGATTTTCTTACGTGTGTCCAATTCCTCCTTAAACGGGCTTACGTATTGCGGATGGAGGACATCGATCGATTTGTGGGGTTGGCGAGATGTTTTGTTACGGAAAACGGTACCGCGCTCGCACCTTGATTCATATTTAACAGGAATGGTGGAAATTGTGCGCGGCGCCGGTTTAATCTGGCCGAATTAAAATTAATGGATAAGTTTACGCGCGCCGGTAATTACCGAGCAATCGGAGCGCGCACGGAAGGAAGCGAGGACGGCCTCGCTTTAACGGCCACTGTGTAAACGGGAATTTAATTTAACGCGTCCCCGTTCCCGAAGTTCGAAAGTCGCGTTTACAAAGGGACGTTCGTGAGATACGATTAGCATTAATTTGCGGCGCGATCGTTTTCAGGACTTGACTGTCACCGACGACACAGTTCTCGAGGACCACAACGAGGATCCGAGTCTGGTGCAAATGCGGCTCATAGGCGACGGAGGTGAGTAGAAAATGAGTGGCGGAAAATGAACGAAGTTTCTGCGATGATTTTCGCGTATGAGCTTCGCGGGAGTCGAGCTGAACAAGTTCATGTTTTCGTAATTTCTTAAGTACGCTACCAAAGCGCTTGTTTAGTATTTTGCTTTTAAATGATGATAATTTGAATATTGGAGTATATTAACGTTGCAACGTAAATGGAGTATAATTTCACCATCAGCCACAATGCATTTGTAGCATGTACAAATCGCAGCGACTGTACTGAAATATGTTACTCTTACCCTCGTAAAATTAATCAGTATACATATTGAATAAAACTGTTCAAGTTCTTCTCCCACGTTCAGCGTGATACTTAAGAAATGACTTAAACGCCGTTTGGCATAGCTCAACTTTCGTATTGACCCAGTCCGTCGGTTTGCCAACGCCGCTCGTCGTTCCTATCAATTTTTATTCCCCTCTCTGTTCCTCTTGCATTGCAGTCGTCGAGAGCATCATGAGGGGCGAGGTCGTCGGCATGACACCCAGGAGGTCGAGGTCATCGACTGCTCTGACGCACGCATTGGTCGTGGTGAGTGAAATCCAATTCCGTTCTATTATTAAATCCCGCCAGAATGTTTACAATTTAACGAGGAACGGCGCTCGCGGCCACGGGATCGCGCTAGAGTGGGGACACGTTGCGGACGATAAATTTTCGACCCCACCCCCTTATGCGTCGTGTCCCCCTTAGAAAACGCATGCGAGCCGCATATATCGGGAATAAGCGACGAAATAATCGGCTCCAATCTTCGTCACCTTCGTCAGGAAAAAATCTGTAATTTCTTGGACTTCACAAATAATTCTGTCGTCAACAAGTATATCGTATTACAGAAATCTTGCGTTAGCGTATGCCCCCGGGGGGTAGATACGGCACTGAGGACTGTTTGAATAGCGTCTCGTCGGGAAATCGAGTGGAGAGGACACGAGAAAGGTGGGGCAATCGTGTCCAAGGGAACGAGGAGCGGAAGTCGGCCGCTAAGGTAGCAACGGGACTCTATTCCGGGCTTTTCCGATTCCTGAAAGCTCGAGGGTGCCGCGAGCGCAACTTTATTGATTCGCCGCATTAAAGGGAACCGCTCGCTCGGCCACGCTTCCGACGCGAGTGTCCTTCGCGAAACTTCACGTCGCAGCGTCTATTCTCGGGCGGACTTCACCGTAAATTTAGCGCGCAGAACACACCTATCACAGATACTCTCGACGGAAGTGACGCTAAAAACTGAGTCGACGTCAGATCAAACTCTGACAGAAAATAGACTACGTTAATTGCGATCGAAATCACGGTGTCCCGAATAATTCAACCCAACCTTCGCGAGATCGCGGACAATATTTTCGGAGCACTCCCGTCGGCGTCACTTAAAGCCATGCACACGTCCGTTTCGATCTGGATTGAAGCAAGGCGCGCGAGCGAAATTACGATCAACGTTCGTCGGCCGCTAAATGGATTAGCTTAAAACGCAGACAGTGTAGCAGCTGAGATTAGAGTCTGTGCCGCGGGAGCCGGGCGTCGGGTCGGGCGTCGGGAGAATCCAGCGTGCCGGCGCCTGGTAAGATGCAGGTCAAACTCCGTCTAATTGAGGGCCACGACATAGACGGCGCAGAATGCGTGGACCCAGTTTCTCCGGAGCCGAAGTCGGGTCGGGTTGGCGGGAATAAAGCCGTCGGAATAAAGGCCGCCCGCCGCTTCGCTCGCGCTTATCTCGACAGGGTTATCGGCGCACGCCTATTTCGTGACCACCGACTTAGACGGGGACCGACGATAAGCGTTGCGAAAGCCCAGCGTCGGCTAATCATTCGTCGACCCATGCCACGAGGCGGCAATTGATCCGGGCTGAACGACAGTTTAAGACTGTTACGACCGTTATCAGCTAGTTATGAGTTAGTTATGAGCATTCTCGCTTGTCTCAGGCCGCTGGTGCTCATTCCTCTAGCTTTACTCGAGCCAGTGTAGCCTCAGGATTATGGCACCGGGCGAGCCGTGGGGCAATTGTATTATTTTAGGTCGCGTGTGTACCAACATTTTAGAAGCGAGCTAAATTTCTCATACTGTCGATGTTTATTTTTTGAATTTTTATTTTTTAAGTGTATAGAAGAGAAGCGCTGATTTCTCATAGTTTTTCCTGCCAGACTTCACGCTCACCGTAACTTCGTACGACTGCAAGGGTGGTCGCATCTCCGGGAAAATAATTTCGTGCAACGACGAGCGCCAGAGACACTTGCAGCGGGGCAACGCAAACATCGTGCAACTTCAAAAATGTCTAATTACTTGGGTCGCGATGCACGTAGGGCATAATAACTCGACGGGAGAGACACGAAGGATATACGTATGCCGCGTCTAGGAACGGCGAGCGTAAATTGGTGCGCAAGTTTGCTTAATTATCTCGAGCGCGTTCGTCGGCTGAAGCTTTGTAGTCGTGAGGCGGCACAGTTCCATTTTAGGCGCCGGCCGCGTCGTCGGGGAGTAGGTAATTAACGTGAAATGATTTCGGTGAAATGCCGATGGGTATCTGGGCAGGACTTGCTCAATAAATTACGCGGGCGTGCGCGCATCTGGATGAATGGAGGACGCCGATCTACGACTGTATAATGTTATGCCGCACGGATACGCGGACGCATAAATTTCGCCCGGTAAGCGAGAGCATCGATGTGCGAATTCAGATATGTACTCGTAGATTCTGCCGATCGGGGCCTGTGTAGCCGTACGTATGCAAATAACGAGCGCGACAGGGTCGTATATATTCGTCGAAACGATCAGTGGTTTCGCGATTTTCCTTAACAGTCGTCGAATCACCAGCCTCTCCGTAACTTCATTCCGCGCGTGCTTCTCTAGCGTCCCCTTTCCCTTTCGAAATCATCGCTCGTTCAGCAGTCTTTTTTCCAAACGACCGCGACGACGCCGAGAAGTAAGATTGAAGGGTGGAGAAAAACAGAGATGGGGTCTGTACGGTAACGAAATTTAAGGACTCTCTCATTTCCCCGACACGAAACTTTCCGTCATTAGCGAGTGGGTAATTCTGCGAAAGTTTCTGGATCCGTAAGGAGTCGGGCGAAAGAGGAGGACGACTCGGGAAGAGTTATTCTTTCCTTGAAATTTCTCCGCTTCGTCGACGAAACTTCTACGAACTCCGCACACCCCTCTCCTCCGTCCCGCAATCCTTCGACCTTACAATCTCGTTAATGCGAGAGGGGTAACTCTCCCCCTTCCCCTCCCCCTCCTCTTCCTCTGACCCACGACTCTCGACGTTCATAAATCATTTTCTTTCCTCGAAATCCCGCTCTCCGCCCTGCGATTATCCGCGGCAACGATGGAAGCCGGCCAAGAATTACTTTCTTCCGTGACCTCTGCCAGGTGGAAAAAGAGAGTGGGAGGGCCGTCTGTAATTCCCTGTTCCCTGGGAATCCCAAGGCAACGGGGCGAAAAAAGGCGAGTCGGCGAAAAAATTATCGATGTACCGTAATCGACGTACTACATCGAATACCTTGAATCTTAAATGTACACGCGGTATTTCGATATCATTATGCGCGCGTGTCATTTTCAGTGAGCTAATTCGGGAAATAGGAAGATTTTAGAGGCATGGCGTATGGTGGAGGATACTCAGGCTAATTTATGAGGCACCACTGAAATCGGACGTCGCGCAGGAAGCAGGAAACGCGCGACGCGGATGTCGGGTTGTGTTAGAATGTGCGAGACGAGCCGACAAGCGCGCGGGGAAGTTTCGAGGCTGGCTTATACGAGTTCGAAAACTTGCCGAAAGGGATTAAAGCGGCGACTAGCGGCTCTCGTAATGGAACACGCTTTCGAGTTTCTCGACGTACCGCGGCAACGACCGTTAAGAGCACTTCCGAAGCGGCGGAGAGGCCCGAATCGGCTGCGGGGCTTCCGAGCTTTCGAGTATCGATCATTTTTCGACCCGCGCGCTACGCGATCATTCGTACTCTCGGCGCCGACTCTCAATTTCCGCGTTGATGGACGCGAACGATACGCGCGATCCGCCGAAAGTGATATGTGGCCACGTCGAGTCTGGGAGCCGATGATATCTGCCGTAGTCGCATTCGAGCAGTTAAATGTACCATTTCTAATATCTTGCATTCTTACAGACTTCCAGTACTTACCTCGTTCCTCAGTTTTCTCAGCATCGCGGCTTGAGATGCCGGCTTTCAAAAATCGCGAATTTGCAGATACGTCAGGCCGCGAAAGAACAGATCCTCGGATTGAAATTGACACTGGCTGGCGCGGCCCTCTCGCATTAAACCGCCGACGGTATAATTGCGAAACTATCCCGGCGAGTCCACTTGCGCGCGATACTTTACGGAAGGGGGCCAGCCGATTCGCTCGAACGTAAATATCGGGCAAGCACCCCGTTCGTTCGAAAGGGGTTGGCCGTTCGCCAATTTCTCCCAGACTCACTCAAGTTCACCTGGAATGTTCGACTCGTAAGCTCACCCCTCCCTTCCTCCCTCCCTCCCTTTACCCCACCCCGCGCCGTCGCCGGGGACTCATCTTCTCTTTATACTTTCCTGGATCCACCGGATTTAGAGGGTCGTTCGTTGAATAGGGGTGGATGGCCGAGTCTCCGCACGCCAGCGCAAGGAGAGCGGAGACTGAACGGAAAAGCGGGCACGTGGGAGAGGGACAGAGAGGGTGAAGAGAGGACGGTTGGCGCAGGGGGCTGCGTCGGATGGACGGCGAGCGTGGCGGAACGAGGAGCGCGAGGGTAGAGGGGTGACGGGGAGAGCAAAACAAAACGAGAGGCAGAAAGCCCGGGAACGCGCGAGGAACGAGACGGAAGACCTCGAGGGTGGGCGCGAGCCTAGGAAGGGCCAGACGAGGGAGGGGAGTGCGAGAGAACGAGGTGGGTGACTGATATGGGAGGGGGTGGAAGCCCAGAAAGGACCGGAGGGTGCTAGACGGAAAGGGTGAAAGAGAAACGGAAACGCGGGATGAGGAAGGAGAATGAGCTCTCGCGCTCGGCAAGAGGCACGGGGCTGAGTGAGTGGGGGGTGAAGGGGTTGGAAACCCAGAATGGGAATCGGCACTCGAGAATGGCGATGCGGGGGTGCGTAGCGTGGAAAGTAGGTGGGGCAGAAGGGATGGGAGTTGGGGCGGCGGTCGGTAGCTGTATTGATTCTCGGGCAGGTCACGCTGGTGGGGGTCGCCGACGTTGGCGTGGCGTGGCGTGGCGTGGCGTCGGCCGGGGGGGTGAGACGGCTGAAACGGGGCGAAACGAGACGAGGGTGGACCCCGGCGGAGAGCGGGGAGAGGTTTGCGCGAAACACACCCCGCCCCCCGCTCTCTCGGCCCGACGCAAAACATCGCCCTGCAAATTGGTTAATTTCGTCGTGAACTATCTGGAATTCCTCGAAGTACGTCCGATAGCGGATTCGCCCCGGGGGGTTGAAACATGCATCCCCCGCACCTGTCCGGGATTAAGGTATGTCGATGTCGGAGAAAGAGGGAGAGGGTGGGAGAGGGAGGAGGAGGGTTCATCCCTCTTTTGCTCTACTATCGCAGACTGCCTTCTTACCCCAGTTTACGGAGGAAGGAGTTTTCTCGTCCGTTCGTTCCGTCGGTGTCCTTCGTTTCACGTTTTCCTCGCGGCCGGTGCCTCTCGCTGGGCGCGCGCGCGCGCGCGTCGTGAGGCTGCTCGATTCCGCGAGAAACGTCAGCGTAACGCTTCCGGAATAGCTGGAATTTGCAGACGAAGCTTATCGCGCCGCTAAATTTCACACGGCACTCTCGTCGTCGCGCGACCAGACTCATCTTTTTTTCACTCCCGCGCCCGAATAATACCCCACGTTTCGCGCCATCCGATTCGTGAATTGGAAACACTTCCGACTTTCCGACTGGCCGATGACACAATTTCCATTAGCCGAACGAACTGCGCGTCCCGCCAAATCCCGGGCTCATCGAAATTATGCCGACGGGCGGGCCCGAAATTATCAATCGGCCGCTGGAAATCAGTAGGTGTGTCCCTTAACGAGATACTAATTAAAGTCTGGCCGGCGTGCAATCATCGCGCGTTAATCACGAGTTAGCGTAAACGTGGGTCCGACGACGACGCCTAGGAAACAATTATTACGAAATTACGCGGAGAGCGACTTTAACGATCTCACCCACCCCCTCCCCCGCGGAGGAAGGGGTGCGGGCTGGCACGCTCGCACGAAATTTTACTGCAGTTCGACTTCGCGTGCTTCCGTCGGGTGATCCGATAAACTGCCGCCCCCGTCTTTTCGGTTTTACTCGCCTCTCGTTCGTGTGCACACGCACGCAACATACACACACACATACCTCGAGGTCGAATCTCGTATTTTCGCCCACGTCGCGGCGTCTCTTGACAGCAGATACAGTCGGCATAAAATCGCACAACATTCGAAACGTGTAAAGCGACGAACGTTAAGTCGCTGGATTTAAAACAAATTGTACGCTCCGCGTCCTTATTAAAGTCATCGCCCAGTTCCGTTTCAATTCGAGCGACGTCCGAAAGGAGACTGTCACGATTTAAAGAGACACATTTCGAGTGTTGTTTTTTTTTTTTTTGTCGTCAGCGAAGCTCTCCGTCCGCGCCAATGCGGCGTGTCGCGGTCAAAATTCTGTCACCGGCGGCTGATATTCGACACTCTCTCGACGAAGCGCGTGAAGCGTGTAGCCTCGTATAAGTATTCGCTCGGATTTCGCTCTTTGTTAAGATCGTTACGTTAACGAACAGCGGGGTTCAACGTTTCCATCCCGTCAAGCGCTGAAAGGTGAAGAGTCGCGGCGACGTTCGGTCGCGCTAAAATCGTTGCGTCGGCGGACGATGTTTTTTTTTAGTCGACGCCAAATTGTCGAAATATCCGTTCGATATTCGTCGGGCGAGAAGATTCGCGTTAGTCGAATGCGACAGCGGTAATTAGCGTCGGCAAAACGAGGTAACGAATTCGAGAATCGGCAGGGATCTGTAAGCTGGTCGAGTTTAAAATTGAGCACAGCGAGACGGGAAAGTACATTGAATCATGTGACTTAGTGGAACGTGGCACGATTTGCGGCCGATTCACCCTTCCACGGTTCATCTAGCGATTCTGCCGTAGCCAGCTATACTAAATCATTGGCACCGGCGCGGCGCTCTAGATTTCACTATCGATCGATCTCGGCCCGGAGCATTCGAGAAGAACGTCACAGCATCTCGTACGATGCGAGGAGTTGACCCTGGAAGTTTGTCCGTGAGTCCTGCGACGAAAGCTTGTTTGCTTGCCCCTCCTTCAGAGACCGCGCTCGTGATATTGTTGACACACGGAGGGTGAGGGTTGCACGCTCGTGTGCACTTCCAACCCCTACCCGATAACTGCCTTATAACCTCACGACGTAACATATCGCATGCATCCCATGCTCTGGACCGTGCTAACGCTAATACAAACAGGCGCATACCTTATACCAGCTTCTAATACCATCGACGCCGAAGGTAACTCGCCCGAAACTCTCGCGATTAATAATTTTTGCTCATGCCTCCCTTAAACGTCTACTTATTCCCGACGCCCCACCGCACGATTTCTCATTCTCGCCTCAGACATCTGCCAAGGCATGCCTCGCAGCGCGCATGGCTCGCATCCGCGTACATTCCTACCTGCTACCGCAAAATACAGCACACGCACGCACATCCACGCGCGCGCGCGCCCACATGATTTCCTTGCGCAAATTACACAATGCAGAACACATACCAGTATCGGCCAGAATTCACATCGCGCCCGGTCTGACTGAAGCGCATACGGTTCATATACGTTAATATTCGTCATACGAACGCGCGCATATACATTCGTACGTACATGTGTACCCGTGACGTATACATCGTCTGGGGAGCGCGCGCAACAGACTGGCGCACGCGCCATTCTCTCTCTCTCTCTCTCTCTCTCTATGTCCCTCCATAGACACGGTTAGAAACGCACACGAGTCCGGGGGGGTTGGCGGTGTTGGCTGGCGCCAGAAGGCCTCCATCCTCCCGTTCCACCTGTTTGTGCAGGAGTTTCCCCGCGAAACTTCCAGTTCCCAACAACAAAGTTCCTGGCTGGCCGAACTACTCCCGAATGACGTGCCGGATCGATACTTTGTAAGCCGCATAAATAAACCCCGCTCCCTGTGTCTGGCCTCCCCTGTTTCGCGCGCGCGACACGTCCGCTCCTCCCGCCGCCGTTTCGAAAACGCGCGTTTACGTGTGCGAGCGTGACGGAGGGGTGAAAAGCGGTGAGGTCGGAGTAATGAGTACGGTATTAGGGGTTGATTTCGAGGAAGACACGTGAGGGCCTTTTCGCGAAGACGCAGTCTTCTGACGTCAAGCACTCGACACTGTAAGCGATTACAGTTTACTCTTGGCCAGATGCAAACACATAGGCTATTAAATTTCGAAACTAATTTCGATCTTTTTTGAGACCTGAGCTCTATGCACACTGCATCAGAACGAGCGAAGAGAAATTCATTGGTCGGGAAAGAAATTGCCGTCTTAGCATTCGTCTGCCACTGGCGAAGCTGCTTGGAGTAAATCCTTTGTGCCCCAAACGATCTCACGGATCGATTGGTATCTAGAGCAAGTTCGTATCGCGAGAATGAACGACGCTCACGCCTCCGCTCTCTCACGATTCTCCATATATCGTCAGCTTCAACCCCTCTCGAAGTCTCGTACGTCGGCCGCGCTCGTCTACCCGTTGTGTGGAACCACCTTTACTAATTTCACCGGTGGCGTGTACGTGAACAGAAGCCGGGATTGTACGCGGAAGCCCATTGTGAATCGGCGAACCGTGAACGAAATGGCTACCTTTACGCTTTACTGGGTACGGGTACGCGGAATTTATTGGCAATCAATATCGAGCAGAGGAGAGTGAGCGGAGTGCGTGAAAGAAGAGGGAGAGGGTGTGTGTGTGTGTGCGAGCGAGCGTGCACGCGCAATCGTGTGGGGAAAGAGGAGCAAGGATGAGAGAAGAGCGGAGAGGTCGCCGAGAGATTCATACGACTCGTTGTTTCCACATTGGCGACAATGGTCCTCTCCAACATGAGGCTGTTGGACGATGCCCAGGAATCGGTTATGATCCTCGACGAGGCAAGATGCATTCGGTACTGTCGTTGTCTGCGACAAAAGAAGTACGTGTGCCGATAGCTTTGATCCCGAATCTAGTCGTTGTGATAATTAAATGCAATATACATGTTATCGGTTATACGTGAAGGGGTTGTAAAGTTGGATGTTTCTTGAGGTATAAAGGTTCATCGTGACGATGTCGCAACAATGTCTAGAACTGCGTTCACGGATACGAATACGTTTCCTCCGGTGAATACGGAATGACAGTGGATATGGATATCTGTGTCACAAACGTCGCGTGCTTCGCGACGTCGAATCGAGGGTTCGGAGTTAACATTAAAGGTTGTTACGTTTCGACATGACTCGTGCATGCCTGCAATGAACGCTCGACGGGGGGGCATGAAAATGTTTCAAAGGGTCGAATAGGGGCTGACTGGGTGCTCGCTGGACACGCACCAGGGCTCCAGGTTTGTTTTCAGCATATTAAATTACTCGTCCAATTATCGTCCGCCGTACTTAGCCATGCAAATGACATTTATTCTACTATAATCGCGGGCCATTATAAAAGCTCCGATAATCGGAAGTTCGATTCAACGTGAATTTAATATAACGCGTCATTTGGCGTTACACGGGACGCGCGGCCGCTTTTATCGATACCGACGACCGGACTCAGCGCGCGAGCCATTGTTTTCCCGAGGGGCGCTCCATTTTTTTTCAGCCTATCGCGCGCGCCCCGCGCTCAAAGCGAGGCTGAAATTTTCGCCAACGCGAAATTCATTTAGAATTACACCTCGTCGACGCCCGGCGTCCGCCGCATTTCGATTGGCGAAATTCGCGAGGCCGCGGTGAAATAAAGAATCGAATCGACGAGCACCGGCCGAGCGGACTACACACACACACACGTGCCACACGAAGCCGAACGCGCACCTCTCGCTCCGACCTTTACGCGCCGCTCGGAATAGAAGGGAGGCGCGCAGAGCTAGGTTAAAAATAGCCGCACAGATATCCAAACATCCACAGACACCCCGGCGTCCGGCCGTACGTATTCGCGAAGACTTCCGGGCGTCCATAAATCTGCACATCTGCACTCCGTGGCCGGCGTGCACGTCTATACATCCATTATCCGGCTATGTAGAAGGGACGCGAGAAGCCGAGGAGATGAGGGAACTCGACAGTTTATCGGGTATGCATCAGCGAGCCGAGTTTGCAATATTATCGTCGCTCGCGTGACGCTCCTGGTTTTCGAAGGCGGCTGCTCGTTTCCGTGGGCCGCGGTGAGGGGGGGGGGGGTGGAGCGGGGGCGTCGGGATGGCGGCGTCTCTTGGTAGTAGTGCTGTGGTAGCAGGGTGGCGGAAGAGGAGGAAGCGGAGGAAGGAGTAGAGGAACGTCGGCGAGGCGGAGAGGACGGAGGCAGGGGAGAGATAGCGTCAGCACGAGACTAGAGGGGAATCAGTAGAGAAGGAAGGCCGCGCGGGCCGGCAAACGAGACCGAGAAGGATCGTGATCTGTATAGCGGAGAGCACGATAGAGACGAGAGGGAGAACGAAAGCGCGCGGTGCACTGGGAGAGGTAAGAGAGACGAGGACGTGGAAGCGCGTCTGGCGGGGGCCACGGGGCTGAAGGGGGGTGTCCGCCGCCCCCGTGAGGCGGCAGACGATGGTGGGGGAGGCGATTCCACGAAGCTCGCCCAGCACCAGTAGACGGCAGCACTGCGGCCCGCGCGTATCGCAGTTCGTGTCTGACCCTCTGCGCGCTTTTGTCTCTTACGCTCGTCGACTCGTCGACTCGTCGACTCCTCTCTCGACAGGGTGAAGGTAGCCTCCCCCCACCCCTCCCGAACCCCCGTCCCGGGCTTTTTTGGCGACCGCTCGTTATCGTGCAACGGGATACGCGCGGCCACCGACGCTGCTGGCTTATTAGAGAGTCCGAATATTTCGAATTCAACGGGAGCGCCGCCGGGAGAGGTGTGCACGCGCCAAGTGAATCGGGCTTTTGCGTCAGACCTCGGGAGAGGTCCTCAAGGAGTAGTACATCAAGAATCGGGAGTAAACACAGTGCCACTGTCTTTGATAGGAGTCAGGTATAAATTGCGAGGGTAGGGAGTGCGAGAGAGAGAGAGAGAGAGAGAGAGAGGATAGAGAGGGACGTTTATATGTATACAAGCAGGAGAGGGGCGGAAGAGGGTGGGGATTGTGAAGCTAAAAGCAGCTCTCAGGCAGGACACGACTTTTGGAGGATACGCGATATCGATCGGGATTCATGATAACCGCGACTCTCGGATCTGCCGCGGTGACACGTGGAACTTGTTGGAATTTGCCGACTTTCCCTGGACCCACGCTTCGGATTTCGTCGGGGCGGGGACGGACGGTCTGCCGGGAAGCTTAGCTCGCCGGCGTGCCGGGTAGAGTTTTATCGAGTGACTCGCTTTTCGAACGTTAGTCACTCGCGCGTACCGCGTCGTTTTCACTCATTTGCCAACGGTCGTGTTTTTGGGCCCGACGATACCGCGATCCTCCCGAAGGTCGTCCTCTCGATTCGACGGACCGGTTTCCCGCGAGGGAGCCAGACCAGAAGCTACGAGACGGAGGGAAGGGAAGAGGAGGGTCCGTGAACGTCGAAATGATTTTTACAGCCGAGGAGCGCGCCGCCGTTTAACGATCCGGCGGCCAACCACGAGAGGAGCCTCGTCGCAGGAATCCAATATAGAGGACTCATCGTCGCGCCAAACAAAAGCGCCTAATGCCGGTCGATCTCGGAATTGCCTCGAATTGCCCGCGAACCGTGCTCCGACATTATCCCCCGGATGACAGTCGTTTATTGTGTGCTGTGTCAAGTCAGTGAAAGTCGAGAGAAGACGGACGGCTTTAACCGCAGGGATATATAGCGGACCTCTATCCCCCCACCCCCACCTTTTTCGTCCGCTGATGGATAAACGTCCCGAGTGACGACCGGCTCGAACTGGTTCTATCTCCTCGACCTCGGTGCCTCGAGACGTAAGTGTCCCACAGTTTGCGGCCAACGATTGCCTCTCGTCGCCGTTTAATGAGCGCCCCGGCTACAATTTTCCTGTCAGACGTGCCGGGGTAGATTTCGTAATTGGAGCGCTCGGAAGTCAGTCGCTCGCTCATTCCCGAGCCGCTCGTTCTCTCGCTTATTCCTCCTCGCTCCGTTCGCGACGACGCAGACGTGAGTCACTTTGAGCGCGCGTAAAGGCCCCAGGCAGACGCTCGCAGCGATGCGCTTTCAGCTTTTTCAGTATTTCAGTTTCGTGGAAAACGATGCAGAGAGGCAGCGCGGTCTCGTCGGAAATGGAGTCGAACGAGACGGAACTTTCGGAAATCTGCAACTTCCGTTTTACGCCGCTGCGTCCGGACGCGTATCAGTGACGTATACGCGCGCGGCTCACACGTAAGCGTTAACAGAGTCAGCGCGACGGGACGTAGGACGACCGGTTAACATCCTCCGCTAAATAATTCCCAACCCGCGAGACCTCGTTTCATCTGGCTACGCCGAACGTTCACCGAGAACTTCGCCGTTAAAAACGGCTGCCAACCGCGCTCCCGTTCTTGCTCGCGAGTGCATCGTTAAGTCGCGCGATCCGATTCAATGATCGCGGCGTTCTCACGTTTTCCGCCGCTGCCTCTCTTTCGAATTCGACCGGCGTGCGCCTCGTAATGTGATTAACGAGCGCGAGAATTGTCACGATCGAGCCGAAGAGTGGGGAAAGGAAGCAGAAAGAGGAGAGGACGCGGCGTGTACGTGGGGTAGGAGAAATACGTGAGCGGAGATCCATTACGCGCGCGAGAGAGCGAGGCAGAAGGAACGAACGAGAGAAAGAGAGAGAGAAAGCGAGGGTGAGGAAGGGTGAAAACGGTACCGAACGGAAACAGTATGAAGATAGGGAGGGAGGGGCGAGCAGAACGGGCGGAATGAAGAGCACGAGAGAAATATATATGTACAGGGCGGGAAGGGGGGGGGGGGGCGAAAGAAGTGGAGGGGAAAATGAATTCTCGTTGGCAGTCAGATAACCCGGTACGATCGATCGGAATATCTGCCGCTCCGCTGGCGTATATGCACGGCTTTACATGCGGGACGCTTTATATACGGGGTGAGTCACTAGAAATTACCACCGTGAACGCGTTGCGGCGGATTCTTTTTCGATGAAATGACTCAAACGGAAGTTGCAGGATTTCGAGTATGGCTTATAGAGAGGCGAGGGTGTGAAAAGTGAACGATGTACAGAGGTTTAATTTTACAGCGTGGCGTGGGTCCCTAGACATCGTGCAATTTTCGACTAATTCGGTTGGAGACGGTAGAAATTTGTAGTTCAACTTACTCGAAGTGGTAATGCCTAGTGAGTCACGGTGTATAGAGCGACAACCGTGTCACGTATTAGCGTGTACGCGTATGTAGGTACATATGTGCGCACGTAGAGACCGTGTGCAATGTACATAGACGCGTCTGCGACTCTTTGCGGACAACGAGGCCGTACATACTATGCATGGATGCGCGTATACGGGGTGGTTCTCGCGATACACGTACCTACACACATCCGTATGTGCGCGTACATGCACGTATAAGTGTACCGGCAAATTCCCCGTGCAACTTTTGAAACAAGCAGGACGCCGGGACTGAAACTTCGGCGAAAGTTCCGCGATCTTTGTTGACGGTATCCACTTTAACAGCGCGAGGCCTGTTCGACGATAAAAATGGTGTGGAAGCGTGGAATCCGAGGGGTGAAGGTTATTTGATAGGAAGTTTGATCAGAGGAGGGGGTGTTTTATCACGTTTATTCCCCAAAGCGCGCTCCCTCTACCAACCAACACACCCATTGAATCCCTCGCCGAAACGCGCGTATTCTGTTTTACGGTGTCCGACGAAACGTCAATGCACTTACGCCGTCATCCACAAATTGACGATAGCTGAACTTTACATACCAGCCGATCAATAATGAGCGGTCTACGTAACGGAACGTCGTCAGGTCTTTAAATATCCACCAGCAAGGATCCGAATGCCGTAAGCGGCGGAATTATGAATAAGGAAGCACAGCAGACTTCCCAGGCATTCGCTCGAACAGTATTAGGTTAACCACCTCCCCCCGGTCTTTTCATGTACCGCGCGTCGCTCGTATAACTTCGCCTGCACCGCGGATAGGTGAATATTAAGGGGTCGTCGGTTATTTCCAGTTCTGCCTGAGACGAGGATTGACCTCTTCTGCGATTTGCCCCGCGCTCCCCACCCTGCTCCCAATCGTTCGCCATCGATGCTCCACCCAGTGGCTTTCGGCTCTCCGCTCGTAGATCCTCGAATAGCAACGTTCACTCATATTTAATTGGCCGCCCTCTGCCCTCGCCGTCTTCTTCGCGGCCTTAACTCAAGCCATCGCCTTCGACTCCGCTCCCTGCCTCCTCTAGCCGAGTCTTTATGCTCCGGCAAACCGACCCGACGAGATGCGAAGACTGCGCCAATTATTCATAAGCCCCGGAACGCCTCGGTGCCGTCGCGAAATTTATGGAAAAGCCTCGACGCCGACTCGTGTTCGCGACCCTTACGTTTAATCGAGTTCTGTCTATCGGGGAAAGCCGCTCTTTAGACGCTGCGAGCGTCAATGGCGAGCCTAACGAGGGGAGGATTTTGTCCCCTTAATGATTCGCCCGGCTGGACGGATATTGGAGATTGATGGATCGAGGAGGGTGGAGGCGAGGCAATGCGCTCGGTTAATTAGAATCGACTGAATATGTAGGCAAGCTGACGTATGGGTATTTAGAGGCTATGAGCGTTGGAATATTTATCCACTTAGAAAATTAACCGCGCTACTATGGTACACGCCTTTTGTGCAAGCGTCGATGCAGGGATCGGGCGTCGTTTTCTCTGTTTAATTTCTAGTCTCGTTTCTCATGTGTCTAGTCATTTTTGTATGTATTCTATTGTTAGCGTAAAATAGATATGTACCCGTAAAAGAAACATTATTATTATATAGTTTATCATATGTAGGTATATAATATTGTCTCCGTAAAAGCGGTCGCGTCGTGTTGGTTGCCCATTCTGAAATTCGTGCATGCAGACGCGAGCCGGGGTCGTATGAAAATTTGCACATGCTTACCTACTTTGCCTGTGCACGTTTCTATTCTCCGACACGTTGTACAGGCCGCTGCGATGCCGGGTGCGATATGCATTTTGCCCGGCGGCGAAATTTTGTTTACCCATTTTCACGATCGATCTGGCTCGCCGCGAAGTTCAACGGCGCGCTCCGACCGGGTTGAAGAGAGCGAGAGCGAGGAATACGGATCGGAAAAGGATGGATGTAGGAGGCGCGGGTGTACGAAAATAACGTTCGGTCGGCTCGGTACCTGTACTCCAGTGCCATTTGTTGGCGCACGTGTGTGTTTACGGGCGTGTGTGATCGATCGTAGCAGAAACTCCGCTCGCCCCGCTGTCTGTCAATACTTCCTAGGGGTACTTGACTTGTATGTGAGTCAAGTATGCGCATAGATAACGCGGACCGGGCTCGTGTCGACGCTATCTTTCTTGTTCGACGGATGGTACTACACGTATGCGCGCATGCATGCACACATCGAGACGCACTGGGTGTCCTGTTAATTCGTCGAACCATCGAGCGGCCAGTGTTTCTCCGTGCGAAAAATAAGACGAGAGCGCAGAGCAACTTTTGTCATCAGAGACACTGAAAGCCGCGCGACTGAAAATCCGGGAAAATGGGTGAAGCGCGCGACGTCCCAGTCCGCGGGCGTGAAAAACGGCGGACATGGAAATTGACGAATCGCGAGGCACGAAAATCGAACGTCAGAACTGGAATGTTCGGTGTTCTCCGCATCGACGATTTTCGTCACACCGCGTGCGCAGACGTATGCGGGCGTCGCGTGTCGCGGCGAATTTTAATCGCATGCATAATGCAACAAAAAAAGCCGCTCCCGCGAGCAGCCGGCATTCGATAATCCCGGGACGCGTTTCGGAGCCCCTCTTACACCGCGTCCGCGTCCACAGGCGACGTTGGCGTTCTTGTAATATTTAAAAGCGCGCGGTTTCGCTTTTGTTGAAAATGGACGACGACGCATGTCGGGGCTGAGAATTTGATGCCATCGAATACCGATCCCCGGGGCAATTTATGATGCTGCCGTCGCGTCGGCGAGCGACCCTATAAAATCCGCCGGGCGCTCTGTAATATTCAGCCCGCGAATTTCGGCAAGTCCGAGCCCGCGCGGCGAAAATAGAAAGTCGCCGACGCGAAATATCCGTCGACTCGGTCGTCGAGAGGTCGACGAATTTTCGCTACCCCCGTAAATCGACTGTATAGACTATAGACTGGTAGCATCGACTTCTAAATCCGTCGCCATCTGCAGCATTTAAACGCGTCGGAGAGTTCGTCGCGATGTACGCGGTTAGTAAGTGAAACTTCATTAGCCCGATAGAGTACCCACCGACGCGAGTCTGCGAAATATGACATTTGTAACCTTTAACGAACCGCTTCGTACATACCTCCACGCCACGTTGTCACAGCGCGAAATACTTCGGATATTTTAAATCGAGTTCGTCGATACGCGGAGTCCTTCGTTAAAATGATCGCCCGTGCACGTTGAATAATCGACGTCACGTCTACGGTTTTTGCGAATGCGGCGTTCATCGGAAATCAATCGTTATCGCGAAAGGTGAATTTTGAGTTTCACACCGACTACCGCATACCTCGAGCGTGCTTGGAAATTAGGAAATTAGCGCGCGCATCATTAAAAGCGGGTGACATGTCGTTTTTGGCGATGCATGAAAAGCACATGAGGAGCGCATGAGAAATGGATGAACAAATCAAGTGAGCCGGTCGATCGCCGACGGATTTTATCGCGCTCGAGTGGCTGCAAGTTATCGAACGGACCCTCTCCGCGCGTTCCCTCTCGTCCCACATCGCGAAGTGCCATCTCGTCAACCCGTTCACTCGCGCGGGTCAAACAGCGCTGACGTACGACGAGAGGGCTTAAAAACATCAAATCAATCGATCACGAGCACGCGAACGTGTCTCTGCGAACCAACGATACCCCGAAGTAATTCTACAGACGACGACGTGCCGATTGATTTGGCGCTATTATTAATTTGACTCCGGATCGCTTTCTTTGTTCGGTCTCGCGGTCGACGATCGAGTAAGGCAGATCATTACGATACACGCATATTGTGCAGGGAGAACAAATTAATGTCTCGCAATATCCTGCGCAGTAGGCGCGCAATATTTGCGAAGGACGAGGAAAAGAGAAGGAAGAAAAAAGAAGAATCGCGTGCTTCTAAAGCGGAAAACGCCATTCAGGGCGAATTTACGAGCAGTCAGGAGTATCTCGGGGACTGGCAGCCGGCTCTGGATTATAGCCGAGCAAAGTCCTCGGGGAATCCTCGTTCCGGAAGAAAGTGAAGCGTTACAAGTCTCGAGGAGTATTAAAGTCATACGTCGAAATGTAGGACAACTTTGACATCGCACAGCCGTACCAAGTCGACGTGCCACGATCACTGACCGTTTCTACTTCCACATTAACGTCATCGATTCGGCTTCGCAAAGGTCGAAAAAGGAAGCATATACTTAGCAAAATAAAAATGTCGACGGGGCACAACATATAAATCGGAAAATCTGGAATTAAAGCAGCGTCAGGTAGTGGCGTGAGTTTCGTGAATATTTCAAGCCGCGAGGGAAGAGATTTACCGCGCGAAGCCGATAATTCCGAAATAATTAATTCCGTCGGCGGCGGGCGAGGGAAGCGCAGGAGAAAAGACTCGCCGATGTCGGACGAGGGAAGACGGCGAAGAGGAAGAATGAAGAGACTCGCATCGCCTGCCTCGGGTTGCTCTCGTGTGTTTTATTGCAAATTGAGGTTAAAGTCTCTGGCACAGGGCCAGGCATTTCACCTAGGCCGTTGCATTCCGGCGAATGCACATGGGCACGCACATTATGTGCGTCTTATGTACCTCGACCGTACCTTGGCCACATACCGTGGACCCTTGCCTCCTGTGTTCTCGGTTTCTGATCTACGACTAGCGAGCGTCTACAAGGTGTTTCATAAATGATGGCTCCATTGGCGTACACACACAGAGCCGCGGGCGAAATACCTCGTAAGCTTGGAATAAAGGATAACGAACGTGGAGGGGTTGGATAAAATAAGACGATACAAATTTAACGATGAGATAATTCAAAGTGTATTACAGCGTAACGTTGGAAAGTTGCGAACTGATGCTTATCATAAATTTCACAGCATAGACCATAGGAAAACGACGTAAGAAGCGTGTCAATCGACGTCAGATTTAAGAATGTGTGATGTCAGCGTCGTGAGGAGAGTCGAGAAAAAATCGTACGTTAGGAATGATTAGACACGGTGAAGCAATATGAAAGGACCGTGACCCGTGGCCGTTTCGCCGAGGAAACGCTATCCTCTGCGGCGAACTAACGAGACACCTTGTGTACAACGAGCAGGAGGTCAAACGTCTCCCTTTACCTGCATCCAGCAAGCGACGAGGATAAGAGAAACTGGTGGTGCAACGTTGCGGTCGGATCACGGATGATCCCATAATGCCATTAACGTTTCGTGCGCAGGGTTGCAATGACGATATCCTTTCCCATCCGGCTCTCTTCATATTCGAAGCTGGCGCTACGCGCGGACAGCACCTTTTTCCGGCATATGCTAATCTAATTAATGGATACACGCCAACCGGCGCTATATACGCACTCGCTGTAACAGTTTGCGTTGTACTGCATCGTAGTACGCGCACGCTCGACGTTTTACGAGCGCAACCTATAAACTTGGAACCCTGCATTTGCAGGAAAACTGGGATCCGTTAATTCGGCGGATAATTCGCCAGTTTTGCTTGGTAGTCCTTGAGAACGATAGATTTTTGCATGTATTTAGTGCTCGATATTAGTGAACCACCCGATACGTGGTCGTATACTATCACGCATGTAAGGCGCCGTGATAAAACTTGAACAGCTTGAAAGACCGGCCGCGGCCGGCTTGTTTAACGATTTTTACTGTCTTCCCTCAACCCAACAGATCGTGGCCAACAACCGGTCCAGGATACCGGTCGATGTGTAAGTCGATGCAAGTCGATCTCGTCGGTACACGAACTGGTCCACTCACGCGGTACTCTTGTATGCGTCACCGACACTGTCGTAGAATTCATGCATTACACGGAATGTCTGAAATCATCACACACACACACATACCACATACCCACCTATTTCCGTAAATACATACATAGACACGTCGGGATATAACACCGAGCGTTAAAGACGACACGTACCGGCGAGTTTCGCTCGCGAAACTAGAAATTACGAGGCGGCGAATTCCGGCGGGACTTCAAAAAGGTTAAATACGCGCTCGCGCGCGCATTAAAGGGAGCATTAAAGCGCGTACTTACGGTATAGATACACGATGCGTATAAACGTGGCAGCGTCACGAAGCGCCCGCTCACGTTTTATCTCGCGGCGTCTGCGTTGTGTGCCGCGTTTATCTACGGTAATAAATGCGCCGGTTAAACAAAGAGACCAACCCCTGACCCAACCCACCCGCCCACCCACCGTCGGCAGTTTCCCGTTCTCGCGCTACCCCTTGCTTCCCTCAGTTACCTCTGACAACGTCTACTCGCCCGACCTCGACGTCTCCCGAGAAGCGTGGCTTTACGAGCGACAACAAAGAGGCGAGACTGACGTTACGATTATCTGGCTGCGGCGGCGTAGGAAAGGTCGAGGGAGAAAATAGGAGAGCGAGAGCTCCGGAGACGAGATATGTGGGACACTTTATCGGACTGCGAATTCGGCACGGCCGCGCTGCTTAATGGCGGAGTGCGCGTTTATCGTAGCCTATTTATGACGACGCGGCCGTCGTTAGTCCTTAATTCGCGACACCGGCCGTTGACCCGCGACAAATGACAGAGCAATGCATTTTAGAGAGCCTATAATCAGGGTGACGAAAGAAATGTGACGATTTTCATTGGTGCCGGGCATTTTTTAAGAAGAGCACGTAGATCTAGCACGAATGTGTACTTTCAAAAGTCGAGTGTTATTGGTACATATACTCGGCGATCGATTTGCGAAAGTTTGCGGTGGTTGCAATACGACGTGTAAGAATGTGGCTTTAGAACGACTCGGTCGTGTAAAATATTCGTAGTTCGTGACGGCTCGTCCTTGATCGTCCTTGATCGAAAAGGGGCAGAAGTAATAGGAGTCGAGATTCGCCGTTAGTGGAAGTTGCGCACGTGTTAGATGAACCGACGCGATACGGTTGCCAGTAGAAACAGACGCACACGTGATCGGAGCCAGGGATTACGGTTGACCACACCCAGGCAATCGTTCGTTACGTTAGAGTTGTCCGACATATGAACCTCTCGTGTGCCAAATCGACCGCTTCCACCATTAGATAATAATTTCTCTTTCGCCTCACGCACGATGCGCTTCCACGTGAATTATTGCACGCGTTTATCGTCAGGCCAGGGTATTTAATCTTTTTAAATGTTACCTCTTTTTCAGTCTTTCGCGGGAATATGTAAATTATTGCGAATTTCACGGTTTGATTTCTGTAATGACGTGTTGAGCGAGTCCCGTCAAAGTGTAACAATCTTTCTCTTTTGATTTTCAGCCCCGTCCCGGCAGAAGGCCCCGAGGACGACCAGGAAACGCTGCGCAGCTGCAGACAACTCCTAGGATACAGAGTCCGATTTCTCAACATCTCGAAAAAGGTATCGTCACGACATTCACAAACATTATACAATTCGCCATCGAGCCCAGAAAACAACGTGTCCAACGTTACTCGCGCTACGCTGGCATTCGAAACAAGAGTCAACCGATGAAAAACGGACAATTCTCATTGACTTTCACAAGTCCTTACGCAGAATTAAGTTCACCTCCGTGTAAGCGTATCGATCCGCTCGGGAAAACGGAACACTCGCGGCCCGTCAAATAATCGGCCGGACAAAGAAAACACGCTCGTAACTCGCTTTCCGTCCGCGATCCGCGCGGCGAACAAACGTTGTCGCCCTGGAAGTGGAAGTGGAAGGCCGTTCACGATCCAATCTCGGCCGGCGATGTCCAGGACTTCTCGGCGTGGTCGATGAAGCGAGGTCAAACGGGGTCGTCGTCGATGGGCGCACGATCGACCCGCTCGAAGGTCAGACGAGGAGACGTTGCTTCTTCCAGAGTTCAGTTCCGAAACGTATTTGTCGGACGAAAGTGGGGTATGACGAATGCTCACGGCCGGGGTTGGATATTAGGGCTGTCGGATGATGATTTAAGAGGGTCGATCTGTTGCTGCTGTTTTCCGTGCCTAGATAGCTGTGTTTCGGGGCATTTAACTAGCTACGCGATACTTTCGGTTATCTTAGACACTTTCTGCAAACTTAACCTTCCGTCTATCTCACGAAACTTCATTCATGACGTTCGATCGCGTCGGAATCCCGAATGACGTCCTCCCGCTCTGGATCCCTTCCTGGAAACGTACGCTCTCAAAGCGGCGGCCAAAGAGAGAAATAAAAACAAATACGATCGAGAGGTCGAAAGAGTTGAAAGAGAAGATAAAGAGGAGGAGCGGGCAGCGATGGAAGGAGAGACAGGAATCCAGGATGGAAGAAAGGAAACCGGTAGGAGGGGTCCGAAGACAGAAGTGGCTGAAAAGACTAGGGGTCTCGTACCGAAAGAGAAACAGGAGCGAAGAAGGGAGTGGCGGGAAGGATATACATTCGACCACAGTCTGCGCTCACCCGGCAGACAGAGAAAACGTTTGCGGATTCCGTAATGCTTAGAGTCAGCGTTACATAGACCCTATATAGCGCGAGGGAGGGGGTCCCTGGTAATATATAAACCCCGAGCGTTTGCGGGAGGGTTTTGATGGTCGAGTGAAAAACAGGAGCGAAAGAGTTGGCGGGGCGGGGAAGGGACGGGGAGAGAAATGGGAGTGAAAGAAGAGCCCGGGCTGAAAAGGGAGAAGTTCGAACTCACGTATACAACGGTTCTTACCTACGAATATACTGGGCGTCTACGAGTATACACGCCGCCGCACACGTATATACGCCGCGTACTTACAAGGCAACCCCGGGCGGGGGGGAATAAATGATTCGAGGAATTGCTAGGAACCGGTCCACAAACAAAAGACTCCTCGACAGCACGGTTTAGGGGTTGGTGGAGGGGGGCGAGAGAAAGGTAGCGGGAGGGATTTTAGATGGAAGAAGGGCTGAGTCAGAGGAACTGGAGTCCTGTCGGTGATGCTGATGGAAGGGGGCATGGTTGAGGAAGTAAGAGAATGATAGAAGAGAAAGAGCGAGAGAGAGAAATAGTCAGTCTGAATCGAGAGGGCGAGGATCCTGGAGTCTTTGTCCGCGATGAAACTCGTCGTAATCCGTCGAAGACGCTTCTCTCGGGCTTTCTCATTTTATTCCCTTCGCGATCCATCTTTTTCCTCTCTGGGTTAACCGGGTTCACTTCCCTGCTCGCCGTTCGCCGCTTTTCCTAATTCGCTTCTCAACAATGTCGATCGAGCGGTGCCTCTCAGTGTACGCTGTACGTGTACGATAATCTGATAACCGGCCTAAACTGCAGAGCTGAGATTTTCGAAGAAGACAACGGTGTACTAAATGATACTTCACTGTGGCAAGGTTTCGACGCGACAGAGTAGTTTGTCAAAATTCGTAGATTTACTGAAGCGAAACGCTCGATTCGAATCCCAAGCAAACCCCCCATCCCCTTACTCAACCGACAGGAATACTATTTCCAGCTCACATTGGCGCACGTGCGACGATTCTCTCGCAGTCGATAAATAGCAGCGCGATAGGCGAGGACAAGGCAACGGTGCGAGTGGGGAAAAGAAAGGAGTCGCGACTTTTCTCGCCTCTGCCGAAAGGCGCGACTCTCTTTATTATCCTCTTTTTCCCTCCTTTCAGCCTCTCAGGCTCCCAGAACGATCTTCGTGGAAAACCGAGGCCAGTGCCTTGGCCCGCTCCACTGTCGTTGGCGCGCGCGTGATTTGTCGCGAATCCCTGTGAGCAAAATCGTGCCATCCGTTTCGGCGATAGAAAATAAAGGAGAGAGAGAGAGAGAGAGAGAGAGAGAGAGAGAGAGAGAGAGAAGCGGTGCGATTCCTCGTGGAAATAAAACTGGCCACGAGCCACGTTGTAAACGCTTTCTCTTTTTCTTGTTCGTCTTCTTCTCCTTCCTGCCTCCCATCTCTTCTTTCCCTTTTTCACCTCTTTAACTTCGCGCAGAAAGAAAGGTCCGAGAAAAATACTGAAGTTGCTCGCGATGCTATTAGCGGCTCCGTACGTTGGACGAGAAAATCGAGCGATATTCGATGTCATTTCCTGGGGAACAAGAAGTTACGAGCGAGTTTGACGATATTTACATTCTACGCCTGCGATCCGTGTCTTTTACGAAGGCTGATCCATTATAAATCGTACGACTTCCCACGGTCTTCTTAGTGTCTCTGCACGTAGAACGGGAGGCCCGATCCATAGCCTATGTCGTTTCTTTGGCGAGTCACGAGTGTGCGAGGGATACTCGTTTCCACGCTTTCAATTTACTTCTTTACGGAGGACGATCTATTCTCGATCGTAGGGTGTGTTAAGGTGCACCACGTGCATTACCTGACGCGTGCCCTCCTTTTTCCTCGCTGCTCTCCCTTTCGCCGATTTTTCTCGCCTCGAGGAAAGTAGTCGGACGAAGACATCGGTCGAACGGTCCATTGCGCCTTGAAGTAAATATATCCGGCCCTTCTCGTGCCGCGTCGTGCCCTTTATCCGCGCTCCTCGAGCACGGATGAACGGCTCGCTGGAAAACGGAGGAGCGTCTCGAGACGGCGCGCATCAATTTTTCAGTTATCGGGAACAGCCGCGGATCATGCTTTCGGGAGGATCGAAGGAAAATGGCTTCCTGCGCATTACGCTCCACATATCCGCGATCTTTGCAGAGGCTGTACAAAAGGGAGGAGCGAGAAAGAGAGAGTTTGTCGAAAGTGCGCCGAAGGGATTTCCTGCGATGATCTATTTAAGAGCGACTAAAGATTTTATACTTCTCGCGCAAACAACGAGAAACAGAGAGAGAGAGAGAGAGAGAACTCACGTTCTTTACTCAACTCGTAAGATAAATCGCAGGTCGTCGGCGTATTACATCGTCTCGGGTATTACGTCGGCAAAAAGCGTCGAACGAGAAAACATGACCGCTCGATGCGCGGCGGGGACGATCGTTTATCGCAAGAAGACACACTCTGAGCCGTCCGAGAGTAGTCGGCTTTCGTTTCCTTTGACGCGGGGAAATATTTATCCGCCCTCGCGTCGGCCGGAGGCAAATGTTATGACAGACTGTCGTCGAAGTGGCTGGCGAAGGTCGGGCGAAAATAGAGGGGTGGCCGGGGGAGCGTGTGTTTTCCAAGTTCGCGCCGTCAATTTGGCCGATCTTCTTTTTCGGCTCTCGGACCGACCTTATCCGACTACGATTCCTCCTCTTAATGGAGTTCGACGCGATAAAAAACGTCGATTTATGAGATCGTAGGATGTCCAGCTTTGGACGGCGTCCATTCCTTTACAGGCGATCGTCGGGCATTCACGGTCATCGCGGACGCAGAGGAGACATTATACAGTCCGCGCGAGCCATACGTTACGCGAATTCCATCGACGTATCGTTACGCGCGTTTATGGAACGTTAAGAGAAAATTGATAGGCCAGGGTCGCGCGCCGCTCGTTCCCTTTTTTCTTCTCCTTCCGAGGACTCGTCGAGTCGGCGTTACGTCTCGCACGCGATCGAGGCTGCCGTTAAACTTTCAACGGGACAGAACGAAATTATCGGGCGAGATGCGATACTAAAAGAGTACCGCGCACTCTTTGACATTTAAGATATTCATTCATTTTCCACGATCGAACCGCCTCGAAATAACGCGCCTGCCCGCCAGTGTGTCACCCGACGCGCTCGCGTCGCCCGTTTATTTTTGCATCGCGCAAAAAGAGAACAAGCCCATGTGTGAAGTTGCACAGGGGATGAAAAGGGTGGGGTGGAGTAGGGGGGGGGGGGGTGAGGAGCGGGGGAGAAGGTAAAAGAGTGAAAAGAGAAGAGGAAGGGTGCCACCACTCTGCGGGATGCGAGGAATTATGCCGACGAACAGGCGAGAGGAGCACTTCAAAGGAGCTTCGTGCCTCGTTATTTTATTACAACGACCTCCCGGCGCAACGGTGGCTCGCGGAAAGAAAGATCGCGCCTTTGAATATTTCTTCTGCGAAAGCGTGCGAGGTCCTCCGCGCTGACGTCTCTGCTCTCTCGAACAATCTTTCCTTCCCGAAACGATCGGAATCAATAAGCGCGGGCCACGAACGGTCCGAAATCGTCGCACGATCACTCTACTCGAGGCTCTTCCACACTTACAGCTTTTTAAACGACTTCAAACAAAACAGTTTACATGCCGAATAGGGAACCTCCTACTTATTTGAAGTCGGTTGAAAGGGGGCAGGTCGTACGTCGTACGTTGTTTTTTTCTCGCACTTTTTCTTTTCTACCGCGCGCGCGCGCGGATCGAAAAGCAGATACGAGGCGCTAAGCCGTGAGCGACATTATCAGTGTTTAGAGTCGACGGTCGTCGTCGACTGCTGAAACGATTTCCTCCGGTGTTATTGTTCCATCGGGTAACACCCTGCATAAACTCGACCCTCGAACCAATTACACCAGCGCCGCCCGTTGACTTCGGCTCGCAGGAAATTACTCTCATTCTCGAGCGTCCTCCCTTCTTTTCCTGCCATCCTTCCTTCATCTGCCTCCTTCTGTCCGCCTTGAGAACGCTCACCCTCTTCCGCGATCGATCAGCTTACCGATCTGACTCATCGTGGCTCGCATTACGGAGTGACTGATTTTCCCTTGGCACGTCGGCCGACGAAGGTTGATACGTCTATCGAACAGGGGCTGCTGTAATGAGCCCGACGTGACGTAAAGGGAAGCTTCGACGTTTACGCGTCCCTTGGACGGCTTTCGACAAGCGCCTGCCTCGAACAATAACTCCCCTCTCGACTCACTGCAAACGTTCACGCTTCCTTCGTCATCATTCGACGGCCGACGAAATCGTTAGTGAAGTTATTAAGTCCAACATTGCGTCCCTAACGTCTCAAGATGCGACGCATGTAATGAACGCAAGCAGTGCGTCCAGCTTAAACGCGAACGCAGGGTCGGTCGCTGTGATTACACAACACCGGAATGACGGAATTAGAAATTAGCAAGCATACTCTATGAATAACTTAACTGCCTCCAGTACTCTCCCGCTGGCCACGCCGTACAACATTGAATACTTAACCGACCTTTGACGCTCTCGGGTTCGTAACATCAGCTGACTATAAGCGTCTGAAAGTGTCAGTCCTTGTCAGGGGAGGCCCAGCGAAGACAGGAGACATTCTTCTTAAGCTCGAGAACAGGACTGGTCTCATCTGGAAATAAACAGCTTCTCCTAAGTGGTCTGAAATAATCGATTAATTTCGAGAGGATAAGTTTGTCCAGTCTCCCTATTTGTCTCTCTCTCTCTCTCTCTCTCTCCCCGGTGACCTCTCATTACCCATACATCGGCCGCTGCTCCAGTTTGCCAAATCGGCCGAAAGCGCCTCGGAAAACCGTGTCACGTCCGTCGCATAACGACGGTCAATCAATTGAGAGTCTCCAGGCGCAGCGTCTGTCTCTAGTCCCCAGTCTACGTCCCGCGGGTCATTGCACCGAAAATCGCTTCTCCAGCACTAACCGATCGTATCTCGTCCCCTCCCTTGCTCTAAATACGCTTATACGTACACGCGCATAGATTAGCGGTAAGTGCACTAGCGTGCTAGAGCTATTTGAATAGAATTAGTAGCACGAAAAGATGGGGAGAATGGGTGTTTCGCGAAGTTCGCGCAGCGTGGAGAGTGCTCTACATTAGAAAGTTTCAGGTCTCGCGACTTTGAAGAGGGTCTTCGCGTCAGACAATCGATAAACGTGTTGTAATCAGAAAGGGTGAATGGAAATTTCGAAAGTTACGATTTTTCATTGTCGTTCTCTTTTCTTGGTAAACTGTGCCCTCGGTCGTTTAGTTTTCCCCTGTTATTCATCCGGCGCGCATACGTGGCTTCGCGTACGAGCGCCCGCTCGAGTTTCTATGCTAATTATTCGCGGACACGCGTAATGCTCGATGCACCTGATCCCAATAACCCGATGTAAATGCACGGTCGATGGCTGGTCGGCGCGCATGAATTAGCCGCGAGCACGGGACAGAAAGAGAGACGATTCGGGAGGAGATACGGGGAGGAAGAGAGGTCGTTGGGGGGAGAGATTGCACGTAGTTACCGGTTATACCGCTTTGGCACTCGTCCAATCCCGATCTGAAGTCGCTGTCGAGACTCGTTTTTCTCTTCCCTCGAAGTTCGTCCCGTCAGACCCTTCTTTTTGTCGTTTCCGAAGTCAGAGACCACAGGAGGCGCTTGTGGCGGGTGAAAATAATGATTCGCGATCTCACTTACCGTCGCTATCGTCAGTATCTGTCCGCACTTTCTTTCACGTCCGGCTCGATTATCTCAATGGGACGCGTCGAATTTACTCGACGGTAGGAATGTAATGGAATTTTCAAAGGCTACCTCTGACACCGTTTCGTCTGTGTCCCATAGACCGATGAATTCGAATACGTTACATGGACGCGTATGTACTCTTCGTGGATTGTGAAAGAGCCTGTATGCTCATACATATTCAGGCGTCGGCCAACAGATGTGCGTGTGTCGTCATGTGGGGGTTGGTTGCCGCGCGCATACGTTGCACATAATGTTAAATGCATATATTACGACGCGCGACAGACCGCCCACGTGCTGCTCGACAATGCTTTAATCTGCCGTTTGCAACGCGCGTGCACGTGCAACGATCTATGCAACGTCCGTGTGCGCCCGGCAAAATAGTCGCTCGTCCCGGTGCCGCGGTTGTAAATATATAGGGCGTCGGGCGGAATCTGCAGAACGTGACGTCCATAAGATAATAACGTCGACTGTATTAGAAGCGGGAATCTAACAGATTCGAAGATCCGCACGCGACCGATTAGCATCATCGAGCACTCGAACAAAGTTAAATTACGAGACAAGAACATCAGTTCAACTGTTTGCAGAATCCCGCTTTCATATTGCACGCACCTACGGGACAGCGTAGAAAAAAGAGAGTAATAATTCTACACTCTCATATTTCCTCTCTCATTTTTTTCAAAGCCAGAAATATTAAAAAAGCCTGTATTTGAGGCAAACTGCCGTGCAGGCGAAGGGGTCGGTGCTCGCCGCGGCACACGGTATAGTGTGCGACGGAAAAAATAGAGAATGCCGGAATCGTAATTTTCCGATAGCCTACACGATCCACGTTCACCTCTCGGCGGCATCGTATTTTTTAACACGACATCCGGTCACTCTCCCACGGAAATGAAGCGTTAAAATCTACAACAGTGTCGCGCAACTCTGGCCGAGCGTTGCCGGTACGCGAATATATGTACATATTTATATCTTTAAACGTTCGCGCGGTCCGTCGACGAAAACGTTTTCCACCAACCAACGGCCGAGCAGACCGCGGCCGGTCGTGTCGCCGTGAAAAACAAGGATGGCTCGTAAAAAGGTGAAACGAGGAGAGATCTCGAGACTCTTTCGCTCGGTCGTCGACATTCGGAATCGTCGAAATAGGCGAGCCGCGGGTAGAAATCGTCGCTCGTCGAATGCGTAATTTCGTGATCGATATCGTCTCGGGCAGGCTCGATCACGTATGCACGCGAATACGTGAGCGCGGTTGCGCAATGGGATACACTGTTCCGCGTATGTGTCCGTGTAGGTGTTTGAATGCGCGGCGAGAGAGGGGGGAACAATGGTTCGACAAATGAAACACCGTAAGAATAATTATAATGTCGGCTCGGCGGTAGGTGATGAATGAACGAATGATCGAATCGCGCTGGATGCCTGTTTGGATATTTCTGCGTGAATTTGCTCAGTTACATGGACAGCGAGATATCACGCATCAGCCAGGTGCAGATGAATGAGATTTCGACTGGGTCGTTAGCGTCGCGCAGAAATGTAGGAAACGTAAAGGATTAGACACGAGAGCCGAAGCATGTGAAAACGCGCGTGTTTACCGATGATCAGCTTCGAGAACGAGCCACAACTGGCGCGCGCAAGATATCGTTACCATTAAGTCGACCGTAACGATATAATGGAATGGCGCGAGAACGAGAGGAAACTATACGTTATCGCGGGTTGCATAAAGCACCGCGCGGCTGACCATTACACCCACGAGGTATTTTTTGAATGAAAGCCCGGAGCGAGAAGAGTAGGAGGCGGTGTCGATGACTCATTGTCGACGGCAAGAAGCGAGAGGACGTCGGATCGATAAATCCCGGCCTATCTGGCCGCGGCGATCGTTGGAATTAATTGTCGATGATGATCGATCGACCATCGGCGCGCGGTTTAGCAGCCGCGATTACTCGAACGAGCTCCCTCGATCGTTCTCTTTTGTCCCGTGAGTCACGAAGCCGTTCTCCTCCCGTTCCAGATCGATGCAACCCCACCGGACACGTACCCTGGAAGCGAGAAGTCTAACCGGTGGCGTTAATGATTTCATTTGCAAAGTATTCGCTTCGTCGCTCATCGGCGTCAATGTTTTACGATGAAATTTGCGGGATTATTTCAGTAGGTGTATATATGCACGTATTGAGGGTAGCGAAGTCGTGATACGGTGGAAAATTTCTCTTCACGTTACGTGTTATTCTTCAATGTTCGTCACCTTGACGCTTGGAATAGCCTGGCTCACCTGGCAACCGACGAGAATTTCCGACTTCCTCGGACCACTCGATCCACCCGCGACACACCGTACTTCCGGCGTGTTCCTGTCTTCGGATAGGAGTTTCGCAAGTTTGTCGCGCAAGTTGCACGACATTTTTCACGGTCGACGAAGTTCCCGAATGAATACTTGCTCTGTACTTACTTGACGGATAGTTGCTCGCTGCGGACGAGTCGCAAGCAGTGCCTTACCCGAAGGCCTCGGCATTTAATATGGAGTCAAGGTGTGTCGAACGTGCGCAGCTGTATAGAGACGGTCTGCCGATAATGTATTTACGCTGGAATTTCAACAGGATTTATCGTCGTGATCGATCAATGCCTGCAACGATAGTGCGCGATTTGGAGCGTTTCGTCAAACATTCTGTAGCAGAGCGAAGAATTGATGTAACGAAAAGCAATATTTGCGTACCGTGCTTGGTAATTTCGCGGGACTCGGGATGCCATCGTAATTATTTGCCTAAAAGGAACGAGGTGCTGCGATGCACATTTGAACGCTTTGTCTGTGATACCGGGAGAGTAAGAGACGGAGGGATACATGCACACAGACACACACAGCGACACGCGTAGCAAGTTGCGCACGAAATTTCCACGTGCCGGCGAGCACACGACGGCCGCGAATTTGTTTGTACACAGGTGGGTAACAGTTTCTAGGTAGTTAGGCGGCTATATTCGTTCCGGTTTAAACTCGACTCGGTCGTTTCGCCCACTAGTTGCAGAACTCGGATAATTATTGTTGCGAACTAGCTTCCAGTTTGCTCTACCACTTGATTCCACAGCCTCGTCTCTCCTCTCTCTGTTTCTCTCTCTCTTTCTCTCTCTCTCTCTAGCCGAGTAGGTATACATTTCCTTCTCCACTTCCATTTCTGTCCGACTCAAGTACGAGCGTGGGCACACACGCTCATACGCATACTCCGTGTCCTCATCCCTTTACCAGAGCCGGCATCCATTACTTGAAATGTTTACACAATTTACCGGCGGGACACAAGAGACTCTCGAAGTGAGCTGCATTAACGCAATAACGATATTCCCGCTGTTTAATACGATTAACGTCCGTTAATACGCGAAACAACGAAATATTCCGGGCTAATGGCCGATTCGGTAGTCGAGCGATTCTATCGAGCGGATGTTTGTCCCTGTCGCTGGGTTAATATTCGAGGCTGTAACGCGCTGGCGAAGCGCTTAATGAAGATTCGCGTCCGATAATCCGATTGCCGATATTTTCTCGAAACGTCGCGCCGACTTCGAGCAGAATATTGTTTCTCTCAACGCCTCGACATCCGACGAAACCGCGTCGGTCGCGCGTCTGTGAAAACCTAATATGTATATCGGTCGCAATGTGCGCTGCGTGCTTAAATTTGCAACACTCGATATCCCACACTTTCAGCGCTTCTTGAGACCCGTTTAGATATTGTTTGTGGATAGTATCGCTGCTTCCCAGAATTCGGAATTACGATTGCCTGCGACTTACAATGTGTGACTCTCTGCACTCATTTTCTCCAATTCTCCGTCGGCTCTAGCGAAGCTCACGATTTCGACGAACGAGACAGATCGTCCTTGAATTCACGACCATTTTACGAGTGAATGAGCATGCGAGTGGGTAAAGAGAGGAAGAAAAAGGAGGGAGGACGAAGAAGAAAGTGAGGTCAGATTCCGGAACGAGGAACGTTTTTACTTGTAAGAATCCGGAGGTCACGACTTCGCGATCCCTCGAGCTTAGTAGTAGTCGTCGTTGGGTGGGTGGCTGGGTGGCTGAGGGTTGCCGCGGGGGTGAGGGCTCGCTGAAGGTAGTTACCGGGGCTCGATTCCATTCGGTGTATAACCCGGCAGTGGAGTTTGCCCAAGTAGTTTCCCCTCCGTCTGGATATTCCAGGATGCGTCGGGCGAACTTTCCTCGAGATCCTATAAAACATCCCTACTCCTCCCGCCGTTCACCACCCCTCGGTCGTTCTCGTTCTACGGGGTGCGCTGAAAGTCGCGTTACGCGAACGAGGCACGAGAACAAGAGCGATGATACGATTGAAGTCCACGAGGAAACTACGCGAAATTATATTGCATCATGTCTCGATGTAACGCACGATGCGTGAAAATTGCATCTTTCTCATCATGATTTCCAGCGTTGCGAGCGGGTAAGTTCACTTTCCGCGTACGTATCTTCTCATCCACCCCCTCACACCGCCATCACGTTTAGAAGACCCACGAAACTCGCAGCTTGAAAACGATTCCCCGAAGCCCATAACCTCCCTTTCGTTCACTTAGTGCCGACGCAAGTTCGCGCATTAGCGGCACGAACTCGCGTACGTAGGAGGAAAGCGAGGCCAGCTTGGTGGAGAAGGGGTGGGGAGGGGAGCGGGGCGGCGCGTGTTGCATTTGCTCGTCAGGTGGAAACTTTCGAAAATCTCCGGCGCGCAGTTCCGATGACTCAGCTCCGCCGAGTTTCTGCCTTCCGTTTCGAAAACGCGCTCGTTATCGTCGCCGGCGACTGCACGGCTTCCATCGTTCTATTTCGGCTGCGCGGCTCTTATCGGACGGGGTCACGACGGGATTTATCGGACGGATATAAATCGCGGGGATGGTTATCAGTGCCGCGAATAAAGTGCCTCTTTGATAAGCCAATGACTTACTATGCACCCGACGTCAAATTTATCTATGCGCGCGGCGGTTGTATGAAATGTCTGAATTTCGAGGAATTGCTCGGCGTGTGACGCGTGTGTGCTCGTCGGTGGAAGCGGAAATGGGATTTTATTGGACGTTTCACGATTCGTTGCCGGGCCGAAATGTCGACGGTTGATGGAAGGGAACAGGTACGGATTCATTTTTAAAGATACACCGAAAAAGCATGTTTCCTGCGGACGTGGAAGGTCGCGAGTGTCGGAATAAGGCTAGGACTCGTTGTACTCGAAGAAAGTCGACTATAAGGAAGTCTAATTCGGACTGAGAATGAAGCGACAATGTTGATGAAATCTCCCGAAAACTCGTTCATTGATATTAGCTTAGTCGTCCTCGGGAACAAATTCGAGCGCCTCCCTCTCCTCTGCAAGGATCATTTTCTACAATCAATTCATGAAACGCGAGTGATGGCCCGAAACGAAGTAAATTCGATTCCAATTATTCTCTCCCTAAAAACGTGCCGAGTATAGAAGCGTCGGGGATGATAATTTAATCCACGACAAATTGAATCTCGCCTCTTCGGCCGAATTGAGATCGGTCGCATAAATACTCCAGACAGTTTCTGCACAAACAGGACTTAATTCGGTCGGTCCTATAAACAGGACCGTAGCAGCGCAGAAGTACGCGGTTTAAATACGCGTTCACGGCATCGATCGAAATTACACGCTCTCGATGCAGCAGTAGACGGTCGCGTGGCGTCGGAACGGAAACAGTCCCGAAATTCTCGAAAGTTTTCTCCCGCAGTATCCCGAGACTCTCCTCGAGGGTCGTAAGTGGCGGAATAAGGTCAGATCTCGGAGATTAGGAAGGTGCGCCGTCTCGAGAGCCCTTTCCAAAGGACCCGAGGGAGGATGTTCAAAAGCATTCCCTGCCGCCCCCACCTTCTGCGAGCCGTAGAGACGGTAAAATGTTTTATCGCGCATCGCGGATTATCCCGGAAGTTCCTTTATAGACTCGCGCCTGCATGTACCGGATAGGGAGAGAGGAACCATTAAAGCCGTTGCGAGGCGAAGATACTACGGCAGCCTGCTCCTTTCAACTCGGGACGCCTTTCAGGACGAACGGGATCGATTTGTAATCCCCGACGGCGGAACGCTTCTTCTTTCCGAGATCCACGAAACTAACCTTTTCCACCCCCGTTATTCCGTCTATGTTACTTTAATTCCGTCCTCTTTTCCTTTCACGTATCCGACGATCGTACTCGTGTTTGCCACGATCCAGAGAACTAAGTGTGTGGAGATACCTGCGAGCCGATTTCTCTTGTAATCAAAAACATCTGTGCTCGAATTTGAAGATTCTCGACGCTCGCCATCTAAGTACGCCTCTCGTCGCTAAGTACTGTAAATACATTTTTATTACGCTCGCGCTGGCAGCGAAAGAGCAAATGTCCCGAGGAAATTTGCGCAAGTTTCCCGCTTGCTCGTATAAAATATTACTTGATGTGCAAATATATATGTATGTGTACACGCAGAGTCACGTACACGAAGACACACCTTTTCGCTTATATAGCCGAGCACACTTGTCTTTCGTTCCGGTCGTAAAAGCTTCCCAGGCGAAGGAAGAAGAGAAGGAAGAAGCGGGGAAAGAGGAAAAGGACGATATGCTCTGTGGTCCTCGACGGGCTTTTTCTTCAACGGTGGCCTTGATCCTCCTCTCTTATTTAAGTGGCATTACGGGCGGGAAGACGAATGACTCGGCGATCCGTCTCGTCGTCAAGGATCGATCGTTCAAGCTCGAAAATAAACGTTACCGGGCAAGCGAACAGCCCCGTCGACACGCCTCCATACGATCGTAAAACGGGAATGACGAGAGAGATAGAGAGAGAGAGAGAGAGAGAGAGAGAAAAAAAAGAGGGATGCTCCAAGCCAACCGTAAAGGAAAAACCCGTGGAAATTGCAGCGACAATTATAGGACAGCGGATGAACGTGGAAATGGAGAAAAAGTGAAGAATCGAGTGAACGTCGTTATAGCGCGTTCCAATAAAACGACTGCTACAACATATCTATTGTCATATTTTTCCACGGCACCGTTGTCGGCGCGTAACGAAGCTGAGATATCGAATCGAAGGAGTCGCGGACGCTTCAACGCGAAACACATAACGGAGAGATCGAGTTCCTGGACAATTACATCGAGATCGAAGCCTTTGATCGTTTAAAAGGTCTTAATCTCCACCCATTGCACCGCACGACGTCGAAGGACGACTCGCAAGAAACTCCGGAACCCCTCGAACGCCTTTCATCCGTCGCATTAACCGCCGGACTGAATTTCAGCGGAGGACCCCGAAATTGGCAGATGGCAAGTGGCAAATAAAGAACGGGGCGTATTTTTCGTCGGGAATTCGCAGTTTTCTCATTAACGTGCATACTCGCCCGAACGTGTCCACGCGCGTCTGTGAGTGTGTACATAATACTCGTACACGCGTATCAAAGCTGCGCGCATGCGAATATGAAGCACATACACACCTACCTGGCGCATTCTCTCGTTGGACGTGAGCTTGGCGGCCGATTAAAATGGCATCCGAGGGGTGCACGCGTGCGCGCGCGCGCGCACGCTCCCCTTTCCACCTTGCCGGTTGCATAATCGAGGGAATAAGCCAAAGGCGGCGGGCTTTCTGTCCTGCGCAGCTGTCCGTCGTCGGATTCCAACGTCTGCACGCGTTCGCATTCATGCCTGCGAAGACGTGTTCGAGCGCTGCTTTCGTGTGTGCACGCACACGCTTGGGGCTGCGCATTTGTGTCGGGGAAGGACGAGATGGCGCAGGTGCAACCTGACGAACGGCGGTTTTGTTCGCCAGCAGGTGGTGCACGCAGAGGGAGAGGACAGGTACGGCGTTCGGGATTCGGAAGATTCTGTCAGTTCTGTCAATTACGTCGGAGAGCGGGCTTGCTTGGTCGTTTCCTTGTTCGATGGCCTCCGCGACCTTGTCTTCCGAACTACGTATCGTATGCTTTGAAATTTACGGCCCTCTCACAAGTTCAGTCACGTTTTTGATATTACGTCTTCTTACGTACGTACGTGGAATTTCGAAATACGCAAGTGGTGTGGGGCTGAAACCTCAATAAGTTCGCAGCGCGCAATGCTCAGTCTGCTTCGTCCTCTTTTCGCCAGCGCACTTCTCACATAGTAAACTCAACCGGTCCAAGACCCGGATGTACGGGAATAGCGTGAAATTCGGTGCGTGTCTGCTCGCTGGCAAACAAAAGCGGCCTTTCTTGCCGCTCGGGGTTAGGCGTAGGAAGCTGTGAACCATCAAACGTGTTCAAGAGACACAGAAAAAGGTAGTGAGCACCGGAGAGAGAGAGAGAGAGAGAGAGAGAAAAACAGAGAGAGAAGTGCTGGCGCGCGGCCAGCCAGAACGAACCAATCTCACTTTCGATTTTCTGCTGCGAGAAATATTCGAGATAGCCACCTGTACAAATTGGAATTCGATCGGGGGTGGCCGTAGCGGCGTTGACGCTTAGATAAATCGATTCCCTCGTGGAACGTGAGAGTACCGACAATTGGGGTAACCCGGTGCGACGGCGCTGTTGCATTATACATCGCTCTGCTATTATACGGAGAACGAAGCGATAATGGATTGAACGACGGAGAACCGTGCGACAGTTCGCGAAGAGATTGTTAAATTGCGTTTAGGATTCGGCGATACGAATGTATAAAAATTCGTTAGCGTAGACAGCGAACGTTCCGCGCTAACTTGCCAACGAACATTTCTGTTACAAGTACTTTCCGATCGAGCATTGTTCTCGTAACACGTCGTGCGGACTGGTCGATTCGGCAGAGATGCGCGTCGCTGGGATTGCCGGGGAAACTGCGATTCGCTCGGAATGACAAAGAGCGTAGGAGCGTCGACAGGCCGCGCGCGTGACGAAAGTCTCGCGAGTTAAAAGGTGAGCCGGGCGAGTGCTATTTCAATGAGTCGCCAGTGCGAAAACGGTGGGCGGGTACTCGGTTATGCATCGTTGCTCGCATGCATAATGAAAAGCGCGCACTCTCCGCTTTTGCTACGGATGGGATCGAGCTGACATGGCGCGCGTGGATCTCGATTCAATCCGACGCCTAACGTCGTATTAGCAGTGAAGAACGCAGCACGGCGCGGAGCGATTTAAGAGATATCATCAAATGGGCGGTTGAAAAATTTTAACAAAAGTCTGACGTGGGATAAAGTCTCCTAATTCCGTGATTATTAGGTATACGAAAATGTTATGGCATGTGTGTCGTGCAAATTTATTGTATGCGATTTCGAGCATCGTGTGATCGTTTAAAATTATCACGGAATCAGTCGAGTTTTCGTACAGAGACCAAGTGAAACACCTTCTACAACGATGCGTTACGTACTGTACGTTGATAGTTTGAGCGAAATTCGTTGTCAGACACGTAGCATACGGGCGCTTTGAAGTCTGAAACAATTTGCTCATGCCTCAATCCCATCACGACAACGGCGATCGTGCACGGATGCATTTAGACGGCGACTCGCTCCGTTAATGACCTATGGTCGTGCGTTCGCACGGCATTTCACGCGGTGAAAGAGAGCGAGGAAGATAAATATTGAAGCGCATGCACGATGTGGCAGAGGTGCACGTTCGTGCTTTCATGCCTCGATCATTGTTATCGGCTCGGCGAAAGATGGTTATTAAACGAGGCACGCGATTCTCGACAGAACGAAACGTGAGCGACGAGGAGAAACGAGACGGCGCGAAACAGAGACCATTAGGTATTCCTGAAAATGGAGAAAGAAAAACGTACGCCGCTAATTGCTCGGCGTCTGTGTAATCGGACGTATGCGGAATCTGAATTAGTGGAAATCTAGATGCTCGAAAAAGGAGTAGCGGGAAGCAGAAAGAGCACGGTCAGGTTCGTTCCGCCCGATAAACGTCACTGCTTTACGACTGAGAAGAAGGGGGCAATGAAGAGAGCATGCGAATGCCACGGGAGAGAGTTTCGTTTATTATTCATCGCAACTGAAAAATGACGCCGAAACGGCCGACTCCCACGCCGTGGCCGCCGCGGATTTCGAACGTCGGTAGGTACCGACCGGTCGAATTGTACTTGCAAATCGCGTCTCGCATTATGCACCGCTGTTGCCAATAACCATTTGACGGAGGAACGTGTAACTCGTGTAACTCTTTAATGCCCGCACTCGACTATTCTCGGTCCACGACGATCGAACGAAGGAATCATCCGACCGCAACCGTCAACGACACCTGGACAGACCTATTTTTCTCGCACGCGCACGCAGTGATGAAACAAATAGCTTCGAAAACGTTCGGTGTTCCCGGAATGAAAGGGGCGAGAAAAACTCGCGAAATCCCGGACTTCGGAGTACATACTATAACTAAACATTAAAATCGAACAATGCCGACGTTGGATTTTTCTATCGCCCGCATTCTGCCGGCGAGCGCGCTCTCTCTGGCCCGTCAAAGGCGTTGAAAGGAGCGAACGCGCGGGGATATTGTTTGAATCGAACAAACAACGCACCGGGGGGCTCAAAGCATTTTTATTCGAATCGAGCCCCGGCTTGTTTGGCCGGCTTGTTCGCCCCAGCGAAATCGCGGCACGAACGTTCAAAGACGCGAAACGAGTTTCGGCCGCGTCGCGGGATTCGCGCGGCTCTGTCCTCCGTCCAATCCGCCCACCCGTATGTTCACAGCGTGGGTTACGATAATGCCCGGCAGGATCGACGGATTTGCGCGAATCGTGGCGCGGTGAAAATATTCTCCCGGCGAGCTCGAAAAATGATATCGCCCGGCGCATTACGTTCGTGGAATACGCGTTAACGGCAGTCCAAACCCTTTCGCGAACTATTTTTCGTCTGCCCCGGCGACAGTGCAGGGGCAGACCATTTAATTCTCGCTCGTCCGACAACGAAACTTCGGACCACTATCGCGGTCGACGAAAAATTCTATTTGTTTATCGCGACAGTGGCGGGACTTTATACCGGTGGGCCGAAATTGCGTTTGCCTAACGGCACGAGCGGGATCGACATTGATAAAGAGAGAGAGGGGGGATAGATTGAAGTATGGTGGGCGGAGGAAAAAAATATCGTCGAGCGGAAAAAAACGCTAAACGGTCGGCAAATAGAAAGAGGGACGAAAAAAAACCTTTTTGCCGGCAAATGCCCTGTTATCGATCAAATAGCGCGGAATCGAGAGTCGGGCCACGGGCATATGGAAAATTGTTCCGATTCTCTGATTCCTCTCGTTCTCATTCCGTCTCTTCCTCTCTTTCCCTCCCTCTTTCTTTGATCACATTTCTTCTGTCGAGAAAGTACGCAGCACCAGTCATAATCACGACGAGTGTAGCATAAACGTAACCTCGAACTCGTACCGTACTTACATCACAGAAACGTTACAAAAGAAACAGCTTCGAAAAAACGAAACTCCGTCTTATTAGAAGGATAAGAAAATAAATACTGCACAAGCATCGAACGCGTTATCTTCTCTTTAACCGCAATCGCCTTGCGGAACTGCAATCGGCCAGATAAGGAGTTACGAAAACGCGCGAGGCGTCACGGGGGCCGCGGACATTACGCAAATTTCATCGGCTGACGTACACGTACGAAATCACGGCCGTGTGAATGGCGCACGTTACGCGAAACGTGCGTCTCTCGGCGCGGACCGCAACATTCCCGCCGCTAATACGCCGCTCGTTACGTACCGCTCGCCGGCGAATTCCTCCCACGCTAACGAGTTCGCGCCGAGCCGTGGCTTTCTCTCTCTCAGGCCTTTTTTCGACATGGCCATGAATTATAAACTGCTATCGGCCGTTTAACGATCGGCAGCCTGACGGCTGAAAAGTGAGACGGCTCGTTAGACGACGAGGTGGGGCGAGGGAGAGTTCTCTGAGAGAAATAGAAAGAATGCAAAGTGAGACGGTGCGCAAGCAGGAACACGATCTTGAGAGGTCGCGGGTAGAAATAGCGACGGAGGGGACGAGTGGGGAGGGACGGAAAACAATAAGAGGGTGAATGAGAGAAAAATCGTTGAAAGTGCACTTCGCAGCCTTGTTCCTCTTCTTCATTCGGTTTTCCCCTTCTGTGTCTTTCTCCGCGTGGTATCTTGCACCCAGCGAGAGACAAAGTATAGTACGCAAGAGACTATCCTAATTGCCGCGAACGACGTGAGTCAGCCCATTGTTGCTGATTGTCCCTGGCACATTGGGAGACAAAGAGGACTCCGTGGGCAAACCGCTCTCTCGTGCCACAAGTAACGCGACCCTCGAACGAAAAAAGAGACAGACCTAGGAAACCGTGAGTCGTAAGTGCACACTTCGGCCGGACGCGGACGGCCATAATCATGTCGTTAATTAATAATCAACAAAGCGTAGCAAATTTCGTAGCATGTCCACTTTCGAACGAATTGCATAGTTTAGGCGAATGACGCGAAACGGTAGAATGTAATCTAAATTACGATCGTACGATCTTGAGCACTGATTGTGAGTCTGATTGCAGGGTACATTCTAATGAAAACGGAGTTACGAAGTTTGAATACACGTTTTTCCGAATGGCAGAAGAAATGACATCACATCCGATGAGACGTTGAGTAGATTGGCCGATCTAGCGTCGACGAAGTCGAACCTTTCGAACGAGCGAGCGATAAAAAGCACTCGCTCTACCGAGTGCATCGGGCGGTCTAATCTCGCGCGCATTAGTCTCGTAATCTTTCCGCGTCCTTCTTTTCCCAAGCACCGGCGTCCTTATTCCCGCGCTCGTTTTCCGTCCTGCTCGTTTTTCACCTCAAACTGGTTTTTCGAGCCGCGGCCTCGGCCGTATCGAATCACAGATCTGAATTCCCCTTCGAGGATTCTCTCTCGATCGCGTCTCTGCTCCGACTTTTCAGCCGGACGATGAAGTTGGCTCGATTCTTTTTTCATCGCCGTACCATTTGGAAATCCTCGCCACGTTGCACTTACTCTTGGATTTCTTTGAAAGACGTGAAACGTCGACGAAATCGTAATGTGCAAACGATTAGCAGTATTATTTGACCGAAACGTGCTTCGCGGCACCGTCGACGTAACGATCTCTGAGATTAGCGGTAACGTTGCGCGCACCACCCACCGGCAGGTATAATGAGCCGAAGCAACCGGTGTCAATTGATCCCTATAAAAAGGATCGTGAAACGGCCTTCCACGCGAAGATTCCGCGAATCCGCCGACGAATCATTATGCAACGCATTGCTCACGCGATAATTGCTCCCTGGACGCGCACGTGAGCGAAATATGCATTTATTATGCGGCGTCTCCGTCACGCCCGAACGTAAGCAAATTACGTCGGCTGCATGTGACACTCAATTATCCGTTGACATTCACGATCGACTACCGCGTGCATCGAAGTTATTTTCTGCAATCACCTTTTCCGCGCGCAACAAAACCGTCTATTCATCAGCACGCCCCATTCATTCATCATGTATTTCCACGCAACCGCTCCCCGGTCAAGCAAAATCCCGACTAGCCGCGCACGTTCGCCGGTCAGGCGTGCGTTTTCTTTCCGCCGACCGAATGAAGTGGCGCGCGTTGAAAAGGTTAATTACCGGTGTCGTCGTCGTCGTCGTCATCTCGATGCTTAATGGCGAACGCCGGCGCGCACCGCGCGGTTCCGCAACAAGCGGTATCTCTCGCTAACAAGCGGCGCGTTGTTTGCGCTACGTGACACAGAATTACATCGTCCACATTTGCCGTTTCCATGCTAAATCTCACGTTGCCCGGGCAGCGGCGGGCGGAGCGGCCGAAAGAGAGATCGTTGTCTTCGCTCCTCGCCGACCGTGCAAATGCCGTCCTTGTTGCAGCGGCCTCGCGGCGTCGTGCATTTCCGTCTACTTCAGCGGATGCACGCTAATTTCTCCCGTTCCATTTCGCGCGGGCTTTCCCTTAACGAGTGAGCGTCGTCAAAGCGTCGTCGGAATTAATTAATCCCCTGTATGATCCCCGGCCTTCTCATTCGCTCTGTCTCAGTCTCTAGCTCTCTTTCTCTTGGAATCGTCCGACGCGGCGCGATTCGCGGACTCGTTATCGCTTTGGTATTAATTAAGGGCGTCAACGAAACCTTTGGGTGGAGAGAGAAAGAGAGAGAGAGAGAGAGAGAGAGAGATTGTGCTCACGAGCGCGTGAAAGTTTCTGCTTGCGTGATGCGGACGGCGTTTTCGGAGTTTCTGTTAACTGATGTACAGAGTGATACGTGTACCGGGTCTGTATGTGGGTGCTTGCATTTTCGCTGCGACTCGGCTAAGTGTCCGGTCTCTGTGCCTGCTTGAATAAGGGGTGAAATTTGGGTGCGGCAATATTTCGGTCCGTCAAAGCTTGAATGCATCAGAAGTTTAGTCTTTAGTCCGTCACAGGCTAGTTCGGTAAGAATTTAAACATACGAAAATCACGTGACCGCGAAAACGCTCATCATGAATATATATATATATACACACGAACAGACAGATCCGTTCAGAATTCCTGGACACCCAGCAGCGCGTAGGTGAAATTCAAAACGCACACGCATGCAAAGGGTTAAAACCGTCACCGGACGAGATCTCCTTCGTCAAGCGGATTCTATATTTCGCCATCGCCGCCGGCGCAGAGCGACCGACCGCGTTACGTTCCATCAGTCAGCAATAATAAATTGCTATCACTTTTCCGTCCCATTAAATGATCGTCCTCTCTCCATAACCGGAGCCTCTCGAATTATTCCCGGCATTCGAATATCAACGTCTATCACCCGTCACGCAGAAATTGCATTTCCGGTCGCGTTCACGTCGTTCCGCGCGCTTCGTGGTAATTTATTTCGTTGCATTTTCGAGCGAGAAGGGGGAGGGGGGAGGAGGGACGAGGAGCAAACGATGAGAAACGGCTGGTAACGACAACGAGACAGAGTGACGTACGAAGAGGAAGGAGAGCGAAAGAATGTCGAATTTATTATCGCTCGCGGCAAGTTGAGTGCGCTCTCTGGCGAACTGAAGTATGACGAAAATCGATGACGGCGCCGATCGTAGTAATTATGGCACGCACAATGCGCGAGGAGCGATGCAAAGTCTTTGGACGGAGAATAAGGACGCTCGGCGAGGCACGAAGTAACGACGATAATGAAGACCAGCGCGTGCAAGTGTACCACAAAATTCTATTCTCTCTCAAACGGAGCGAACTGAAGAGAAAACGCACGTAAAATTGCCACAGTCACAAATGCGTATACACGTGTAACAGCGCGTCCAGCGAACGCGTCTCATCCATATCTAATCCCCAATCTCCGCGCCACCGACAACGGGCACACATAAAGCAGCCGTAACGTCAGACCGAAATTCAACAGCAAGCGTCAAAACGACGAAGGCAGCGCGTAAAGCGAAATGCACCGGAGAGAGGCAGTTAAAGCGGGCGCGTTCACGGCAGATCCTCTTTAAGGTCGGCAACGGGGTTGGGGTACGGTCGATATCGTCGTCTCGAAACAACCCTCCCTCTTCCCCCGCGCCGCCCCCGCCACGTTCTGGAGCATTGCAACTACTGCACGAGCCATCCGTATAGACAAGCCGCGCGGGGTTCGTGGGGGGTGCTCATTCAGGGTGGGCGCCGTGTTTATCGAAAAGGGTGGCCTGCGACCCCGTCATGCGCACCAGCGTCACGTTCCTCGCCTGACTGTGTACAATCATGCGCCACCCCCGACGGAGCCCTTGTCTTATTTTTCATGCGCGCTTATGCAGAAAGTGGACGTGTCCGACAGAGCGTTGATTAAATCAGCGGTGCCGGGGGTCATTTGAAATTTTATGCGGCCACGTTCCGACGAGATTCGTCGCTAAATACTCGCGAGCCCGCCTATTTTCGAGCCGCGCGCGTATGTAATAATTTCGACGGAGTCGCGCCAGTGCGGTCTTTAAAATCCGAGCCGACGACGACGAACGTTTTGGGGGCGAGGGAGGAACAGTTTTATCGCGCGACGACGATCGGTCCCCGTAATTTCGCTTATTTCCTTTGACACACGCCTGGGTCGCTGATGATTGACGACCCCGCTGGATATGCGTTTAGAAGCGGACGATAAATCAAGCGCGTCGCTGCGTGTAAATCCGACATGACAATTACCGTTGACGTATTGAGAAGGCATGTGAACGAACGTCGACATCGTTCATCCCGGGCGAATTAAATGTCCGCGATCGATTTTCCCGGAAAACGGACTATAATCTGCCAATCATGCGTCTGTGTAAGTACGCGGATGAGAATAAAGTCTTCCTCGTTTCGGCGGGGTGACTCCGTGAAATGCCACATGTTGGTTGTACTTCGTCATACGCGGTCGGAAAATAGGGCTAATACCTTCATTCTGAGGACAATGAAATTGACGGATACGTGAAGGAGAGGTACTTCTACCCTTCGCATTGTCACTGGTTCGTGCGTGAGGAAAACAAAAGTTTCTATTGTTAACCGTTAAGTTTATTATCCGTGTATTGTGTTTCTTGTTTTGTGCCTTATTTTCGAGTGACTGTAGATATCCGATTTTGTAAATACTTTTTAATAAACGTTAAATAACAATCCAAGTTAAGTACGTCTACTAGCGCGTATTCCATAGCTTATCGCCATATTTTCGTCGTTCGTCGAACATATGCCGGGTGATTTACTCGATCAGCGAAAAGTATTTCCACCGGCTGCGGCGGGAGCATGATGCAGTGTGCGAGAAATTCGGCGTCGATGGACCAATCTCGTTCGAACTGTTCCCAGAACTGGACGGCCAACTATTCCGATTCAACGTTCTGATTCTCCGCCTCTCCTATACACCGTTAATTCGGACCCCGGGAGTTCGGCTAACTTACTCTCACTCTATTTATTTCCCCTCCCCCCTCCGTGCACTCTCGCACGAAGTCCCGGCGCGGAAAGTTAGAACAAGCAAATGCGAAAGAGGATCGTCGAGAGCAGTAGCGGATTTGGCACTTGAGAGGCCCCAGGCGCAATTCAATTTTGAAGCCTCTCGAAATTTTTTCGGTATATTCCGTAACGGTAATAAAGATGTGTGTAAATATTTGAAACGAAACAATTTTATTTTTTTGTTTTTTGATACTGGTTGAGGGCGGTGTCGGATGAGGAATATCGAAATCGCACGGTTCTCATACTGATTCGACGACCGATGATTCTCAGAGTATGCGATTCCGAGCGGGTCTTGTCAATGCAATTTATTCCCGTGCTCCGTTTTTCGAGAGAGTAACTTCGAAAGGCAATCATGTACTGCCCGGAAATATCTTGGTCGGTAAATTTGTCGGCAAAATTCTATTTGCGTCATATCGCGGAATTTCCGCGACCGGCGGTCGCAGCGATCAATGAGAACCCTCGGCACAAGCAGGCAAAGAGAAAGCAGAGAGAGAGAGAGAGAGAGAGAGAAATTACGGTGTAAATGCCGAATTATCGGAGCCACCGCTTCGCCACGCGCGGTCAACCGCCAATCTAGCTTCGTTTCCCGATCGAGTTCGAAATTCTGCGGCTAGACTGCTTCGACTTATTCGCCGGGGCAAATCGAGTTCGGCTCCTACGCTCGTCCGCGTATAATCGAGTTTCGCGAGCAGAAAATTGAGACGAGGTGGAACGGGCGAACGAGCCGCGAAGGACGGCATGCATTTTCTGTCCGTTCATTTTTCCGCCTAACGATAATTGCCGCGCGCCGCGAGCACGTACGAGGATCGAGCGTGAACGCATTCGTAGGCGAGGCAAAAGTCGCGGTTAACGTGTAATTAATGATCCCGCTTTCCGAGTGATTAATCGAGAATCGCGTAGGATCGTTATCCGGCCGTACCGCGTAAGCGTAAGCATAGAAATGATTAAATCTCCGAAACGGCGTCGGCCAAAGTCCCCCCACCATCGGCCCGCAGAGCGTAACGTATCCTTATGAAATCCGCAGTCGCTCGACCCACATAACCCGACGACTCTCGCGTCCCTCGCGCGGCATCATTCTTTATCGCGACGCGAACGTCGTGGCCGGGGACGGATTAAAATCACGAAGGACGCGTAGGGACGAGAAGCCAGGGACTCGCCAGTCGTAAAAGGCGAAATATTACCTCTGATGCGGAGCCATAAAATCGAAACCGGATCCGCATCGGGGAACGCAAACAACCAGGACCAACCTGTCGTTCTGCTTACACGTTCCCTCTTGCTCTCCATCCCTTCCGTCCGCGCGCCTGTGCGCGTGCTTGCACGTGTGTGCGTGCGCGCCACACTTTATCTCCGTCCCCCTCGCACACCGACTCAGCACGTTCCCTCGTTCCCTCCCTCCAACGATCGGGATTACGCCGTTTTCCCCAACCTTGCCCGTTATACCGAGCCCAGGGCCTCGAGGCGGGCAAGCAATTTATACTATTAATTTTTCCGATATCGACTGCGCCCGGCGTTTTCGACGGCTGGCCTTTTCCCTCGGCCTCCGCTCCACGCACATTTATACGCGGCCAAACCGAATTGCGGTCGGCTGAATTTCCGTCGCGCGAGCCTCCCGCGGAATTCCCGGCGCGCGGTGTGCATTACGGATATAATCGAAGAATTTCGTTTCCGCGCTCGCTGTTTCAGTTTTGCCGCCAGAATGAGTCGTGCTCGACACGAACGAACATCGATCGCGGGGGAGGGTTCGGTGAAACATGTAATATTTGTAGTATGCGAAAAAATGAACGCGCGTGCGTGTGACGAGTGCGCGAATAGTGTAAACGTAGTTAGGTTCTTTCAACAAATAGTTTCTCAACCAAATAACCCAGTAATCCGACTCTTCACACTTGTTGTAGTACGGTGCGAGTCGAAGATATATATTCCGCTGTGCTCGGCTATCAATTCGAGAGCTGTTTCGAGTCGCGCTCTCGTCCAGCTCCCAGCTGCTTTTCTTCGCCAGGCCGACGTAGGACGATTCGAGCCCTTTTACGTGGCATCGAGCGTTGGGCAAGGATTCCTGTCGAAGCGCGGCGGTGTTACCGATAAAAAGGGGGAAAGTGTCGGCGAAGCCGAGAGACCGCCGGTGAAGCACGCTCGGCAAACATTTGTCGGGCGTTGAGAGTCTAAACCGTTCTCTTTTTTCGCCTTCCTCTCCTCTACCTCTTCTTTACGTCGACGTCTTCTACTCGGCTCCGAGACCGTGCGCTCTTCTTTAGTGCCTCGTCTCCCTCAGGCTGACCACGTTTCTCGTTCTCCTCCCTTTTTCTCTCCTTTCGTGTATCTGGAACGCGGTCGCCGGTGATGGACGAGTTCGAGGAATTTCGAAGAATTATCCTCGCCGAGGACGACTGTCCCGCCGCAAAGTCGGCTTCGCTTCTTCTTACTTCCAGACCGCTTCGCCCCCGTGACAAACCACTTCCGCCTTGCGAGCTTTAAGTCGTCCTTGAGGAACGAAGAGACGATCTCGTTCGTCCGAAAACGAAAATACAGGCTCGAGTCGGTACGGTACTCGACTCATCGTTCACGGTATTTAACCGTCTCCCTGACCTTGAATCCGCGGGATTCCCTTTTCATTTCTAATCGGCGAACGTTCTCGCTCGATCGTATCTTACAGCACCGTTTTGCATTCAACTACGTTCGCGAGGCCTTTTTTCTCTCGTTGGGAACGGAAAGCGATTGGTTTAACGGTCGTGGACTACCGACGCGAAGGAGTGAGCGAGAGGGAAAGAGGCGCTTTCTATCTTTGTCTGACATTTTTACCGTCCACCTCTTTCCTGCTCTCCGTATCTCGTTTGCCCGCTCAACACGTCATTATCGAACCGGTTGCTGCACTTTGCCGCCGCCGCCGCCGTTCTTTCCTTCATTCGTCGGCTGGATGCAGCTGCAATATCGTGCCGAGGCACTCTCACGCTCCTCTCGATCTCTCGGCACGTCTCATTGAGCGGCGAGCCGATGCTTTGGGAATCGATCTTCGTGACTCTCAGCTAGTGAGACACTCCGGAGGCCAAAGAGAGAAAGAGAGAGAGTAGTCGACGCGAGCAAGGGACTTGACTCGTGCGCATCGCAATTGAGCGGCTGAAATAGCGAGCGAGACTACGGAAGCGATCGGGCACGCTTTCGAGCACACTTTTGCAGTCGACGTGCGACGACTTGATGGTCCTGAAATTTTACCCGGAGCACTTGCTGTGCGGAGTACGTACTGCAACGAAGTCGCTAGACAGATCAACCGAATTACGTATTTGTGGAGGGCTCTCTCTAGTACCGGCGTTCGGCCCAAGCGGGGGATTATTACGGTCAATTTAAGTAACCAGCCTATTTCCAGCACCTTCGAATGCATCGCAGTTTGTACCTGCAATACGTACTCAAAAATTCACAAAATGCGTACGTAGTATACCACCACCTTGTGCCGTTCGTATTTGAAACTTCCACCGTATACAACGCCCCCGACTCGCCTCCGCGAGGTTTACTCGGAGAATAATTAATGATGTCCTAACGACGGCCGTTTTCTCGCGGCCGCTCTTCGGAGCCGCGCGTCCAAATGTGTCGCCAGGTGCGCGGCAGTTAAAGGCGGCAGGAAACCATTTGCGAATAACCAACGTTGTCCGTCTCCCCCGGTTTTCAAGGCCTTCGAGACTCGCTGGACTGAATGCTCACCTTCCCCGTCCCTGCGTCCTTTTTACTTCTCCTTACCCCAGTTCCTCTCGTGCCTCTCGCTCGTCCCTGCCTCGGAAGAGCGGCAAGCAAGCCGCGAGGCGGATTAATTTATAAACGGAGCGAAGTGCTGCGCTCCAGATGTTTACGCACCTGCCGCGCCTCTCTGTTTACCGCTATTTTTAACCCAGCCCCGCCTAGAGCAGTCTTCGAGTATGTATCGTGCCATGTCTGGCGGATACCGGGCGGGGGGGAGGGAGTGCTGGTGGCATTCGTGAAAACTCTCGGATCACGCCGTACGTATCCGTGGATCTTTAGATCTTCTGAGAATTTATGTGCCTTTTTCCCCCGGACAGCTGTACCGCGGAAGTCAGGTTGTTTCGGTGAAATATGGCAAGAGTGCGCTTTTCAAAGGGTACGCGAACGCTACGGGTTGTATGAAAGTTGCGAAGGAAATTCGTTTGACACGTATTATATTATTTGTATTCTGTCTACACGATTATGCGTGTAGTTTTGGGTCGATCGAAAAACACGAGCGTAACTTAAGTTTCATGGCCCCGGCGAAGTACGTTATTAATTAGTGCGCGGCGCCTAAACGACGTATGTAATTACAGACGTGTCGCATTAGCGATGCTTTTGTTCGCCGCGGCTCGGGAAATGTTTGAATGCCAGCTTTGCGTATGCGCCCGGTTACCCTAACCCATTGTATCCGGCCGTTTGTTAGACCGTTCAGGCTCGATGTTTGTTTGCGCCCACGACACGCTGAGGTATTAACGACGAGCTTTTGTTTCAGGTAAATATCGAACGTGTGCCCGGGCTCCCGCTGTAGGGGCGAGGGTAAGTCGTTGTCGATCTCGAGCCGTTATTACTCTCTTCAGCATGCCAGAGAGTCCATTCGAGACACAAGTCGTCTCCTCCTTTCAATGCCTCGTTCTTTCCCGTCGAAGACAGCAAAACGCACTCAACATTCCGGTTTCTACCGTTCCGCAGAATCATGCCGGCTGCCGAGTTTATGTTTTCCCACCTCATTTTCCGGTTCGTTACCGAGACCCGAACCGCGTTTAACGTAAATAACGATTGCCACGTGCGTCACGCGACGCTATCGGGTGGGCAGCGAGCGTATCTATTTAGAAATCGATATCGTTCGCTCGTTCTCCGCGTCCTTATCGCCTCTGTCTCGAGCCACTCGACACCAGCGTTGCGATTCGATTCATAAAGAAACGGACGCGAGACGGAATCGAGGACAGGCCGTTTTTCGCGCTCGCGGCACGCCGAACGCAGAATCGTCGGGCCCGTTTTCTTTCCTGCAAGCCGGTATCGTAAACGCGGCCTGCCACGGCGCTGAAGAACTGTAAAGCGAAGTTAAGTCAGCATTCGTGATCGAGGCAAAGTCCGTGGATGGCGTGGCGTCGTCGATAACCCGGCGCGGTATCGAGGATAGACACAATAATAAAACGCGTTCCGTTCGCGGGCGAGAAAAACGTCCGTGCGACGTCGAGCGACGCTGAAAATACTCGTTCGCGCTCATTCAGAAACAATTCGCCGGCTCGTTATACTCTTGCGTCACTGACCTTCTCGGCGCGGACGCGAGGAAAAAAATCGTCGGGTAGATAAAGTGAGGTTTAAAAGATTACTCGCGGATGATCGATCGTCTTCATTAAGGCCGACGATACGTCTTATAAAAGAGTTCGGTATCGCGGAAGAGCTAGCTCCGAGATATGCAGGCTAAATGCGTCACCGGCCGAGCACTCGACAGTGGACGGCCTCGGGCCGTTACGCAAATTTCGAAACGCGCGAATGGCAGCCGATTAATTGCCGTCGCACAATGTTCGGCGCAGTTCTGCGGCCCGCGTTACGTAGTCTTCTTCCCTTCTACGACCTTCCATCGACTGCGGACACGTCGAACGCATCAAAGTGGCGTTCGGCGATTTTTTCGGGCGAGACGAATTCGTTGCTCCTCTCGCAGCTCCGTATCCGTCGCGAAGATCAATCGCACTTCGGACGCTTGCATTTTTCCTCGACGCGGGAGAAATCGTGGGGAAGGAGAAGGACATATGTGCGAGTGCGCGAATTGCTCGGGTCTCGTTCGAAGTCGTTCAAGCTTGTTTTCGACATTCTCACGCAACGTGGCTCCGATAAATCGCGGGTTATAAATAAGATATCGCGGAGACGACGTAAATCATCATCGTTATTTGCCCGCTCTCGCGTTGCATCATTTTCAGCGTTCGCGAGGACTCTTTCTCTCTCTCTCTCTGTGGCGAGGCCTGACAAATGATTCCTCGCGTACGATGAACCTGCATATCGTTTACGATAACCCTGCCCTTTTCCCTCTCTCTCTCTCTCGCTCTCTCGCACACATACGTTGAATATCGTCGAGTAGCACGGGTTATCGGCACGAAAGCTCGGAGCGTAGAATGGAGCTCGTTGTTTCCGGGTAACGCGGACAAAGGCGGCGCAAAAAGTCGACAAATTTTTACGTTATGCAACGCCGTCGTTCGAGCTGCGATTCATTCACTGAGATCGTTCGATGAACGTCGTTTCATTGCAACTGTTGTAGCGTGACTGACTCGAGAATTGGCTACAACGACTCTATTGTCCATGTGACGTAGTCGGACGTACTCGACGTACTTGAATTGCAAAGTATCGACCACTTTATTTTAACAAAGATGAAAGCTGCGAAACTTAACGAAATCCGTGTTAATTAGAGACCGAATCCGTCATATATAGAAACCCAGAATACTCAGGTACCCGCGAACGACGCTCTCGTAATCTCTAAACTCACGGAATTTCCGATCGATGCATCTGCAAAAGTCGCTGTCCTCCTGCCGTCGAACTCCGCGGACGCGTCTAATCCCGTAAAATTCCGCGTGCCCAGAATCCTGAAATTCCCGGCCGACATCTCAAATTTCCGACACTCACGCTGCCGAGAGTGCCCCGTTTTTGGCGCCGGCAATGTCAACTATGCCGGGAATTCCTGTCGACCCAGAGAATCGCAACCTGCACGCATCTGGAGCGTTACGACGACGCGCGCTATCTTCCGCTGCCGCACGATAACGGGCGCGGGAGGACAGAAGCCTCGCTCGCAATCAACCGCGCCGTTATCAGGTTATCAGACACCGCGGTATCGTCGTCGCGCTATCGCGCGGCGTACGTTGACTTTCACTGACAGCCGTTTATCTTCGCGCCCCGAGGCCGCCTCTCTAATTCTGTATCGCGCCGTCGTCTTTTTTTTCCTCCTCCCTCTCTCTTCTGCTCGCAGATTCACGGGGATATCGTCGTTATCGCGGCCGACGATAGACGCCGATCGTAAAAGTGCTCGTAAAATGAGTGTCAGTAGAAGCGGCCGCGACTCCGCGTACTCGCGATACGAAATTAGCCGGCGTCGAACGGACGTCAAGCATTTATTTCTGTCACCGTTGTGAAATTCATCGACGTCAAAATTTCGGCGCTGATGAAAAATCGTGGATACTGCTTTGAGGTAGGGATGTTCAATTTCCAAATGATTCTTAAAAAAAAAAATCGATTCTTTCCAGAGAATCGAACATTCCTACCTCGAGGTAGTTTCTCACGATTTTCGGTACGTCGACCAGTCCAGTAGCTTCCTCCGCGGCATTATCGATCCCGTGTGCGGTAACTTGACGAGTTGTACATGTTCGTGGAAATGCCGGCGTCGTTCGACGATTTTAAACCACCGCGAGCCGTGTAGCGCACTTTTAAACGGCCCTGCGACAGGACACGCGGTGCAAGTTGGCGGCTCGATAGTTGGCGGAGTTCGTTCTGCTCGGGCTTTTGACATTCCGTGGGTCGCGGGCCCGACTAGCGGTGAGGCGCACGTTATCTCGCGACTTATCGCCGCCAATTGGCGAAAGATACGTCTCGTTCGTTTAATCTCGAGCGAGTCGTAAAGAGCGCCGAAGTGCTGTGCCCGCGGCGCGATAACATCGGCAAATAGAAAAATCGTTTATAATCGAGGGCCTAATCTCGGTATAAGTGAACTCGGTAATTCCGGCGAGTCGTTGCTCGGGATTTTATGACGTATCGTGAATCTGTCACGAATTGAAATATTTCGTCTATAAATTCGCCGCGATCGCGAGCTTTCTTCAGCTGCCTTGCCCTCGCAACATTTTGCGTTCTACCGTAATTCATCCTCGTTCTGTCTCATTTAACGGTGGCGCGAGTAGGACTCGCAGCCTTCGGTCGAAATTTCTTTCACGTCACGGTGTCGGGGAACCGTTTCCTTTGTGCAGTGACCCTTTGCTTCGGAAACGGCGGTCGGGGGAGAATAAAGAAAACGAGATCCGATTGAGCTCTCGGGCGTTTTCTAAATGCTCCTCAACGAAACCTGTCCCGGACCTGCCCTCATCGCTGTTGAGTCCGAAATCTGGTTTGACGACTCCTCTTGCCTCCTCTCTCCTCTCGTTCGCTGAAGAAGGAAGACTATCGATCGTTCCGACCGACTGCAGCGTCCTTTACCTGCAACTCGGGTTACACTGCTCGTCCCAGCGTAAGTGGACCAGTAGCCAATGCCACTTTATAACCGTTTACTGTCTGAAAATCTCGATGCATTCTCAAGTACGCGAATATTGTGCGAAAATCATATTTCTACGAATTGTTCTAACTCCTCACAACGCGACACTGTCCAAGTATTCCGTCGTAATGTTTCATACCCGAAAAAATGTTCCGCATGAATATCGCAGCTACGAGCGATTCAATAAGCGAAGTGCCGAGAATCTCGCGAATTTACCTTGAGCTTAAAAGGGGTGCGTACACAATGTCAAGGAAGGCCCGTCATCGCTAATGACGGCACGTAGGCGAAACGGAGTCGAAACGCTCGCTTTCGACGCGGGGCAAATTCAATGGTAGACAGGTCAACACCCCCGTCGGACTATTTACAGCCCCGAGTCGCGACCCAGGCCACAGCAGCAAGCCGGCCGAGGGTAGTGACCGGGCCGGTTTTTAAAGGGGCGAGATAATGGTTTTTCCACCCGCCGAATGCGAGACCCGTGAAATCGAGCGACGAACGGTCGTTCCGACCGAGAGACGAGGAAGGCGAGAGAATGGAACGACGCTCCCTAAATGCGGCGCGAAGAAGTTCAACCCCGACGACCGACGTCGCGCGTGTTGGCGAACGAAAATTCCGAATTTATACCTCGCAAAGTGACCGGATATTTTCATTATGTCGTAGCTCACTTTATACCACCTGGATATCAGTTTCTGTATTCCGTCATTCCGTGTCTAGCGGCGATCGCGCGGTGGAAAAATCTGTATGCAAATGGGGCTCGAGAATAATATAAGTGACGAGCGCGTGAAAATATCATTTCGCAGCTCATGAAGCGTCGCTCGTTTTATATTCGTCGCGTCGACGGGTTAATAACCGGGCGGGCGCGCGCGTCTTTGGCACGATGCATAATGCATTTTATTAGCTTTTTCGACCGCTCCTAACTGCCGACCCAAATATCGCCGACTCCCGGCGGGAGTAGCGCGCTGCATTAAAGAAAGCGCGCGATCACGTATGTCCACGTCTATATACGCGGTGAGAGCGATGCTTTCCGCAAACCGCATTACGTCAGTCGCTGCGCGGGCCAGCCATCGACCGCAAAAATTGAAAACTGTACGAGATTTATTGCTCGGCTTATGCTAATTCGCAGCGATAGCGGCGGAGAACGAGACGATTTGAATTATGTCGGAGGATCTTTCCGAAGCTTCTCTTCGGAAGAGCGACGTTCATGAGCCACCCTATATATGTAACCCACGCTCGGTGGGGCCGACACAATGGAGACGGAAACAGGTTTTGGAAACGAGTCTCTTAAATGCATGGCACCTTGCCAAACCCGTAATACGTCTGCAACTAATGCCGGATCTCTCTCTCTCTCTCTCTCTCCTTCTCTTCGTCTCTCATCTCTCCGTCTCCTTTTTCCCCGCAGTCCAGCTCGTTCATCGCGTGCGTTCTCCTCCTTCATTCTCCGGATTTCTGCACGGCTGTTAATCCTCATCACGGTCCCTCAACGGTCAGCCCATAAACAACTCGTTTTTATCGTCCACCTACGGGCTATAATGAGTCGCTGACCTTGAATCCTCGAGCGAGCGAGAGAGAGAGAGAGAGAGAGGGGGCGGAGAGAATGAGTTCGCTCCACCAACATTTGATCCCCTCTTTAACCTCCTTCGAAGGTTCGCGTTAAAGTCCGAACGAATCCGCAGTCTCCTCTTGCCCCGAATCGGGGGCGAAAAAAAACTTCGAGGAATGTAGTTTGAGAAAGTTTGTCTCCGATACCGACTGCCGCGGGAAACTTTCGTGGAGTGGAAGTCGGATCATGCCACCCGCCCTCCCTCGTACCTCCGTCTTCGCTACCCCCCGACGAAAGATTCGGTTAACTCGGAATAAGGAAGTAAGTTGGCGAAGAGCCTGCGAGGGAAAAACAAGGGAGAAACTTTCACAGCCTTTCCCACTGTTTTGATTGGCGGCGCTTATTACGGACCGCTTTATCCTCCGCCGTTGTCCCGCTCGCACGCCTCATGGCCCGCAAATTCCGGACTCTTCCAACGATCCGTAGCAGCTTCGTATCTCGCTCTGATGCGTACATCGTGATGAGACACAATATTTTTCTGCAACACGCTCTCGAACGAGCTGCTCTCAATCCTCAATTCCAGGAAACATCAGTACCATCCGCACACGACATACGAACTGATCTCAACGCGCCCACCCTCCAACACACCTAATCCCAATTCTGGATCCTCGCGACACTCTAGCACCGCCCGCAAACTCGCATCATCCCATACGCTTCTGCCAGAGCGTTCCGTGCGTCTCCATTTTTGCGGCTTCATTCCCCGCATTCCCGGGAGTCATCAGAAGCGAACTTTCAACCTTTCGCCGGGCGCCGTGCTCGACGGAACACCGTGCGCGCCCTAGATGCGGCACATACTCCCGGACGACGTTCCTGGCGCAGGAGTTCGTGCTCTCCATTCGGCGTGGAATTTTCACCGGGTGAGCCGGCCTCGCGATGCCGACGTGCGCCGATCGATCTTCCGTGGCCTCGAAGAAGCCGGTTGCGCGTAGGGCACTCACGCGTGTACGTACGGTGCCTGCTTAACGACGTAATTCGTAGTTACCGATAACGACCACCCTTACGCAACGTGCCTCAAGTACCGGCAATTAGGGTAATTGCATTCCCCGTAGAAACGGCAGAAGGAGGAAAAGAGGCAGAATGGAGCAGAAAGGAAGGAAGGAAGGTAGAAGCGGAGGTGTGCGGCGGGGGAGGCACGATTTGCAAGTCAAACCTCGCCGACCGATGGCCGACGGATAGGAAAAAGCCTCTTGGAAAATCCGCAAACGATCCGTCTGTGCGTTTTCTAACGAACCCGGGAGAGGGTGGGAAAAAAGTCGCCGGGTGGGGAAGGCTCGAGGCGCGAAAAAATGAGGCAATTATTCTGGTCGCCGGTGCTACGTGTCGAGCGAAGAAGAACGCTTTTATTCCACGTTCACTATTTAGGTACCATTAGATTCGGAAGCGTGTACTTTGTGTAGATCCGATGATGTAACGCTTAGGCTGACGTGCGCGTGGAGATATTTATGGTTGCTGATGATTGTCGGCTTTTTAATAGGGGAGGGAGGATGTCGGACAACGACAGAAGGGCGAGAGTAGGAATTCCTCCTGTGACCATTATTCGCAGTTGCCCTCTGGTCTCTGTGCCATTTTTAAAGTCCGCTCCACCCCCTCTTAACGATCCTTTCTGGCCTCGTGTCCTTTGTGCCCTGCGTGATTTCATCTCCCTCTCTTCCACTTCTCTCCCTCAACCTCCCCCCCCTCCCCCTTCGTATTCCCTTTTCCTCGTCCTCATCATTCTCTTATGTGCGCGCAGGTTTCTCCAGCCAGTCGGCTCGTCAAAGGGTAGCTAGAGGGAGGAGAGAGAAAGGCGCAGGGAGCTGGGGAGCGAAACCGGTTTTTAAAAGGGCACCGTAATTATTTCCTCCCCTGCCTGCGAATGAGAGGGAACCGCGACCGCAGAAAGTCTGATCAATAACGCCCAATCCTTTCACTCCCTCTCCACTCCCACGCGTGTGTCCTCGCTTGCGCCACGTTACCGTAATGAGCTTCACATCTGGTGACTTTCAAAGTCTCCGGATATACAGGTGCAGATTGTACCAGTGCGCGCAGTAACTTAGAATCAGTCTTAGCGCTGACGGTCGGACGGTACTTTAAAGCTCGTTACATTCGATTCTCGCCGCACTCAATCCACCACGAGGCTTGCGTGATCGCGGCGAATCGATAATTCGAAATATTCGCCTAGGAAAGTCGCTCGTTAGCCTCGGAGCGCGCGATTACGCGACATCTGACCGAGAAGTTCCCCACACGTCCCCCCTGCTGTTTTGTGTTTTCGTCTTCTTCTTTCTTGTCCCATCGGCCCCCGTAATTTCGTGCGACGTTCTCCGGGGGTTATTTGGCGTGTGCAAGCCGGTCGACGAACACGTCGCCGTCTGGCGCACACGTGCGAGAAACGTGATCCTGCCGTGCGTGTCCTGTCTCGAGTGTCTGTCTTTCCGCGGTAACCGACGGGATCGGGGCCAATAATCTCAAAAACCTCTCGCACGGTCATGGACAGGCATTGCGTTCGGAATATTTTACGAGATGGTGTTACATGAGGTCACTTCTTCTGCTCACGTTGTGTAGCGCCGCCTGCCGAGACTTTCACTTTCGTACAGTTTCTTATTATACGTACAGATCGTCGGTGCCGCGAAATACGTACATAAATTTCCATCGCTCGATCGGTCGTCCTCTGTTTACACGCTACGCCTTGAATTTGCAGACACGAAAGGATTTCCTTCGTTACGTCGGGAAATACATCATATACTGGCTCGGTAACTTTCGCCAATATCTCATAAAATCTGCAAAGTGTCACAGCGATATTTTTCACGATTCCAATCCCGTGCCCGAAACTTCGGCCGCGAGTCAATAAATTGATAAAAATACCGGTAACGATCGGACAGCCTCGACACCCGTTCTCACTGGATAATTAATTGATAGTCGACCTCCTTCCATTCCCCGTTTTCAGACGACGTCGTCATTCTCGTCGATGTCACCGCTAATTCGTCTGAGAATAAAAGAAAGAGGAAGAGAGAGAAAGAGGAATTTGTCAAGCAAATAGGACAGATTTTTTTGTTCGCCGACATACTGTGTTTGATATTTCGTCGGCCGAGCCTCGCGAAAATGATGATGGCTCATCGCGGATTTAACGACGAGGCCAGAACCGCTCGGGGCAGACTTCGATTTGCCGAGTCGACGTGCGGTGTGAATTGGGAGAATTGGCAACGATGATTTGGCAATCGCCAGCTGTCCGCTTATTGATTCGTGTCTCTATAGACTCGTTTCGTTTATCGGCGCGCGTAACACGCTTCCTTAAGTTCCCTAATTTCTACTGTCGATAATGATTTATACATCGGCGAGTCCATTCAAAGACGTACTCGTAAGGTGTGCATTTTTCACAGACCAAGTAATCTTGCTATTATGTAACCCTGATTAGTTCGATGTCCACGGATGAATCGTTCTATTGAAGGATTTAAGTTGTGCCTACGTCGAAGTTATAAGATAACGCATTAAACGATATCTACGCTGCTTATTCCGTTATCTAATGTCGGTTCCTTCGCCGTACGTCGCTCGTTACGCAATTTTGCGTGGCCTAGTAGTTGACCGACGTGACCTTACGACAGTTGACATGCCGGGTGCATGTCACTGTTATCACTGGGTGCCATTCTACGTTGCGCACATGCACATAATGCTTGTTTCGTTTGCGCGCTCAGCAGTTTTTCTATAAACTTCGGCAGCGCTTTAATTACAACATAAGTAGCGTATCTTCAATAGTCAATTTCATACATAGACACGTAACATTCGAATTTACGTGAAGCCGGCAAAGTGTTCCAAACATCCGACCGAGTATGCATAAACAGCACTGCAAATCTTTAACCGACGAATCATCGTACAGCCAACTTCGCCAACACGCTACGTGCATATAGGTGCCTCAATCGTGAACCGGGAAACAAATTAACGCGCAGAGATAATGAGGGTGATTCCGGAGTTCAAGAGAGGTGAGAGTCCGTTGGCTCGTGAAGACGAAACTCGAGGAAACGTAATAAACGTCGCTCAACGCTTCTTCTCTCTTTCCCACCCTCTCGATGTTTCTCCCTACTCATCGACGGAGCAGAGGTAATTCTAGACGCCCCTTCGGTCGGTCCAGGAGTCGACATACCTCTTCAAGGTTAACGCCGTCCGTTCCGTCGTGAAATTCCATCCCGAGCGAAATAGGTTCGACAACGGGAAGCGAAACAACAAGAGAGAGAGAGAGGGAGAGAGAAGGGGAGAGAATGAGACTCGAAAGGAATGAGGGAACACGAAGGAGAAAACGGCCAACGTTCGCCCGTCCTCCTACCCGACGAGAAATTCTGGGTTAATGGCACTGCATTACGATCGCGTGACTTTGCGCAGATCCGCCGGCGCGATCTCGATTGAAGCTGACGAAAAAAGTGACGCAGGGGTGGATCCCGACACGCGGATTAACCTTTCATGTATCGTGTTTTCTCCGTAGTGCGGCGTAATTAATATCGTCGCGCTGAAAATTCCAGAATTTAACAGGCGCGCGCGCGCCCGCGCGCGACGTGTTCTTATCGGCTTCTAAAGTTCACGTTCGCGAGTAATTTGCATACCGCCAAGAAACGCACTGCAAATCTGCCCCGCTATTCATAGCCGGGCGAGCCTTGTAAATGAACGCGAAACGTCGTCAAGGCTGAATTTCGAAGTTCAGTTTGTTCGTCGCCGATTAACTCTGCCTCGCTAACGAACGCCACGGCACATCCGCACGTTTTCCTGCACACCGCATCTTCTCTCGTCTGCCGTAAACAGGGAATATACGAAATCCAAAGCTGCGAGCAAGCGCTCACCAAGACACCGACCGCGGATCTCCGGCAGTATTAAATCGTGGAGCAGATTTGCGGCGCAATTTTCGACAGGATACAACGAAAATTGTCTCGGGATCCATCCAAATTTCCGGACCAAACAGATAGTAAAATGTCTGCGAAAAGCACGGCGGGCCGCGACGCAGGCGCATCGATTGAAAAGCGAAAGGAGAGTGCGAGAGTGGAGAGGCAAACAGAATGCGGTTCGCGCGTGGGCTGACGTGAGAACGGTCGGCGGCGAAAATAAGAGAGTCGCAAGGTCGGGGCTCGGGGTTTCGGGATCGTTAAAACTGCGCCGGTCCCTGCCGGGCGGAATCGAAAACAGGGGTTCCGAGGCGCGGCTCTTTTCTGCATTTTTTGCCTCCCGTTTTTGCTCCCTCCTTCTTCGCGTCGGATCGCCCTCGAGCCTCGTCCCTGCCCTGCGATCCGGGCTCCCTATCGATCGTAGCCTCGATCGTGGGCGGTCGGCATTTTCGGCGTGCCAGACGAGGATGGAAAAGGATTCGACGAAAACGGGGTCCCGGGCGAGGAACCGGTTTGAGAGTCGCGGACTTTAGTCATCCACCCTTTCTCGATGCTGCTCCGGGCCTCCAGGTACACACGTGGGTCATGTACCTGGCGCGGAGGATCGCAAAACGAGCAGGCGGAATGCGAACGACGACGCGTGGTCACGAAGTCGGGTGGCCGGGGGAAGACTGGCTTCTCGAAAATTCGATCTTCGCGCGGACCGGGGCTGGGGATATTATGGGGAGCTAATGGTAACGAGTTCGTGGAGAGAATACACGGGGGACGGGTGTTATTAACGTCGCGGGGACCGTGCGAGTGGCGGACGATTAGGTCGCTCCATTTTCTGCGATTCTTCTCGGCGAATTCGGGAAGAAAAGAAACTGGTTCGTGGTACGAGTCAGGCGAGAATCTTATGAATGCAGTGCATCCACCTTGTCGACTCGAATGTAACGAGGTCGACGCTTCGAAGTGACGTAATCGAAACCTCGCGGCATAATCGTGGCACGAGTCACGAGAGTAATCCGACGCGGAGAGGCTTGCATCGAGAGTCCTGGTGGTTTAGCTTTGACGACATTAGCCGACTAACGTTACGTGTTCGGTCGTCATACGCCCTCAATAAACATCATCGTTATTAACGCGTCACTCAAGAATTGCTCGCGACTCGTTTCCGCTACGATCCCACTGAAACCGCTCGAGTCGTTCAACCTGAACGAAGCTCTTCCCGAAAAATCAGCCGGTCCCGTCAAATTCGCCACTTCTCGCGCCGAAGTGTTCGTTCACGTTCGAGTTCCGTCGGTTCGCCTTCGGCTTCAGTCGAGCGCGCTTTAGTGCAGTCAACGTTCGTAACTCGCGCGCGAAACATGTTCCGCACGTCGTGCGACGAAGTTTAAACGAACGCCATCGTACGATACGCGTCCCTCGAATTTCGTCTAGTCGCAAGTAACGATTCAACCATTCTCGTGAGTGGCTCGCGCGTGTGTGCAGTGACTCGTGTGTCTGCCGGTACTACGGTACACAAGGAAAATCAGAGGCAGGCAGGAAAAAACAACCGAGCGCCACTTGTGGTGCCGCATTCTCGTGCTTCGATCGACAAATATTGGAACAGAGAGAGATTGGGATTTCGAGGAAGAAGATAGAAGAAGGCTACCTTTCGGGCGCCTGTGATTACTCCGCTAAGGGGATTACTTACTTACACCGAGAGCACGCTGGTAATGTCTGACACAACCTCTTAACGCGTCGGGAATCCGATTAGAATTAGCGGAGGAAACCCACCAACTGGCTTCCTCTTAGTTTTCTGCGCGTTGAAACGCGCGTGACAGCTCGTTAATCGCTGCCGCCGCTGACAAGGTTGTTGCTTGCTCTTGCTAGAGGAAGTGTGTTCTGCGCGCGCCTGTGTGTGCGTGCTTATGTTGAGTGAGACGCATAAGTGGATGTGTGAGATTAAGCGTCGGCGTGCTTGCTCGATGTCCTTTCGGGATAGATAAGATAATCGCGTGCGAGGACGGAATTGCGACTGTTTTGCTCTCGTTCTCTCTGTGTGTGCACTGCTTGATATCGTCGAAAGATGACTGCTAGGTGGAGAGGCAAGGTCAGGGCGAATGAGGGACGTCGGGAATAGTGCTTCGAGCAAATTCTTCCGGATCTAGATAGAGGGAGTGGTGACTGTCTATATTAGTGCCTGACGTGTGTTTACGATTCGTGGCGCGGAGAACTCGGGTAAAGTTCGGGTGATCTAGAAGTTTCGCGTTTTCGAGCAAGGTGGATTTTGGGACTCGTTCGAATTTCTGGGATTCTTCAAGTTGTGCAGGTTGCTCGGATCGTTTGCTCCGCCGAAAATAAATTTGATCGATCGACGAATTACGCCGCGCTGATTCTCGGAGTCGAATTAAGTGCGAGGTCGGCGAAGCACGAAATGAAAACAGCTCCCGAGGCGTTCGAGTGAAATCAACCCCTGGCACGGGTCAGATAGGTGGAGCAGCACAGCAGGTGCGCGTGCACCTCAAACGGAGGCAAAAATATCCCCGTCTTAGCCAGATTAATGCGCCCGAGCTGTTGAAAATACATCGTGAAACTCATCGCTCGAGCATTGCTGCATAATTTAAGCTGGTAATTGTGGCTGAGAGAGAGAGAGAGAGAAAAGTAGACTGACAAAGACACGATTATTTCTGTCGAACTAAATCCGATCAAACCGCGTTTTCCGATACTCCGAGATAGAGTTTTATAACACAACTGCAGCTGGCGACATTTTCATCTGCAGCTCCATCGATTTTCCACTTCTCCAATCTCGCGAACGTCGACTCGCGCGGCGTTCGCGGAATTTTTCGACGCGACCTATCAATGATGTTATTCGCACGTGTCCGCCCGACAGTTTGCATAATGACCGCGCTCGCCTCGTCCGCACTTCCAAGACTAGTATCGCGGCTGTTTACTAGTTGAAAGTGTCGAGCCTCGAATCCCGCGGCGCTCATTCGAGGTCACGATAAACGAGACTGCAATTGTGCAAATTCCGGCGTAAACATTGAGCCGCTTTCCACGTCGGCGTAATACACTTACGCAACGACAGGAATGCGTGCTTATAATACCATGAATATGCAGCGGCGTTCTCCTGCTATAAAATCCGCCTCTCTCTCTCTCTCTCTTTCTCTCTTTCACTCTCGTGCCTCGTGCCCGCGCAGCTTATTTTCGCCGTCGGACCGAAAATATATTTGATTCACGAGCGGGACGTTAATCGTCCGGCCGTGGAAGCGTCGGAAAGCACAATAAATTCTGGCGAACGATTCTCGCCGATATTAACGCTCGTTTTTTTTTCACCACCCCGCGCGTCCTTCGTCGGCGGATCGATGTCGTGCAGCTTAATTGGAGCGCGCGCGCGCCTGATTTAATTCGGCACTAAGCGCCTCCGCGATCGCCACCGAAGTGGGATTTTATATTAGCGGCACGAGGCACCGCTGTCGCCATTTTTCGTCCCGCTTGCGTTGGTCGCGCACGTTACAACACGTTTTACGATAAATCAAGCGAGATAAAGGGGAATGACAAAGAGGACGGAATCCAACTTTAATGCGAACCTGGACGTAGGTACGATGGATATAAGGGCAAAACGTGACTCGAGCATCCCCTATGTCGTTGCTGAACGACGAGTTTTTCCTCGATACGGACACCGAAATCCGGCACGTTCCCGAGTACGAGGCGATCTTTTGCTCAGGGAAAACGACGAGAGAGGAATAGGTAGGAATGGAGAGAGAGAGAGGGAGGACGAGGGTTTCCGGACGAAATAATTGCGGAACACAAGCCAGCTCGCGCTCTCCCGGCATTTAATGGCGGTATTCGCGGCGCGTACGCTGAGGAGTCGTTATCCTCGATTTATGGCCCAGTCCGCCCTGAATCCTTATGCAGACGTTCGGTTAAGCTGCGTCCGCAGTCGTCAACGGATCCGAACTGTAGCCTCTTGAAACGTGTCCATTTCGCTTCGGGAAAGTTGTGAATTATACCAGAGACTTAGCAGCGAACTGTAATAAATTAGTCGATCCGTATTTCTAAGCTCCGAAGTTCGAAGCATTCATTCGCTTCGGTAGAACCCAGTCTCGTCTTGGCGATGATTACGTTTGTTTACCAATTACCGCACGCAGACGCTAACGTCACTTTCGCGATCGCCGTCTCTGCTTTACGCATCAGTTCACAGAGACTCGTCCACGAAATTCGAAACATGCGCTCGCGGCGCCAGCCAAATTAGCGACATGCGACATTCTGTCGTACGAAATGGACAGATTTTGTCGGGCCCTCGGTCACTGACTCCCGGACTCCTCGGAGTCGTTAGATACAGGTTCGCTGGAAAGGCACGGACGAGGACAGACGCTGACGCGCGTGCGGGCAGGAGAAGAGACAGTCTCAGGAAAGGCGTCTGAGAAGCCAGGAGGAGGAAGCCCGTGAGTCCAGTATGGCCGTTACTCTCCATTTAGAGTGGCGCCTCCGCCGAGATCAATTTCAGTCGATCGTCTCGGGGCCACAGTGCCACGAATAGAAGCGAGGTGTATAGAGTTTCTCGACCCTATTCCGCGAAAGCGCGTGGAATTTCTCATCGGCAATTTATCGCGGCCGAGAGGAGTCCCCTCTCTCTCTCTCTCTTTCTCTCTGTGCACGCTCTCGAACTCGTTGTTTCAACAGGTAAAGGCAAGCTCGGGCTCGAGACGAAAAAAGGAGAAGTTCACTGCTCGCGAAATCAATTCGCATTTCGACGGATTTACAATCTTGCTGCATTCTGGCGCGCTGCGCTTGAAAAAGGCAGGAATTCCGGAGAAATTGATTAAACGGATATTTTCATGGGGGAGTGGGGATGATTCGAATGCCAAGAAGGCTGTTTAAAGTCGAGGGTATGAGGCGGGAATCGTTTCTATCCAGATTGTATATATTGGACGTAAATGTTCCCGCGCGTTTTAATCCGATTGACTCGTTCCGCGTTTATTCGCCGCGCACGGAATTCTGTACTCAGCGTGAACTTTAATTCTCAGCAGCTTTTGGCGCCTTGAACTCAAACCATCTCGTCTCGGGGGATATGCGACAGGATTCACAGGTGTGCACGTCTAGTCTAGTACGGTTCGGTGGGATAAGAATCTTCCCAATTATTTTTCAAATTCACCCTTGCCGCAATCCGAAAGATTTGCATCTCGAGACACGCGTAACCGCCCTCATGCCATTTGTCTTACGAATTATTCCGTAAACAGAGAGCTCTTGCTAAGGAGGGAGGGACCACTCGACAGAGAGAACTGCGGAAGATAGGACGTATAACAATGGCAAATGGTTGGAGTCCGCTGCAAATGTTTGCCTTGCCTAATTAAATGAAGCCCCGCCCTTATTCTTCCTCGTCGAGTGGCGAACGAGAGACGACGATGTTTGACGAGGAGCAGGTGCGTTTATGGGGTTCAAATGAAACGAAATGGGTGTCGAGGAAGCGTGGCGGACGGACGATTGTCTTTCCATGATTGGAGGCGACGTTAAACAATCTTTTGTCCGCATAAAGCAGAGCCCACGTGCCGCGAGCTTTGATCGAGAAAGAATCATCGAATGCGTCGCAAATATTGAAACGCTAGGAATGAGTAAGACGCAAGGCACCTGAAAACGTGCTCAGAAACGAGCCGTTCGAAGATATCGATTGGAAGGAGTATGCAAGAAGCTAGGCGGAGTAAGACGAACAGCACGAACGTCCACTACTGGTCCAAAAGCTCAGAAAATGCAATCTCTATGGGAAGTTAATTCTGCAAAAAAATCTCCGTGGCATTTATCAGGACTAAGGAAAGCGACGTTCAGCCACGATGAGAATGCAGACTGCCTGCGCGCTCACGATCTTCCACCTTCGCTTCCTTTTCACCTCCTCCCGCACGATATTCGCCGATATAACGGTAGCGCGCCTTTCGTTCCTCTGAAACTCTCTCGAGAGGAGAGAGAGAGAGAGCGGGAGAAGGTGCGTTCCCATTGTCGTCGTCTGGAACAATAGCGGCGCCTCTTATCACTTAATGACCCGTTACATTAATCTAGATATTTGCCTTGAGACGACGATGCGCGACGGATTGTTTGCGCCTTAATTAAGAGTCATGAATCTTTCAGGTACGCGTAATTGCCACGTAAAAAGGGGAATATGCGCGCGCGGCTATAAAGTCGACGGAGGCTCCGCGAGAATGCCGGGATAATTGATCGGATCTCGGCCTGCTGATTGTGTACGCGCTGTACGGTACGAGAGTCCGAATACTGTTACTTCCACTAGGAGAATTCATCTGATAAACGTTTCAATGCGTACGCCACGGAGAATCGAGGCGGCGCTATCTTCGTGTTTTCCATTCGAGAGTTTATTCGCGATTAAATGTCACACAAGCGAGTTAATGGTATTGAGAGTTTGATGCCATTTCAGATGCGGATGATGTGCACACGTACGTTAGGTGGAGTGATACAGTTACGTGACGTTACAAATTATCACCGCGACTTCCTGGTGTGCGTCCTCGCGCGGATCTCGCGCGCTCCTTATTCTCTTTTTTTCCCCCATTTCGGCCAGATCGCGCCGATATTCCTAATTATTATGATACGGTGGTTAAGTAGGCAGGATGCGCTCGAGACTTCAATATTAACCGGTCGCGCGGGAAGTGGCACGGCGTACCGGGTGTCTCGTTATCTACGGACGCGATCCTGTGAAGAGCGAGCTCTGATTTTTACTCGATCCTCAAGGAAAAGAGGCGAGCACGCGTGCAGAATGATAAAGGGACCGTCATTCTTTCTCGGTACCTACTTTCCTGAAACCGTACACTCGCGCGTTTCATTTCCATTTAGCACGCACACGAATTTTCTCCGATTTTTACCGATTTAAATCTGTTTTCATAGTAACCGATTGTACTTTACACGCGACGTAGGAAAGTCGATAAATCTCCGATTCCATCGCGCGGCCCGGCGTTCTACTAAAACACATAATCCGCGCGATATGAGCACACGTATGAGCGTCACGGCACGTCGACGTTCGTTAAAGTTATCGCCCGACTGACACTCGCCGTGTATGCCGCTTCCACGTCTCGCGGGCACTTTCAGCACGCAAGTGCGTGTTTTTCGTGCTCAGTCAAAGCGTAACGTTCGTGTAGCGCCGCGATTAGACACGCCACCGCAATCTTCGTAGAACCGGTTCTTACAGTCCGTGTCTCTCGTCTTCTCACTCACCTCCTTTCTGTCCTCTATTCATTCGACTCCTCCTTCCCTCCCTCTCTCTCTCAATCTCCGTTCATCTCCTCGCATGCGTCCGCCTTTACATCCACCAACACCATCTCGCAAGTTCCGAGGCAGCGCGAGCGAAACGTACGAGAGACAGAAAACGAAAGACAAGGAAACGAACGTCCACTGTCCCTCGCGCTAAAAGAGCGAAGTTTCTTTGCGCGCCCGGCAACTTTCTCCTTGCGTAATCGAGGTGAGGCTTTCTTCTGCCTCTCCGCCGGTCGGCGGGAGTACCTCGAGCCGCCGTCGAGTTGGAAAGCTGCCCGCTGTGCGGCCGGTTTGAAGAGGCAGGCCAGGATGGTGGGAGGAGATGCACGTTGACTCGGATTTTCGAGCCGTCTTTGAACGGCTTATCACGCCGGCACTTTCCACTTGCCATTTCGCTGGGTGCCGACGGAAAGTTGCCAGGCATTAATCTAATGGCCGTTCCGGGCTTAAGTGGTGCCCGAGGAAGTCGACTGTCTCTGCGCCTAAATGTCTACCAATTTCGAGATGCTTAGCCACGAGAACTATTATAGTTTCATCGAACCTCGCTCGACATGGCTGTAGTACTTTTGTCGTAAGTCGGATTTGACGACATTTGTTCACGACATGTTGTATTTATTTGAGAGAATTTTTATTACCATTTTATTAGGATATAATTGTGCCGCAGTGCCTTTGAAGCACATACAATCGCAAGAGCCGTCGAAATTTATCCAGCGAAATTGCAACTTGTGTGTCATAAAACAGGATACTTCATACGCGATCCAATAACATACTGAAGAAAATCACATATTGCTATAGCATCGTTCCCGACACTGTATCACGCGATCGGTCCGCTCTCAGTGAGAGTAAAAACGTATCGGAACGGTTGTTCAGTAATAGGGCCGATATCGTTCGATAATGAAGACTCGGCCAGAACGTCCTCATTAGCGCAATTAAGTCGACGATCGTGCAGCGTCGACCTTTCTCCCCTTTTCTCTCTCCCCTCTCTCTCTCTTTTCGCCCTCCCAGCTCCTTTTCCCATCCCTTTCTCCTTTCGAGCGCGAAACGCTCAGAAAAGGGAAGGGCAGGCAGTCGTGCAAAGATAGAACTCTCGACTCGGGAGACTCGATCCGGCCGGTTTGCACGGGGATACATTGTACGCACATATACAGACGTATGTAAGAGGAGGAGGGCTCAGCTCGTGACTACTTCTTGAATAATGCATGCCAGCCGCGAGCCCACGCCACCGCTATATACGAAGATGCCAGACACGCTACTCGGAACCGGGCTTGTATCTATATGGGCACATAGAGGCGAATCCGACATACATACGTATATAGGGTGTTCCGTGATTCGTGGAATGACCGAGATCGGCTAATGGTGTGGTAAAAAATCAAGCGAACGTTTGAAAACACATTTCTCTGTACAGGAGTTGGCCTTTCAAGATTTTAAAAATTTAAAGGACCTGAATTTATTATGGTAAAGTACGACAAATTCTGAAATACGGTGGAATCATTTAAGAGTCAGAATTGATTTGTTCATGTCTGGCTGCTGTCAAAACTAGACATCGTACAACCGTTAGAGATGCACCCTCCACAACTCGCGGCACAGTATACCTGTATGAACCGATTGCAGAGGTACACACGTACAGAAAGCGAGAGAAAGAGAGAGAGGGCACACGTGGTCACGTGCACGAGGCAGTTTATCTCCACGGATAAACCGTGAATACTTCTCCACGTGCCTTGACACAGAGATACCGGCGAATCCCACCGCCATTTAAGACCGCACATTTCTCTCTCCCCTTTACCAAACCCCAGAACCAACCCCTATACGCGTATTTATACACCTTTCTTCACGTATCTTCATCGCCAACGCATTAATCCCATTCTACCACTCGGAACTCTTCGACCTTGGCGCGAGTCATCGCTCCGCTGGCTCCACTTCACTTATGAAACCGCTTCATCCCATAATTCTCATCTCGCAATGCGGCGCAATGTACCTGTCACGCCGTCGTCGTCGCCGTCGCGTTTTCCCTTCTGCCGAGGCTGCAAAGTTCCGTCGTCGGAGTTGTGTGTGCCAGTTTCCACCGTTTCGACGCGACCTGCGGGGAGGAGAGCCACGATTTTATGTATCGTGCGAGAGTAGTTTCGTTATACTCGCCGGTCGTACAAGTGCCCGAGGCACGAATATCGAAAGTTCCGGCGGATCGTAAAAGAACGATTGGTCACGTTTCATATTACAAAGTAGTATCGCGTTACAGGCCCCGTATTCGTATTCCGGGGAATCAGCGCAAAAACTTAATATCACGAGAGGGCCCCTCCCGATAATCTCGATCCCTCTACCATGCCCTTACCTGGCGTCGAGAAGTTCCGCGAAATATTCTGAGTCACGCGAATTCCTCCCCCTCTTTTGAGGTCCGTTAAAAATGATTCCCTCCGATGGCGGAGAGCGCGGTGTATGCCTGTCGAACGGAACGAGGCGGGCAGACGTATGAATTCCGCCCCACTCGGTGCACTCCGTATATTTATTCGCTCAATCAATTTGGACTTCCGAACGGTCCTCTTCAGCTCTGTACCGTCTGCAAAGTTTGACGCGACGAAGTCAGCTGGAGAGAGAGAAATCGAAGGGAGGACGGCCGGGTGATCGAGGGAAGTGGATAGAAGAAGTCGAGGGTAGACAGAAAACGACGCCGACGGGGAGTATCGTCGGTTCGACGATCGAAAGGGGGTCACGTGCCGAAGGATTAAATCGTCGTTTCGTTCGAATCTCCGTCGAGAATGGTTCCTGAGGGCGCGTCGGGAGGGCGTCGGTTGGCGCGAGAGAAAGAAGACGACGGAGGGGAGAAGAGGGGGGTAGGGGTAAGTTGGGCACCTTGCGGCGGTAATTTCTTCACCCCCCTCCCCGGTCGAGATCCAGGGGCGACTGAATAAATCACGCGACGACGACGTAGAGCGACGAGACTACGACTAAATAAAATCAATTAAAAACTTTCGTCCGGCCCGCAAGAGTTTTTCGCGAACTTTTCCCGCGCCACTCTCTCTCTCGTTCGTCTCTTGTTCACCAGCCGTCTCGCCCGCTCTCGCTATGTGTGCTTGTACACGCGAGGCTCTTTAAGCGTCTACGGGGTGGCGTGTAAACCGCGGTCGCCATCGGGAAGGGCTTGATTTTGATTCTTCCCGAAACCGTGAATGACGAATGTTCAATGGCTGTTCTGTGAGTCAGGATTATTTATTTAGCGATTTGTAAATTTCGATTACGGATTTGTCCCACTTTTCAGATGCACTATTCGCCGAGCACCCTGTACGCTGCAGGTGGCTTACGTGTGCGGTCGCACGTGTAACAGACTCGTGCGAGTGTGCGATCGAGCTGGCGAAGGGTGGCGGCTCGCCTATAAAACAGCGATAACACTAACACTGGCCGCCACTTGGTGGTAGTTTCGCTAACTTTCCGACTCTCGCGTCGAACTTGGTAATGGCTCTCTGTGGCGGTTCTGTTGCCGTCGTTTGCCACCCTCCCCCAACCCCCGACCACTTTTTCTCTTTCCTCTTCCCTCTTCCCGTTTTATCTGGCCGCCTCTGTGTACCGATCTCTCTTTCGTTTTAGAAACTTTCATCCCCGCACGACCCTCCCCCGGTCGTCGCTCACAGTTCGGGAATGCTTGCTTCGCCTCCGTCGCTCCTTTTTTTCCCTTCTCCCCCCGCAAATTCGCTCGCCTTCACTCTCACCGACCGTCATCGTCCTATTTTTAACCCTCCCGACGCTTTTCAACTTCGAATACTTTAAGTCAATTGCCGCGGCCGCCGTTAACCCGCCTCGCCGGTACTTAGCACACTTCCGAATTTAGTTTTCGAATTTAGCTTCGCCGTTCATGCGGCAGCTCTCAATCGAGAATCCGCGCGACTCTTCGCCCGGAGGCTGCTGCGAAGTTTTCCAGCGTCGAAAGTGGCTGGGTCGGATGGGTTCGGGGAGAAAAGATTCCGCGAGGAAATGGGCCGAATCGATCGGTCGCGAGGCTCGTTACATTTTCAGAAGGCGTAACTTTCGGGTCGGGCGAAAAAATGTATGCCGCTCGCCAGGAATATCCGTTTAATCAGCGCCGAGTGATCTGGCCGATGCCAGCGAGCGCGTGGAAACGATTCTCCGCGTGGAATATTCAACGGATCGAGATAGAGGAGGAGGGCGGGACGATAAAAATACCGCGGCGAAAGTCAATAATTTCGCTGGTGGCGCGAGCGAGCGCGCGCAAGACTGGGTGCGATGATAAGTTTAGAATTTTATTAGCGAGCCGTTCCATGTGATTCACGATAGTGTCGTCCTCCCCGTTGCTCGCCTAATCTCGTGGGAGAACGACGGCATTATCGCCGCTTAACACTTTCGCAGCTCGGCCATGTGTCGCGTGAAGTATGCACTGTGTATGTCGAGTGTGTATCAGTTTATCGCACCTCGCCGGTCAGCAATAACCGAAATCGTAATTTGAAAGACCTTCTCTGCCCATCCTTGCATTTTTCGATAATTCGACGCTGCCAATGGTACCTATAGTGAAGTAAGCGTAGACGTAAGCGGTTGCAAGCGTAACAGCCCATCAATCAGTGTGTTCTTAATGGCGCTACAACCAGAAGTGCTAGTTACAAACGACTTCTTACGACCAGTTTCAGCCTTTCGAAACCTACGCTTACTTCATTGTAGCATTGCCATTAGTTGTAATCGTCGAATGTCGGCGCTTCGATCCGTCGGACGCGTGCTATCGATGTTACGTTGCCGGTTTCTGGTTCAGTGGGTAGAACGTGTGGATATAAATAGTACGCGAATACTTTAAAGCATGTAATCGCGCATCCCGTCGCGAATGCTTTCACATTTTGATTCGGCATGCGGGAGCAGGTGTCCGCCGTCGTTTTTACCGAAGGCGAGAGAGCAGTCGACGAGAAATGTGCCTCGCGGAGAAGCAGGTGGGCATAGAAGGAGAGATTAAGGAGGTCATGAGAAAAGCGTCTCGACGACCGGCGCGAGAGTTTCGCACTGTTCTTCGCCTCTCCTCGCTGCAATTTTCTGCAGAACGGATGACGAGGCGTCTCGATGATTCTCGAACTCCGAAACGCGTACCCTCTTCAGGACACTTTTCTCAAATTAGAGACCCAATAGTCAAATGAGTCATAACGTCACCGATTCCAAAAATCAATTCTACAACCACGTAAACCCCTAACTAACCATCTACTCTTTATTTCTGTTCCAGGTAAGAAAACGTTGCACCGTCCGCCCGTTCAACGACAAATCACATCGACCCGCGTTACGCACAAATTAACACGTGAGTCCGCATCTTTTAATAAGCGTGCTCTCTCTCTCTCCCTCTCCCCTAACGCACTCCCGTGTCTATTTTAACGTACCAAGCCGGCAGAGGCGACAAGAGAGCGAGCTAAACTTTTTGCGAAGCGCAGACGTATCGAATTTCGTCCAGCGAGATGAGCTGAGGAGGAAGACGATGCAAAGCGGGCGACACGTTACACCGTTCCGCGCCGGTGTGTACCGAGTCGAAAATCATTCGCGTACCGGTGTGCGTCGAGAGCGTCTCGCGGCCGCCGCTGCACTTTTTGCCTTTTCGTCGACGAAACATACGACGCCCGTGTTGCCGTCCAGGAAGCCCGCAGCCCGGGCCGCGATAAGAGTTTCGGCTTATCGGGAACGAAACGCGATAGCGCCACGTACGCCGCGACACCCGAGTTGGCGCGTTCGCGCTGGCGAGCGTAAGATTAAACGGCCGAACGCGATTTCTCGCGCCTTTTTTTTTCCGCCGCGTCCGTGACGCTCGCGCGCTTTCTTGGCCATTCTTCTTAGGAAGCGATCGTCTTATCGGCTTTAAAGAATGCATCGACTGCACGTCGCCGTGGCCGCTGTCCGCGGCGCCGTTCCTGGAAGTTGTCGCCTCGCGAATTTGATAGCGAGCCCACGTAAGCGGCCGAGTGGATTGTTGGCAATCGACGGACGAGTGGTTCTGAAACGGAGGATGTGACTGGGGACCGCGAGTGAAATTACGAAAGGTGTACCACCAAGGCGGATGGTTTTTTCTTAGAACCCCTTCAAGTTCGCGGCAGTTCGTTATTTTCGCGCCCCCTTCTGAATGGAGAGTTCGGCACAGTTGGACAGTCGAGGCGGAAACCGCGAGGGCGATAAATATACGTCGGGCCGGCAACGTGGCCGTTTTAGCCGGCGCTAGCCAGCGAATACCTCAGCCCATTCCCGAAACGTCGAATATTTCAGCCCCTCGAAAGAGAGACGCCAACGCTTCCTCCCCGTGTCCATTTATCGCGTGACGCACGCGGAAAATTTCGGAGTTGGGCGCGAAACTTCGTCGTCGCCGACCAATCGTTCGGACTCTGTCGCGATGTTTGTCGAGACTTCGCGGAGGAAAACACTTTTCTCGACGCCTCTCTTGACTCTTGACTTTTGGCTCGGCGCGGGACAATCAAACTCCATTATGGACTCGCGTGTCGGCCGCTTTGACGGCGCACAGATTCGAAGGATGCGGGTTGCTGGGAAGATTTGCGGGCTTAATATTCCGCGAGCGTAAAAGTTTACGGACGGCAGAGATGCAGGTGCTGAAAAACGAACGGATCTCGCGGGACACGAGGTGATCGGTACGTTCGTAAATTCGCATATTCAGTCGACGCGAATAGCCGTGAATATCGTGCGAGGCTTGTCGAAATCACGTCGTCTTGCTGAGTTGCCTGTATAACTGAATTATTGATCAGTCCGAATCGCGTCTGAAACTGCTCGCAAAACGATGTCTTTGATACCGTGGTAAACTGGGTTAAGTGTCGTTACGTACACGGAATTTAGTGCGAGCCAATATTAGCTCAGCTTTCCCGAATCAATATGAAATTTCGGCGGCATCTGTCAATCGTCGATCGACATTGATCAAAGAGAATCCACTCTCAGAATCTCACGCGTAATCGTACACGATTGTATTTCCGAGATTATTTAGATGACGTTCAAGAACCACTACAAACTAACACGTTAAAGTCGCAATCGTCATCAGTTTCACAGTTAAACATAAAAAGACAAGGTCCGCTACAAACTAACGAATAAACGTGCTCCGATATCTCAAACACACAAAAAGAACAATCGAAAACTGACGCGTCAGGCTGAAACGAAAAATCGTCAACGACAAAGTCGAAGTTTGCCACATTCGCGGCGGGCAGCAGCGAAACGGAAGAAGAAGGCAAAGAGAAAGAGAAAGTCCGTGACAATGACGAGTAAGCGCGGTCATACGGCGCTGGGCGTGGAACCCAGCTGGCCGGTGCGCTCACGTTTACACGATCGTGATAAATTATTTATTTCGCGACGTCTGGCCAGCGGCCAAGATTTTCCGCGTCGCCTCTGTCTCCTGCCTCCGTGTGGCTCCTCTTATCTATTTATACGTGTACACGCTCGCGTGTACATACGAGACAGTGCGAGAGCGAGAGAGAGAAAGAGGGATTAGGTACACGCTGCCTTTTATTTCGTTCCCCTTTCATTTCTCTGTCGCAGCCAGTCCGCTTCCTCTCGGACTCTCGACCTTTCCTCTCTCCTCTCCCAGCCCCCTCGGCCGGCTTCTTTGCCTTCTTCAACCCGTTCGCACTATGTAACCTAAATTCACGTGTCCTCGCCGTGACGCCGACGCCGCTCTCCACGATGGGCCAGGAGGTAAAAATACACGGATTAGATAAGATACACGCCTTCTTGCCCGCGCGAGAAGTCACGCGAGGCGAAACGTAATCTGGGTTAAAGTACGATCGAAATCGATGCCTCCGTTCCGGAAGGGTAATTCCGTTCATTTCTTCTTTACTCTCCGGACGGGGCCGACGCTCGATGCGGATAACGGGCGAGCCGTGAAAGTAGTATGGCCGGTGTGTCGGTAATGTCTTTCAATTAAAATCACGCTAGACGAAGCTCGTGCCTTGGAATTGCTAAAAACATCCGTCCCGTTACATTTACAATGCCTCACAATTCTTTAATTGCCCCGTCTTCGTACGTCACGCTCCTACGCTTCGAATTCTGAGATCTTCGTCTCAGCAGTCTGGATTCAACAAGGACCGCGATTCTTTAGATTAGAATTCCTTATATATCTCTGCAAATCATTCTTCTCGTTTTCTTCGACGGAAGAAGCCTTTCGCGTTCTGTCTTGAAGCTCGAACGCGGCTGGATGTCGAGAGCGTCGAGCGTGCACAGAGACAGACAGAGGAAGACTAGCGCAGAGCTTATCTAATGTCGCAACGATAGGAAAACAGTGGCGCGCACACCGTTATTACTTTAAATAGACGACGCAGTGTCCGCCGCCGCCATTAGCAGGCCTTGAGTGTGGTCAAGATCGCTGGCACACTGGCAACAATCACGATCCGACGGCAGTGTAATTGCAGCCGGTAATTTCGCTGCGGCAATCGCCGTTTTTTTTTCCTCCTCTCTTCCCCTCCACGCCTACCTTCCCCTCTTCGCTGCCCCTCTTTATTTATCCGCGCATCTATCTTCCCGCGGCGATGCACAGCGCATCTGTGCTCTAGAGCACAGAAGTGGATCGCACTACGGCCGTGCGTGTTGTCTGCGATAAACGGCCGGCCGACTATGCTCGCGATGAAACTTTTCCTACGGTCACGATAGAGAAGAATAGGAGTAAAAAAAAAAAAAAAAAAAGTGCAGGCAATAATCGTGCAACGTTCGTTTCGAGCGATTTCATTAAAGGAGCGTTTAAGGACGACGGACAAAGTTTTATATTAGATCGGAGCATGTCTATGGTTGGCAAAGGGAGGAGTTGAATAGGATAGAAGTTGGGCAACATTTCATAGCGTCCGTCTAATGGTAAGCGTTACTTCAGAATCGTTACATTCCACCTCCCCCGTTCTATTTGCCGTGCCCGCAGTGAAACGAGCGTGTTTTCAAAGCGGGAACGCAAGAGAGAGAGAGAGAGAGAAAGCTCCTTCGCTCCCCCTCTCGTGAAGCTGCCCACGGACGTTACACCGCAATTACTCGACGGCGTATTGATCCGGCGGTTCGCAGTCCCACGGTTCGCAGAATCCCCCGTTGATGTAGCGCCTTCTCTCGTTTCCTCTTACTCTCTCTCTTTCTCTCCTCTCATTCTCACTCATTCTCTCTCAATCCCACCAATTCCTGCTCATACTCTCCCATTCCCTCGACCGCTTCGCCCTTTCGCCGGTAACACACAGAATTGGACGTAGAACAGAAAAAGAATGGGACGAAGAGAGACAAAAGAGCGCGAGGGACGTGAAAAGAAAGTGCAGCTGATTTTCGTAAAAACGTCAAAAACCGTGCCGACGATCGCGCGCTCCGTAAAAGCACGCCTGCGTCATCGCGATGATTACCATAGTCTCGGCTCGCGTCGGGAGCACAAAGTGTCGGAGTAAATCAATTAGAATGCGATTATCAAAGGGGCAGCGGCGCATTTTTCTCGCGAGCCGGGGTTATTAAAATTTGCTTCAAACGTCTCGACGCGCCGTCGTGCGAGATCATATCCCTCGCCGCGTTCCGAGAAGGAACTTATTACCAGTATTACCGCAACACATCACAAAGACGACGCTGTTTGCGTCCGTCGCCGTCGGCCTGAGAGCGTCAATTTAATTTATAGAGAAAGCTCTACATGTGTATCCAAATACGTAGACGTGTCGCGAGGTGGGTTACGTGCGAGTTCGAAGGCTGAGAGAGGTAGGTCAGACTCGACAGACAGGAAATTCAGGACAATCAGGATATTCAGGATGTTCAGAATAGTTGAAGGGTGGGAATGAGTTGTAAGGCACGGCCACGAAGAAAGTCTACATGGTACTGCATGTCGTGGAATGGCGGGAGTGCAGCAGTGTGTGGGCATTACGGGACCGCGGCAATTATCCGGGACTTTCCTTTTGCACCTTGCCTCCTGCCCTCCTCCTTTCGTTCGTCCCTTCCTCGAGCCCGTTCTCCCGGTATCCTATATTATCGTGCAAAAGAGAGGACCGCGCCTCCTTCGTCGACGACGACGACGACGAAACGAGTCCCGACTGCTTTTTAGCCTCACTCGTGCGTGCAACTTGCCACGGGATGTACGGGGTGTCGAGAAAATGACGACCCGCAGGCGGCAGCAGAAAATGTCGATAATTGACAAATGTTTCAATTAAAAAACTTAAATTGATGTACAATGGCATAACGAGTACTACCAGCAAATCTGATAATTCAAATTTATCGCATCCGATTTTTATTGTACAACGAAGCATCGACTGGTCCGAGGGAATCTCACAATCGTCGCTATATTCGATTTTCAGTATATCCAATCCTTTGCCAGACCCACACAGTACTTTACAAATTTATCGTACGTGTTTCGAATACTTGGATACTGAAACCGTTAGCGTTTTACGTAACGTCGAACTTCGTGGATACCCTATATATAAGAATGATGAGGTAGCGGCGAAGATCGAGGTGGGGGGGGACGAAGGAGAAAGAGTAGGAGGTTACAACCGGGGTTTAATGAAACCAGTTGAGGTCCGTCAAACCGGTTCAGCTGGTTCTCTCCGTTTGCCACGTCGTCCTCCACTTCTGCAGCTCCCCCCTGCCCTGCTGTATCCGTACGGAGAGAAAGAGGATTGGCGAGAGACGAGGCAGCGCAGGGCTGTCGACCTCTCTCTGTATTCCTCTCCCTGTCCTCCCCTTTCTATCCTGCCTGCGTCTCGCTCCAACTCGATCTCTCTATAGAAACCGTTCCGTCTCTCACTCTCGCCGGCGCAATCTCATCTTTCTCCCAGGACCCTCATCTACGTCTGTCTCGTTTCTCCGCTTTCTCTTTCTCTCTCTCTCTAGGATAACACTCAACCTTCCTCACCCTAGAACGCTGTCCCATCTTTCCCTCCCTCGCTCTCTCACCCCCCCCCCCCCCCCCTCCGGTTGCATATTCGAAGCACAGATCGTCGGCACCGATTCCCGTGCACGCCCACGTGTGTTTGTCTCGAGCACGCTTCGTACGTGCTCACTTTTTCACGCGCTCAGCTACGCGCGAGCGAGGTCCCTTTAAATAAGCGTACGATCGCGGAAGTTGGGAAATCGGAGGATTGAAATTTGAAATGTCGCTTGTCCACTTCCTCTTCCTAGGATACTGTGTCTTCCTCTCTCTCTCTCTCCTGCTCCGGTGCGTATCTGAAACACAAATAGCCGGCACTGACTCCCGTGTTCGCCCACGTGTACAGTCGCCTATATACAGGCCCCTCGACCGTGTACGTGCGCTTGCATCCGCGTGCACGAGAATGTGCGCGTAAAATCCCCTTAACCGAGAGTACACCCACGGCGACTGGGACGAGAATTATGGGGCGCGGGGAAAACGGGGATACTCGTCGTATCCGCCCCTGTTTGATAGTCCCGACGCGATATAAACCCACCGGGGAACCTCTCTCTCTCTCTCTCACACACACATTCGTCTCTCTCTATTCGTTCTCCACCGTCCTCGTTGCACGCTTTTTCCTCTTCCTCCCGTTCCTTTCTCGCGTCTCGTATATCCTATTGAAGAGGGACGGAGGGAGGAAAAAATATCAGAGTCTGGAGGAAGGGGAGGAAGATACGGAGGAGAAGCGGAAAAGATATCCGAGGGGAGAGATCGAGGGAGAGAAAGCACTCTCGGTCGTTTGTTCAACGCATACACTCCAACGTTATTCCGAAAGCGTGTGAATGCACGCGCGCGAATGTGTGTGTGATGTACGGTGTGGATTGCACCGTAAGGGTGCGCCTTCTTCTCCTGACCCACTCCACGATCATCACCTTTTTCGCCTTTTTTCTCTGTCTTTCTCTCTCTCTCTCCACATTCCGCTTCTTTACTTCCTTCCTTCCCGCATCGCTCGCTGACTACTAGTCTACCCGTCGGTTCGCCTTCCTCGGTTATTATAGACATCGAATCCATAACGGGTAACAGAGTCCGCCGGCTTCCGCTGGAAACAGCGCGAAAACGTGCCAGCCGGAAGATTCGATCGCGCGAGCTCATTGCTAGACTCGAAATTCCGGGAATGATATCGAGTGAGCAGCGAAAGGTGGCGCTTGTTCCTGCGAGACGCGCGATAGTTTGGAAATGAACTCTTCGGCTCGCAACATCAACGAGTGCTGACCTACATGACCAGCGTACGATTACATTCTTTAACTCGTTATCAGCGGAAATTCTTGCTCGAACGCGCACTTACGATGGACTCGAAGGCCTTGGCTCTTTTAACACGTACTTAGCCGCCTATTTAGCGACGTCTATTTCCAACATTGACACATAGACTCGACGATAATAGAAATAATCCTGCCTTTATCTATCGGTCGCAATAGCCCGTTCACGTTACTTTTCTTTTTTTCCACGATTCATACGCGTCGCTCGCTGGAAGTCTCGCGATATATCAGCGGAGCCGGTGAAAGAAGTCGGCATTCAAGGAGAATCGAAAAGGAGTCGAGGACATTCGCTCGTAGGCGCGTGCACGTTGAGACTGGTTTCTTGCAGATCCGCCAATGGGGAGGGGGTCAGGCCGGAAATTTGAGAGGACGATCCCCGGGAATGGCACGCAAAGGAAGAAGCGGCGGGACGAAATTCGGCCCGCATGTCGTCGCCATATGGCGGCGCTTCTGTCCGCTTCGGAACGCAGAATGACCGTCGCCACTGGCCAATTCCCGTTTTTGCGATTTTTTTCCTTCTCTCCTCTATTTCGCTGGGGTCGCTCTGTCCGACTCACGCGTTTGCTCGACTCGTCATTCTATCCACTCTCGTTTTAAACGCCAGACATATGTGCCTCGCGTTTAACTATTATTATCGATGCGGAAAATGGCCAATTTGAATAAAGGAGTGCACGAAACGACATGCTGCAGTCGGTAAAAATGACCGCGCGGAGAGGTATACATTTTGTCCTCTATTCTCGACAGAATTGACCTATGATAAATTCGAGATTCACGTAAGACGTGTATTCGAGATGCCCTGACGTTAGGAAATTTCTCACATACTTAAGTACCACTTGTCTTCCAATTTCCTTCGCACTCGAGGCGCACCATCGAAATTGGACGTTGTACGTGTAACGTACGTGGTCGGCATCCCGTTTGGCTAGCGAACCTCTAGGCATGACTTGACTCGCTTACCGAGTCCAGGTATCCGCTATGCGTTGCCAGCCCACCTAGATGAAAGCGCAATGACTCACCTCGTTCGCAGATACCGGCCACGGGTCACGCTGAGGTTAACTCTCTTCTGCCAACAGCACTTGGCAATCAACCTCACCCTTTTCGAATTGCAACGAGAACCCTGTTAACACTTCGCTCATTCGCGCACGCATGTTCCATATTTTACGTAAATTCGGCACGCACTTATAAACGCACTTGTAACCGTACGACCTTATAGGCCCGAACGAACACCGATCTATATACAGTGGTGGATGTGCCCCCACCACCGGCGAGGGGAACAACCCCAGACACCACGCCGCCGGCCGGTAGGGTGCGCCTAAGCTAATGTTACTTTAATTTTCTCTAAACAATCCCCACCACTGGCGAGTATATAAGGCGCCGAAATTAGGCAATCAGGGCCTTTCGTGCCGAGTCAGCCTGTAAAGCACCGTATGTGCTAAGACTCCACGAGAGTGCAGTATCTGGGAGCCCTCAGCTCCACGTGCTCAGTAGTAAGCGCGCCTCCTCCGAGGACTTTGCATAAGGACGATAAGAAGGGAGTTGTTAAGAGGGAAGATCCACGCCGTCTCGCCTCCGCTCACGCACCGGCCGCGCAGACGTGTGTGTGATACGAACTCGGCCTCAGATTTTATTATTTCATTAAAAGGGAAACGACTGGCGCCAAGCCCTCCCCGCTCACGTACCGGCTGGGGCATTGTGCGCATTTTGGTCTTAAAACGCCACAGGGAGCTGAGGACCTGTGGTAGCCCTAGCGATTACATAAGACAGCGAGTCAACGTTTATCTATAGATTTAAAACCCTGCGGAGCGATCAGCTGTACCGAGCTCTGAAAATAAATAGGAATATACACGTATAAAAAGTTGAGTTCAACGCCCGAACACTCTTCCCCACCATCCGCCTCCTAAGCAGGAGCACGAGCTTCTCTCTCCGACATATATTAGAGCACTGGTGTGGGTTAAGAAGTGACCGCTCACACCAGCGTGCCGGCACACCGACGCGGCGTACATCACAACAAACCGCGTTACCTTCAAATCACGGACGATCCTCCGAAATATTACGAAAGAACATACATTAAAACGCGATAAAATAATACATCGCGGTTAGCGAAAGCAAGTACGGTCACACACTTATTACACATATTTTCTAATTATATCTAACCCTACTCTGTTCATTGTCACTTTTACCCCCAATCTATATCGAGTTTTTAATTTTCTCAGAGACCTCCCCGACTAACGAGTAATACCTACTCCTTGCTTTTCAACAAAAACAGCGACAGCGTCGCGGCGCTGTTCCAGAAAGAACAAAGGAGACTTTCCGGCGTCGGGGACACTAAAGTTGGTCCTAGCGACTGTTTCTTTTTCTTTCTCATCATTTCTCCGTTCTCTCCCCTTTCAGCCGAATACACGACCATATCTCGAACTCCCGTGGTCCGCGACGCATAGACCAATACACACCCATTCACACACAGTACACAAACTGATTCTGTCGAGGAATAATGACGTGTACGACCCTCGAAGCCATTGGCTCGCGCTAAACTCCACGGAGTGGCCCCAGGGAGGTCAATTGGTCGTGACGTCACCGGCGCAACACAATAAAATGTAATAGACGACGGCGGCCTCAGCGGGAGACACGTGACTGGTTCGTGACCCGAGCGAGAAACGCTTTACAGCGTCGTCTCTTTAACCCTTTTTACTATACGTCGTTATATGTGTCAGTACACGCCGCAACATGCCGCGCGATACGCCAGCTCAGCGTACTACGTACGATCGTCTATAGGTCTACGACTGCTGGCCGACTCGGGCTCGAAACACAATTTTTCGCACTCGCGTACTCCATGGACGCCGACAGTGCCTCGGGGATCCTAGTTTCTTTTTCTCGCAGCTTCTTTTTATATTTCCTCGCGTTACATGTTTAATGTGACGGTAACTCGCGCTGGGTACTCCGTGTAAATTATTCTCACGTTTGCCGACTCTACCTCTGGCGTCGTGGCTTGCATCATTTAAGACGACGATGTTTTTCGGGACCCACGAAATTCCGCGCTGCCTCCGAGAGAAACGTCATTGTCACGCAAACGTTGCACGACTATGTATTACGCTCACCTAACAGCCCCATGAATTTCTATGGACCTACACCAATTCCTGTTTCGCGGGACAGGGTCGATCGTGTATCTCGCAGCCTGCGAATATCAACGAATTCCGCGTTTGCCTCGCGCACTTAAGCGGCGACCACCCCCTCCCCCGGCAATTGAATTATAGATAACGCCCCGGCATTCGAAAACATTCCCGCGACCTCGCTCACGCGCCATAACTCCGGAATATCGGACGGCGATAAAATCGGGACACCTTGTAGATCGATTCAAGCTCCCGGGAGCTATTCACGGGGCGCTGGGTCATCGTGCAGGTACGTATTCTAGAACCCGCTCTCTCTCTCTCTCTCTCTCTCTCTCTTGCCCAACGTGTTCACGCTCGCCACTCTCCGTACGTGTACGCGCGCGTGGCTCGGTGTTGGTGGCTCATTTCCGCGTTTACAGCCCCCATAAACCCGAAAGCCGGTAATGACCGGCGGGGGCGCGCTCGCAATCCTCTCTATATTGCCAAGTCGTACGAACGATTAACGAGGCCCGAGAACGTCGACCGTCAACGGAACCGGGGCTCCGGCGAACGAAACTTTCGCTTTAACGACGGCATCGACGGACGAGCGAGACGATTTCTTCGCGATCAACTACGCACGCCTATATCTGGGACTGAAAAATGCGGAATCTCGGCGAGCGGCCGACCGGGAGTCGAGGGTCGACGACTTATTAAAGTAAGACGTATCGAGGTGCCGGGCGGCTTGCGGGCGAATTTAAGCGGGAAATTCAGCGCGCGCGATTCGACGCGGCGGTCGCTCGATTTCAGTCGCGGCGAGTCGAGCGGAAAGAGGCTCAAAAGAACGCGCTTTCTTGGGCTTCGTCTGAGAACCGAACCCGCGGCCGTCCGTCAAAGTTACGCCCGACGAATTTTGGCGCTCGGCTTGAAGGTGGAGGACGATGCGGGGTAATGGTGAATAAGATGGAAGCGTTGTCCCATGACCGACAGAAATGACTCGGCCGGTTCAAGGTCCTCGAACCCGGGGCTCTCTTTTTTGCATCGCAACTCTCCGGCCAGCAACGTTTCGTCTCTTTTGCGCAAGCACTCTCTTAACGAGCCTCTCGTCCGACGACGCGTCGCGCGCAAACTTGAGTCCTCGAATTGGTATGCATATTCAGGAGGTCGGACTAAACAAAAAAGTTCCCTATTAGGCGGGCGCGCGCGCGCACTTCTCGGATGCTTTGCTTTCTTTGGCCCCCGGCCCCGATCCAATTAGAATGAAACTCGTTAAAGTTTTTCGAAGTTTGCATAACGCCCGATGGCAGGGTTAGCCTCACTTCCCGGCGCAACGTCTTCCTCGCTGGTAATCAGTCGTTGACCACCTATTTTCTTGCCCTTCTTAATATCGCCGTCATAAATCTTCACGTCAATCCATCCCCTAACACCGGCGCCGCATTTAAAGTTAGTCTTAATAGCAGGTTAAAGTCGACAATTGCTAACGACGAAGTGTCACGCGGTGCAAGTTCGACAATGCGAAAAATGACGCTTTTTATACCCTCGTTACGCGACAGTAGTTGCAAAGACGACTCTTTGCTCCTTGTCATCCTCGCTTATCAGCGTCGCCGCGAAAAGTGCAAGCATCGGATCGCAATCGAATAATTGGCCGCTTATCTGTCGCAAACCATTGTAGTTGGCGTGAGTTAAAAACACGCAATCGTACGCGCCGGTGGTCTCTCGTAAAGCTGTGAACGTCGAACTAAAAAGCTACCCGGGAACAACGTGGAAACATCTGTTTCGTATTTGACCTTCTGTTTAAAAAAAAACGACACACACGCGCGCGCACACATCAATCATATTTCTTCGCATTAAGTCACCCCTCTCGCGCTAGACGCATTCTCGAAGCACCCTGTATAAGTACAGGCAGTACGTGGTACCTAGTTGTACGCACATACTTGTGTGCAGTTATCCCCTCATATGCACACCTATGTGTGTGCACACGGAGCCGTGTGCGTGTATGCACTTCAGCGGCTCCGCAACGGGAGGTGGGGCTATTCGGGCTTTATCGGTCGTAAACACGCGAGTAATTATCGTTGTCGGCCATCTTGCCCCGCAGGCACGTCACATCCGGTCACTGACCATTCAATCGTTGCGATCCAGGCTGCGGGGAACCGACTACAGCTAATAAATAATTCACAAACAATGGGGACGACGTCTCCCTCTCACTCACTCTCTCTCTGTCTCTCTCTCTCTCTCTCTCTCCTACTCCCTCGTTTGTGTCTCTCTCTTTCGGCCTGTCGGACTCACACCCGCGCCAATGAAAATTCGAGGCTCGCCCGACGGAGGCGCCTTCGGCAGAGCGAATGAAGGCGCCGTGTCGTTAACCCCCTTAAATCGTGGATTACTGAATGGCCACTGGAATTTTAACGGCGGCCCGTCGTCCAAGTTCAAGGTTTTTCGCACGATAGAACAGCGGGTCTGCGGAATCGAGTGTACACGATAAATAGTCTGACTCCATCAGAGTACTCTCATTACGTTTCATTGTCAATTGTCGTTTCTATGCAAAACGTGTTGTTGCAGAGGCATGAAACTTCGGATGGATTCGGAATTAACGAGTGAACGTTTTGACGGTGGCCGTTCGGTCGAATAGACGTGCTACGGAGCACCCTGTACAATGCACATTAGTGCGTGTATGGTATATACGTTTGTATACGCACCCGCTTGTAACACATATATGCGGAAACATGAAACAGTCTCCCTCATCCAATCGTATTAACGAGATTCTGAGGGGGTTGCAAGAGGGACCGGGAGACGTAGGACGTAGAGCGTGCGTGATACCTGTGTGTGTGTGTCTATACAAAGTCCGTCACGGACTATCGTTGTCCGCCGTCGCTCACGGGGTGGGCAAAATATCTCGTATAACAATGCGACGATATCGTTCGTCACGTCACGCGACACGATATTAGCGCGAGAAGAAAAATCGGCCGTCCTAAATATACATGCGCTCTTTGCCCGCGACGCATCGAATCCGCGTACACTTTTGCCGTATTTTTACATTCTCAGCCGCGGCAACGGTGGCGCGGATAAAATGAAACGCATGTGCAAGATCAAATGATGGGCAGTCACGTCCTAATGAGATCGGGAGCCGAAAGTATCGATCATCGCGAAATGTCGATCAGAAGTGACGCTGACGTAAAGGCTGCTGTTTTTAGTCCGATTGTGTGTTTCATGATTTTGCTTTTCTCTTTTTTATTTTTGTACATGTATATATACGTGTGCGCGATCGTGGTACAGAATTGGTTTAACGATGATTGGCAGCGGACGTGCGATAACTCCGGTCTGGTCGCGATCGATTCGGAAAACGATAACGCCTGGGAGTAATAGAAACTGACGTACCGTGCATCGCGATACTTGCCTATGCACACGTTGTCAATACAAATGTGTGCGCGACGTCTGGCTCGGACGGTTGTCAGTTCCAGTATGAAACGATCGTCTCTGTGATCTTTTATGTAATGCCGCTGTGCAACACGATTTAAACGTCCGCGCGTTAATCGCATCAAATGGATTGGGAGCCAAATCTAATTGCGTACGTTTATTCGATACGTTCGGCCGAATCGGAAATAATTTAACGTGTCTGCTCTTACCGTCCGGTCGGGTATCGTCGGTCGATGGGTACCATTTACATGATACTTTCAGCGCTTGCTAAGAATAAAAACACGCGCTCATGCGACCAGCGTGTCTCATCGGGTCGAACGGCCATTCGAAAAATGGGAAATCTAATAAAAGTAGAATGTTGACGCAAAGGGACAACGTTAACGCCGTCCAAACGACGAACGGGCGCTGCCACAAACAAGAAAGCGCCGAGCAAAGTGAAATAAAGGGAGCAACAGAGAGGAACATGTGTCGGTAAAACGAGAAAAAAAAAGCCAGAATCCGAGGCCTTGCCTCCGTCGTAAAGATACAATAGAGGCAGCTGTTGGACCCTCTCAGGGTCCAGGCCACCGTGGATGCTGGAGGCATTCTCCTCCCTCTCTCTCTCTCTTCCTCTTCCCCTCTGTCCTTCTCCGCACTTAAAGAGGAGCCCCGAAAGATGGAAGGTTGGCGAGAATGTCGACGAGGCTGGAGGGGGTTGGGGGGCAGAAAAAAGGAAGAAATACGAGCCGGTCCGCGTATGGTCAACACGTGATGAATTCCACGGGATAAGATCTTATCTCCGGCCGTCTCTTTTGCACGCCCACGTCCCACCATTCGTGTCTCCCTCCCACTCCGTCTTTTTTCCGCCTGCGGGCGAGGAAAAAAAGGCCGCGCGACAGAGCGTCTGCACGAAATGTGCTCCTTGACCCACGTGACGCGCGAGTCCGCCGTTCATCGGTTGCATCGACTTGCCTCGCTGCCTGAAGAAGGGGAAGGAGAAGAGGGGGGGGAGAACGATGACTGTTACACGAGTAGAGATCTCGAATGGCTTCGAGCGTGTAACGTTGGGTGCCAATTACATCATTATACGATCGACTCTCTCCCACCCCTCTTACTTACTTCCACGCCGATACAGGTTCTCCGCTCTCGATAGCGTGGTTTACGGTTTACGTTACTCCGATCCGTTATGTAATCCATGTCAATTACGGCGAGCGGCATTAACGAGTTCTTGTGCGCCGGGCTTGCGGACTTTGTAATTATCGCGTGTCATTGACGTAACACGCCTCTCCTGCTCGCCGCTCGTCCGGCGAATCCGTGCCGGGCTATAAATAAATCCACCCGAGCGCCGACGATCCGGAGCGATTTTAAAGAGCGGCCGGAAATGCGGCGAGCGCAAGCTCTCGCTTTCGCGGATAATCGATTTGTCGCGCGACGTTCGGCGAAAAGTTCGTCCTGTAATTCTGTCGACGCTCTTTCTGTGCGCGTCGCTTAAACAGACAGTGCGACGGCCGATTTTTCCTTGCTGCTCGTCCTCGAAACGCAACGCGACTTCCGTCTCGACAAGATTCGCGAGCGAGCGAGCGAATGAACGGACTCGCACGGTCCCATTCGTCCGTGAATTATGAGCGACGCGTAAATCCCTCGGCCCGCTCTCTGTCCCGCTCCGCGCTCACGGGCGTTCGATATAATCGTCTATCCCGTCGGGTGGAGGTCGTCCGAAGTTATTTTCTGTCCCGACGTCCCTTCTGTCTCGCTTTCTCTCGCTCTCTCGCCGCGCGACAAAGTACGCTCGTGCGTGGGCGGACGGCGTCCCGGAGTGCTCGCTTGGAAGAGGACGAGAAGAGCGGAGTAACATGAGAATGGCCGAGTCGTTCGTGTCCGCACGAAGTGATACAGCGTTCGCAGTCGCACACTGCTCACACTTGACCGATTGATGTCGGCCTTTTCTCTCCCCGAGGGTCCGTGCCAAATTCGATCACACGCCTGTGCCAAGCGCACCTCCGCGGAGCGGGACTTCCGTCAAAATCGACGAATGCCCGTTTTACGAGTAAATTAGGCAGTCTGCGACGCCGGCTTGGCATGGGGCCTGCGAGAGTCTCAGAAGTCGAGTTAGAGGGGGGAGAAGAGGGGAAGGAAGAGCTACGAGAAGAGACTCTGGCCGTGGGCCAGAACTTTTATTTCCACTGATCCCCCCCTCTCGTTGTCTCTCTCTCTCTCTCTGTCTCTCTGTATTGCACTCTTTCTGCTTCTCGTTCTTCTCCGAGACCGCCGACGCAAGCCCTCGACCCCGTCGCCATTTTCTTCCCTCATTTCTATGCCCCGACCTCGTGTCGCACGTGCAATCTTCCATTCCTACGGCGCGAACTTCATCATCAACCCCTTCCTACGCCTCCGATCGAAAGATCGAAAGTTCCCCGATCAACCTGTTCTTTTTGGAAGTGACAGGCCGCTATTTCTTGCACGCAGCGTATAATATATTCGCCTCCGAGGAAACAGGCGTGTCAAACGAGTTTATCAACAAACTGATCATCGCAATGGCGAGCGAGGACAGAACAGAAGAGGGGCGAGTGAGAGACAGAGAGAAGAAGACGGAAATAGAGTGATTCTAAAATAAGCGTAGAAGACGAGACGAGTCGATGATTTTCGTGGGTCGTTCCTGAGCAAAGTTCGTTCATTCACTCTCGCGCTCCTCGTCATCGAGTCTCTCCGAATCTCCGATCCTCCTCGTTACCCCGTCGTCCCAAACTGCCACTGGCTTAATTGTCGCAGAAAGGACACGCGTATACGCGGTCGAGAAGGAATTGCCGAGTAATTGGGACGAAGCGTAACAGAGAATATTCAGGCGTTGCGCGCCGACATTATTTCGCCGAAAGCGGATCCACGCCGCGGAAAGGAAATTTGTTGGCGGCGATGTCGCGGCATTCTCGTTTACTGCTGCCTCGGTTCCGATGCCGCACAGTCGGCAGAATCTGGATAATGCGGAATGTGTACATTGCGGAGTATACGGTCGGGATGTGTGCGGTGCGCGGAGACCGCAAAAGCGAAGCCTTATACCGAACCGCGCACGGCGCAACTATACGCGCACACACCGCGCTCCGCAAACTAAATGCAGAAATATATCGGTACTGCTACGGGAGAAAATTGAAATTGTCCGCATCGCCGTGTAACGAAATTGAAATAGTCGGCACATCGTGACGTATGTAGCTAAAGTCGAAAATATCGGCGCTGCGGCGTAATCGAATTTAGCATTGTACGACGGCACGCTCAAATTTCGTGCCGTCCAATTATTACGTCAAACGAACGAACCGCAGCGAAAGCGCGCGACACTCGGTCGGCCGGCCGCCCTCGCGGTCGCAGAAGTCCTGATTGAAAGCGTACGCCATGACGCAGGTATGGCAGACGAAAGTGTCGACGTTTTACGACGTCTCCGGTCGGCCCCCGGACGCTTATAATTCCTCGTCGAATTTCGCGCACGCCCGTCCCGTCCTCCCGTGTCTCTCGCGTTACGTAAAACAGTAGACGCGCAATATATCAAGCCGCGTTAACGATTTCGTGTCGCGGGCTAATGGTTAACAGCGCAACGCCGGACCCTCCGGTAATGCGCGTGACAGGGGTTGAACGTGGAGCAGAAGGAAGGGATGGGACCTTGTGAAACGAGAATCCAAGGCAACCCCCGACGTGCGACGGGGGTCGGAGATTTTGACAAAGGGTTTAAATGCCAGCCCAAACCGGCCAGGCATATCTAATTCCCCCCCTGCGAGACAGTTCCAGGGTCAGGGCTGCTCGATATTTGTCAATGTGCGCCGGCCGCGGTGCATTGTGGGACGGCTGACAAAGGGAATCGGCGCGAGGGTTGTTTTCCACTACCTGCGACCCCTCTCCGAAGGCCGATCACTTAAAGGCTGTTGGCTGTTTCGGCTTTTAACCGATAGCCGAGTGCACGAGGTCCGAGCAGACTGATCTTCCAGAAGCCAATCGGAATTAGGGATCCCTTGAAAGAATCCATATTTCTTTTAGAATCGAATCGGAATCGAACGGAAAGAGAAGCTTCCGCGAGTGTCGCACCGTGCAGCGGCAATGGCGCGCAGATGTGCGCTCTGCGAATAATCGTGTCTCGCGAACCGTTCACGTTCGAAAATGAGCGAGAAATGAAATGAGACAAAACGGGGGCGTGGGACGAGCGTGCGGATTTTTTTTCATCCTCCTGCTCGCCCGGTAACAATTAGCGAAAACATTTTCCGCCGCTCCGGCGGGCAATAACGGCGCGGGGGCCGAATTAAAATGTAAAATAATGTACATCGCGGCTGTTCAATTACGCGGCTCATAATGCATGCGAAACGGGGCGGTCCAGCGGGCAGGACGAGTGGCGCAGCGGAGGTCGCGAGGAAACCCGTGGACGAGCAAATTCTGGCACGGCGAATGTAACCGCGTATAGCGTCGTTGCAAGCTTGCTTCGCCCGCAGCTTTCGTTCGGGGAGAGGAAAAAAAAAAAAAGGAACATATTCCCACGACCCGTGGCATTGTTTGTGCTTCTGCATAATCAACTTTCCCATTGTCCGACTAACGAAATGTCGGAAATTTGTTGAATACCCATGACCGAGCCTCGAAGCCGTCCGCGCGATCAATATCGCGACGGCTCGATGCCTACGAAATTTCACACGCGCGATACGTCCGAAGGAAGAATCCTTTATTTGCCCGTCCATGTTCAGCATTCAATTTCGCATGAAATTCCATGACTAACGTCTGATCCGGACACACCGCGTGCACGCGAGTCCCTCGATTCTGCTCCCGTGCGCCCGCACGGATGCGCATATGCGCGAACACACGCGCACGCTCGCCGATCTACGCGTATGCGAGACTCCGGATCGGATAAACGCACCCCACGTATGCAACGGCGTCGCTCGTTGGAGTGGTTCTCCCCCTCCGGGTAATAACAGTAAATCCTGAGCAATAAATCCCTCTCCCTCGTCGTCTCCTCTTCTCCTTCTGTCCGCTTCGTTCTCCGCTTTCCTCCTCCACCTGTCCTCTCTTCGCCTTCCCCCTGCCACCCCACGCTCCGCTTCTGTCTGTCCGTCTCTATCTGCTCGCTCGCGCTCATTCTTCCTCCGACATCGCTTTCTCTGTCCTCGCGCGAGCCTTTCGTATCTCCCTTCTCGCTCGCCCCGTGCATTGTTGTAAATTGTTCCCATGCTACGGCCGTGTTCCTCCTACTGGGTTAACCGTCGTGGACCCCTTGAATTCTCAGCGCGCACGACAGGCCGGAAACCGAACATGAGCATCGGCCAGCTCACACCCCTCGCTCCTCCCACGCGCGGTGATTCAAGCTCTGAATCCTGGAATCGCTGATGTTACTTCCGACGAGGGTCAAGGAGACGCGAAAAAGTCTTTGTTCTTTAACGAACGTACTTATGCTCGCGGTGGCCTCTTATTTCGATGGATAAATCATGGTAATGTCGTGTATTGGAAATGTGGACGGTGTTCGAGGAAACATGTAAATAATGTGCAATCTGCGAAATAGAGGGAAGGAAATGAGGACGTACGTATGTAAGTTCATTCGAAATCTAATAAACATCTCTGTGATACGTATCCGTGCATGCATATGGGTATGCGTGTACCGACACCACTGACATGAGGCGAAAATCACGATGGTATTACCGGCGCTACGTTTGAATCGAGACACATGCATAACGATCTCGAGGTCACAGAGCTATGTGAATCGCTGGCCGCGCGTGTCAAAGGGATTAGCTCGATAAACCAGTTCCATAATCCCTATCGACGATGAATACCCAATGGCGACGGTTCAGCTGCGTGCGAATCGGCTCGATCGTTCATCACAAACACGCGGTGCTGATCAAGGGTATCGGGGTAACCTTCGCGAAACAGGAATATCGGTGCCGTCGAACGATTTCGGGATTAGTTTACACAAATGCGCCCCGTTTACGGTTACTCGCCGGCGGACATCGATCCGTTTCATTCAAACCGCTCGGAGTCGAAATCGGAGAGACTCGGGAATTAGGGACTGATGAGAAGCGGCGCTCCGGAGAAAGCAGCACCGAGAGTCCATATTGTAACTGGGAAATTAACGAAGCTGCAGTACAGGAAACGAACTGCACTGCTAATTATACGAATTTAGAAGCAACTTTGTCGACCTTAATTCCGCTCGCCCAGAGCACGCGATCAATTGAATTTGAAGCGAAGTTGAAATTGGAAAGTTTCGAGAAATAGTTGGTTGATACCGGGAGAACAGAGCCGCCTGTCTCATCGACGCCGGTTTTCTTTGATGGTAGCTCGTGCCGCGAACTGTCCGACATGCTAATTTATTCACGCGCTAACTCCGTCAAGCGAATTCCCCGTTGGCGAACTTCGCCCGATGAATATTTAAAACTGTCAACTTTGATCTTTCGGCGGAGAGTCGGCGTTTCCGTTTCGCGCCGGAGTGCCGCAAATTTAAGATCGGACAAAACGACGACTGGCCTGCCCGCTCGTACCGAAATAGTAGATTTAACCACATTACTCATCATCCGCCGATAAGTTGTTGTACGAAACTTGTCGATCGGACGATGTCATCAGGCGGCAATCAACTGACCAGACGTCCTTTTTCTTGTTTCAGAGAAAAGTAGTGCGCGAAACAATCGTCGTCGGCGCGTGAGCGAGGGTGCGAGTAACAAGACAGAGAAGGAGACAGAGTCAACCTTGCCGTCCACGAGGCAGGAAGACCGGGAAAACAAAGGTCCGCCCGCTGGGAGAGTCGGCAGTAATCGAATACCGCGAACGGTCCTAGAGGAAGCAAACAGTGCGTCGGCAAGTGCTTCGAAGCTCCGAAGACGCGGCGCCGCGGTAAAGAGTCCCGTCGAGAGTCCTGCACAGCGGCCAGTACGCAGGAGACCCAGGCCAAGCGTTCAGGAAGCCAAAACAGAGGATGAAAGCGTAAAATCGGACAAGGAAGAACGGCTCGGTCGAACGGTAGACAGCGAGGAGGCTGAAGAGGAACAGTTACCGGAAGAGGAGGAGGTGGACGAGGATAATCAGGATCGCTGCGACCCACTGACCAAGAGACTGAAAACAAGTCCGATAGGGAGGAAGCTAAGATCGGACAGAAAAAGGAAGAGCAGCGAGAGTGTCGAGGAGACTCCGGCGCAAGAGGAACGGAAGGAGAAGTTAGAGAAGGGAGAGGAGGAGGAGGAGGAGGAGGAGAAGGAGAAGAAGGCGGTAGAAGAGGAGCAAGAGAAGCAGGAGGTTGAGAAGCTCGAGGAGGACGAGGAGAGTCAGTCAAGGGAGAGAGACAGAGAACCGGAACCTCCACCTCCGGCCAAAGTCGACCCCGGAGGTGCGGAAGTCTCGGAAGGTGAGAGATTAAAAGACGATCCATCAGCGAAGGAAGAGGAACAGCAGGACAAGAGTGGGAAGCCTGGCAGCGAGACTGGCAAGCCCGAGCCCATTCTCGTGAATGGATCTCTGGACTCAACGGCGGTGGTCAGCGAGAAGAAGAACGTCCTCCTCGGCCCAGCAGCTGCCTCTTCGCTAAAGTCGGACAATCCGCAGAGGTTCGACGGCTCACGGGCGGAGGAGGACGAGGAGGAGAACGAGGAGGAGGACGAACGGTCGCATTCCCGGCGAGCAGAGCTGACCACCGAACTAGGCACGGAGGATAGCGTGGGCAGCGTGAGCGGGGCGAGGGCTGCCAGCGTCGAGTCGGTCGTCGAGCTGCTGGAGTCGAGCAGTCAGGACTCAGGCTCCGTGCTGGAGAGGCTGAGTCCACTTAGCCAGGGCGGCGGCGGGCGGCAGAATCAGAGCCTGCTCCTGGAACAGCAACGGGAGCAGGAGAGGAACCGGCACAACGAGAGTCCAGTGATCCTAGCCGAGAGGCTGAACAAGCCACCGCCGATCGCCGGCCACCATCACCATCTGCAGCAGTCGTATCAGTCGCAGCCGACCCCCCAGCCGCAGCCACGCTACTCTAGCAGTCCGGTGATCCACCACCATCAGGTGCACCCGGTCCACCAGGTACACCAGATATCCCAGCCGTCGCCGCATCAGTCCCAGCCGGGCCAGCATCATCATCAGCTCGCTGGTAGCCCGCACCAGGGCCATCACCAGCAACACCCGCACCACCACCATCACCATTTGACCTCGGCCAGCCTCCTCGAGGTGCAACAGCAGTCTCACACAAACCGGGGCGGCGATGAAGCCGGCCTCATGGAGGTGGAGGCCGTGGCGGGTATACCTGGCACTGTCCTCGGCGGAGTGTCGTCGATCGGCATCCGCGGCGTCGTCGGCACCGCTGGCAGCGGCACTTACGGCGATAGCGGATCAGACAGCGGGATAAGCTCGTTGAGGAGCGCGGGCTCCGGGGACGAGAGGAGCGGGAGCAGGAGTTCGGCGCTTAGCGTGGAGGAGACGAGCTCTTCCACACCGGCAGCGACTCCCGCCAGAGTTTGGCACGTCCAGAGTGTGCAGCACACGTCCTTGCTCATGGCACATCCGCAGGGTCCGCCCGGCGGGGCCAGTTCCGTCGCCGCTGCACCCACCGCGCCGCCGGTCGGCTATCAGAGCCCGGCGCCGCCAGGACATCATCATCCTGCCGTCGCGTCCGAAATGTTGTGGAGGCCGCCCAGGTACCCGCCTCTGCCGCACGCCTTGCTCGGACCGGCGCAACCTAGTCCCGAGGAATTATTGGAGAGAGATCGCCACGAGAGAATGTTGCGGTAAGTCGATAATCTTCATATTTCCGTCATAGTTGCGTTTTAGCCGCTGCGGACTAATGTCTGTGTACCTCGTACGAATACCGTGACGAAAACATAACCGTTCATTGCGAGAACGCACGACACTTGGCGGCGAACGTACCACTACTATTACGAATCTTGTCCTACCTGCCTGCGCAGGTAATACGCATGGTGCCGGCACGTTTCCGGGCGCCAGCTGCGAGCCTCTGCTTACTTCCGTCGGATTATTGCAATGGACTATGCCTAAGCAATCAAGCCAATGACCCGAAACCGTCGGTTTCGAGATATAAATAAACCGCGAACCACCCACTACTGTCTCTCTCTCTCTTTCTCTTTCTCTCTTTCTACCTTGATGTCGATGAACCTCATTCGTGGATTGGTTGACCTCGTCGAAGGACGCTCGACAAAAGACTCATCCTCCCCCGCTTTCAATTTGCGAGACGCTTCAATAGCCAGCCTCGACGTGGCTAGAATGAAAATTGCTGTACGAGAACGTGTTCAGCTTAATACTTCTTATTGCTCATTACGCGTGAGCTTACGTCGACTATTCTTCGGGAGTATAAGCACGCGCATTTGATCCCCATATTATTTTCCTGCAATTAACCATCTCAGACGGCGGAGCTCGGGATTTTCTAATTTCGAGGAATGACGGTGTCAGTCTGGCAGTGACAATTATTCCGGCTTCCCTCTTCTCGTGTTTCTAATTACGAGAAATTTCCTGCCGCGCCGGTTAATTTCCTATATCGCATGGCTGGCTATCGATGGCAAAATGGTTTCAACCTGACCCACAGGAGTAGTGCTCCAGACGTCTGGGGTAGGGATGCTAACCAGAAGCACGCAACTTGAAGGTAGCGTTGAAATATTAAAGCCCACTACCAAGGGGAGTTCGTGAGCTGGGAATGGGCGAAGGGTTTAGGTCGGCAAGTTTCTAGACGATGATGACCCCCCACGTGGTTTGAGGAGACGAGTTTCCGTGGTGATCCCCGTCAAATACGAGGACCCTCTAAATTTATCATGACAGTCGCGTCACCGCTTTTCGTCGATCGATCGATACTAGGAGAGTTTTCATTTTATCCTGGTGCATAACCTGACGAACATACGAACAAGTGTATCGAATAAGTGTCCAACTAATTACCTAGTTTCTTGCCTTTCCATTCAAGCGCGATTTTCACTTTTACAATATTTAATCTTTTAATTTTCGGGCAATGCATTGTTTCGATTCTCGCGTGCGATTCCAATCTCATCGGTCAAGAACTGATCTCTTACACGCTCGACGCACGGTTCCGCGCGTATATTTCTCGGGATGTACCCTGAAGTTGAACAGCAGCTTCGGTTTGTTTGTCCATCGCGATCCGTCCGTGAAAATATACACCTGTGCGCGCACGTTGCCGATCTCTCTCAGCGGATTTATTTACTCTGTCCGGACGAAAGTCTGAAAGTAACTGTGAACGCGCGCACGTGTGCGTTATGCAGATTGGATGACATGCACTTTCTTTCTCTCTCTCTCTCTCTCTCTCGCGCCCCAAGGAACGGAGTCCGTATAAGTGCAGAATCCGCAATCAGCGGGTTTTATTCGAGAGACCTCAGTACGGTAAAAGAGATGAGTTTAAACTTTCAATCTTCCGCCGTTTACGTTGACAGCATTCCAAGTTTGGAACGTTTTACTGTCGAAATCGGTACGAGTCGGAGTATCGCGCCGCAAAAGATTCGTCGCACTGCGAGAGAAATTGTCATCAATTCAAAAGGTTGAATGCATGGGTCCTTCGAGACGTCGACAATTGGCTTAATGGCGATCGTCTGTCATAATACGAGCTAACAACGTGACACACTGCCCCACCGACGTCGGCCGAAACTGCTTCGGCGTTCGAGAGCCCACGAACTACCGCGGACCGGAACATGGAAAAAAGAAAGAGCACGGAAAACGAAATCATGAAATGTGGGGGTCTTGAGAATAGGTTCCGCGCTGAGACGGGCTAATGCCCAGCAGACATGATCGCATTATTCTCAAGGTCAGATGAACTCAGGTTCGCTCATCCCATATTCCCCACTCCGTCTTCTGCTCCCTCATTCTCTCTTCATCATCTCGTTCGTTTCGGCCGACGAGAGGAGCCGGCAAAATTTACGTGGGTAACTTTTATATATTATTTCTTCCCCCCGGCGCGGAAAAAGCAGAGAAATCGTAGGAGCCAAGCCTAATGGCCGAGTTGATCCTTCGGCGATTAACCTTACGTTCGTATTTCTCGTCGGTATCCAGTTCTCGATCGTTCATCGTTATTTTTTCGTTTTTTACTCGAGGCGAGCGAATCGAGCTGACGTTTCAAAGCAATTTCGTTAGTCGCAAGAAAAGCGAATCGACGAATTCGGTGGCAATGCATAAGACTAAATATTCCTCCTCTCAATTCATCCGCTCTATTATTAGGACATCCAACGAATCCCTCGTGTCGGACCGATAATTGTCGCTGACGGTATTCGTCGTACGAAATTGGAAATTCGATAAGAGAGGTTGGTTTAGATGGCATACAGTCGCGAAAGTCGCGATATCCGCTCCCTCGCATTTCTCTCCGCCACAAAGTCGAACGTGGCTCGAATGACGTTGGCACTTTTTCCCTCGTCGTCACGCGAAATCGACATCAAGTCGAGGATGGAATTGTGCATTAACTTCGCCGCAGCAGGAAATGCACGGACAATTGCCCGCCGACTGACTGGCTGCATACGTGACGACATATAGAGTGCGTGCTCATCGAATTGCCATCAACCTACTTACGGCTCCCCGTCCTTTCGCTATTAAAGAACAGTAGAAGAGTGAAACGGGACAGTAAGCATCGTCTGAGCGAACTAAATTTTCAACTGATGCATCGGTCCATACGCCCACGCTGTACCAGACTAGACTCGTTGAAACGTGCAAATTTACGTGTCCAGCGAACTAAACGTCTATACAACGGCCGAGATGTCGACATAATTCGTGCACTCGTATGCAGACTCTCGCATGACTCGCGCAAGTCGTTGTCGAATCCGTCAATTCATCGACTCTCTCTCCTTCCGCCTCGATATTCGCATCGGCACGTGCGTATTTTTTCCCCCGACGCACACCCCCCATTCCGGTACACATCGCAGTGCGCCCTCCCTCTCAACTCGCACTTCAGATAGAAGCCCCGGGATCGGCATGAGTTTCGCTGCACGAGCGGCCAATTTCGCCCTTTTTCCCGGGAAGGCGATCACGAAGCGAGCCGCACTGTTATTCTGCTCCAAATACGTCCAATTACGTACATACTCAGTGCGCTCGGGGCCTCTCCATGTAACGACCGCGATTTAACGCTTATGCAAGCCTCGTCCTCTCTCCTCTCCTCTCTCTCTCTCCCTTCCTCCCTCCTTCTCGACCAAGAGAGGCAATCGCCTGCCGACTGTGGCGAACAGAAACTGGCATTTGGGCACAAGGTCACGCTCAGCTTCTTTTTCAACCTCCCTCCTTCTCGAACTTCACCTTCGTCGTCTCCTTCTCTGCCGTTCCGTTGTTCTCTTATTCCCTCCCGCCGCCTGTCCGGCGTTTGAGGTTGCCTCGCGGTCGGTCTGTCTTTTTCACGCGGCTTATTCTCTTGCCGGCCTCGTCCGAGACCGTTTTACGAACCGGTACGACCGGCGAAAAGGACGAGGAGGAATGCACCACGAGCGCGAGGGCAGGAAGCCGTAAAAATACGTACCGGGTGATCGGCAGGAAAGATTGCTTGATTCTCCCGATAGTCAGGATGTAGTGCAGGACTGCGGACAGTCCATACAACGCGAGGCGACGGAGGATTCTAATCTTCTATGAATTAGAGCGGAACTGTATAAAGCCGCTGATACGCTGCAGTTCTTTCCTGTAGAGCTACCCGATGCAGAGTTCTCTGCTAGAAAAAAATATTCCAGTATTACCGTGCAGTCGAAATGATTGGTATGACATTTTGTTGTAATCAACTCACCTTCCGCGACGCTCTCGTTGAAAACGATAAATCTCGTACCTCGTACCTCTCGACGTCGAGCGCTCGAGCAGCGTCGGTAAGAGAATCAGCACCTGGTAAACCGGACATTGTTGCATTGATTAAGTTACGCAACGGCTCGCCGAGTCCCAGCGGAGAGTCGCGGACGTCGATAACGCGATAACGCGCTGATTTCGTCCAGTCGGCCCCCGAGGGGGGATAAGGCCATCGTTCGGCGAGTTTCGAGAGAAGCCCAAGCCTCGCGGGAGCACAAGTTCCCCGTCGGGCTAATTACATAATTAACGGGAATTATCGTCCGACCCGATGACCTTGCCGATGAACCCGACAATCGGCGCCACTCGGTTTCGAGCGAGCTCTTTCTTTCCTTCTCGCCTCCCTCCCTGCCTCGTCTCGGGCGAGAGTCCGCTTGGGAGGAAACGGCGTTCCGTGTCAATGGGGTAAAAGTAAAATTAAATGTCCCGCGCGGAACGAGGTCGGCGCGTATATGACGCTTTATGACCGGAGTCGCTGACCTGTATACGTGCGACGGCGTCAAAGTGTTTCCACATTGTTTCAACGCAGTTAACGGCCTGTCGCCGCGGAGGCGGTGGGCGGTTAAGGTATTTTTGCATTTCCGGTCGGCGCGATAAGGACGGAAGGTGCGGACGTTGGCGTAGAGTCGAGGATGACGGGCCATTGGAAATGGTCAGTTCATGATTGCGGATCGTTCTGCGTGCTCGGAGTTACGTGCGGCGTGACATTTGGCAGCGTTCACGGGATTGAACGGGCCTTGCATATTGTATAACACGTGCAGTTTTATTGGCGGTACGCGACAACTGACTGGCGTTTAAGCTCGTATTTATGTCCGGCGCGAAGTTCACGCTGTTGGTGTGGAGTAGAATATTGGAGGTGGGGGGGTCGTACATTTTTTTATTGATGCGAGGCGTTTTGGACACGGCTGGTCAGATCGAAAGACAGAGTAGTGACATCGGGATTCCGGTGGGCGACACACCACGGCACTCAATCTCTATCCGCTTATCGCGCTGTCGGGCTAATGGAGGCGAGAACAAAATTGAATGTGTCCCGTCGTCGGGACTGGAGACGTCGAATGGCCTAGTCGCGGTAGATAAATCGCGGCCCGAAATACTGGGTCAGATTGGCCTCGCGATAAGCGACGTGACATCAATTATCCCGCGATTTCTCGTCCCTGCTTCCTATCAAATACGACATTTATATTTATAGACAACAAGCGGTAAACGACTTCGATCAAATATGCTCAAAATACAGTTCACGTAAATGAACGAAAGACACCGTTCGCGTAAACGAGTTGAAGATACTGCTTCATCGACCGGGCAATAATAATGTCGAGGAGTGAGAATTCCGTTCAATCGCTTCGTCAGTTATCGTCTCAAAGACCTTGATGAGCCGTAACGACTAGTCACATGTCGCATAATTGACACGGTGCACTCTCGCAAACATCGTACATCGTCCCCGGCTGCGGTCACACGCGCAGCACGTGGGCGAACTTTCTTTCTCCTGCCTCCCGTTCGTTATATTGAAAAGCAGAGCCTGGATTGGCGCTCTGCCTCCTCTCGGTGCCATTGAACAGGCTCGCGGACGGTCGGTTTATCTCGAGGTCATCGCGTTATCGTCCCACAGGGGACGAGACACGTTCGACTGGACGAGTGGGCGAAGTACAGGCAATGATCGCTGTTCATTATGCGGTTCACGTGGTAAACGTCCATCAGCGCCCAGCAGTTTACACGCCTCTCACGCACATACGCGCGAAATCTGTCTGCGATGAGCTCATAACCGTGTACACTGTACAGGGTGTCGCGTTATTTCCATCCGCCCGAACATCTTCAAGACCATAAAACCGGACTGCAGTTCGCGGCCTCGAAGAAGCAAACGCACGCGCGACAAATTCCGCGGCACTCGACTTACGAACGAAACTGTCACGCTACATCGACCTTTTACTCGCGACACGCGCCAGGAAAAGAGAGCTTACTCCAATTTTCGCGCGCTCGCGTGCTTTAATGCCCAACCTACATACCGCGGAACATCAGTTTCCTCGCGCACGGCTGACAATGCTGAAGGTTCGTCCCCTTGCGTGTATCTCGGATCGAAACTCGCTTTCCAACGTCGACCGGATCCGTTCGTGCGCGCATGAGTCCGATGAGCGTGGGCCGAGGTAACAGTAAATCGCGGGAGGAGCGGGGCAGATATCGACGACGGGACGCGAACAGACGTAGACGTCGCGTCGGTTTGCGTGTGAGGAGTGAGGGGGAAGGGGGGTATATATGGCGAGCACGGGAGAATGATGTAACCTTCTGCTCGGCCTGTTCGGTATGTAAGGCTTGTTACGATACACGTAGGAAAGTCGCAACCAGATCTCGGGGCAGGCGGGAGTTCGTCTGGAAGACTTTAGGGAATATAGTTGAGCAACTTCCTATTCGAGCGTCGATAGCCTCGCAAATCTTCGCCATGGTCGAAGGAAGCTGGTGGGCGAGTGACGTGTGTCAGAATCGTAGTTCAGAAATGTATGAGTCTTGTTACAAGTTGATGCATACTAAACATAGCAACCTGATCTCGGAACAGGTGGGAATTGGTAGGAGCGAGTTTACTAAATATACTTGAGAAACTTTCTACTCGACGTGTGGCTAAAGAGTTCTGTGGATCAGGGACGGGACCGTAGTCCAGAATTTGTGACTGGTATATCGAACCGGGCAGGCCTGGCAAAATATTTGCCATCGTTACAGATAACGTTCGGAAACATCTGCGACGTATCCTTGATTGCACCATTAGGTAGCAGTCAATTCACGCTTCATTAGCGTAAAATCAGAGACATTCCTACTTAGCACATATGTTTCACGTATGACCGCTAAAAAGCTTTTTGTCGGCTCTGGCAAGTGTCGCGTTCTCGATTGAGATACGTGAATTTTTATCTGCATACATGAAAAGCATAGGTATCGCACCGATAACACGGTTTTAAAAACAGAACCATAAGTCACACCTGCAGCAACGAATAAAGCGTCGAAAATGATGCGACACTTTTTTTTAAAACAGTACAAACACACGATTTTCATACTCAGTCAGTTATGCAAAAATTCTCTCTGTCTCTAAAACGCGCCACCTCCTTAAATCGCGGTCGTTCTAAACGTCTGAACCACACACACGCACACAGGCACGTATACACAGACGTTTATCCACAAACAGCCTGCGCAATTCCCACAACCTGTGGCCCCCATGAATAATTACGCGCGCGCCGATGGTGGCGGTTTGCCTCCTCGAAAATAACAGTGTATTCTTGAACTTGCGTTGCCGCCTGCCAAGGAGCGCGCGAGCAAAAGCGGGGCCGGCTGCGTTTCTAATTCAGGAGGCCATTAAAAAGATGAGCGCACCTTCGTGACTAACCCTTTCTCTACCGCACGAGAAGGGTAGGTCGAGGCTTTTCATGCGTGGAAGAACGCGCGCAACGAGATTTGCGTGGCCGAGAGCCATAAAGTTCGCGTTTCGCTCACAGTCGTACGCGCGTACAGGGTGTTCAAGAAGTAATCATACCGTTGGCGTTATCGCTTGAATATCGTTCGAGCGATTAGCCGTGGAAGAAAGTGCGGGAAGGAACCTACTATGTACCGATGCAGATTTATTCAATATAAGCACTGGTTAAGATATTATCCGATGAGATAGTGTGTTGCGAAGTCTGAGGATGCGAAATAGGGTGACGACTTATCACCTTGTATGCACCACCTACACGCGCGCACTTTCCCATTGGGGGTCGGTGCGGAATTATGTTGGTGGCGGTGCGCGTATCTTGGAGTGCTTCGAGTGGCGGACCCATTAGCGTGGATCATAAAGGTCCTCAACCTAGTGAGTCACTGCGGGTTAATAATTACTACCCAGGACCACACGAACTCTCTTTCCTCCCTCGCTTCCTCCCGTCTCTTTACGCTTTATCGCGCTCTCGTTTCTCTTTGCCATGCCCGGCCGCGTACGTCTGTCGTCTTTATTTTCCGTTTCCCCCCTGGAAGCGTTCTTCCTTTTTCCTCTTTTATATCATGCAAAGTTTACGCACGCCCTCGCAGCGGCGTAAGAAGCGCCAGAAGTCCTATTTCGGCATTCTCAGTCTTGACACGTCCGACTCCCAGCCTCGACGATTCTAACGTCCGAATTTCTGATCGTTCGATTTCTCATCGTCACACTCGTAACGTCGGTGTCGCGTCCTACGATGACATGATTTTCGACACATTTTAATCAATTCCTCGTCCGCGCTGACTCGACATCTCGCTACGCCACTGCGTGGGGCGTGAACGCGTTGAACATGCGACGCCTGAAGTCGGCTCGAAGAACGACTCGCTGCGCGCTGGAAACTCCGACAAACGGACGGTGCGAGAGTAGGAGCAGCAAGAGGGCAGCGGGCGAGAGACAAGACTGGCGAAAAGGACGAAAACGAGCGATACGATGAACCTCGCCCACTGACGTGACGCGCCAGGTGCACGTCACGCGCGCGAAAACACGCGTTCGACGAATATGTACGCAATGAATTATATTCGTACACTATGGGCCCGCGAGAATGTGCGCCGCGCGCGAATCCTCGCTCCTCTCCCGCGTTATTTCGAGCGTGAACGAGGGACACCCCGTTCGCCGATGCAAATTTCGCCGGGCGCGACGGTCGCGGCGAGGAGCGCTCGTAACGGAAAGAAATCTAAAATAAGCAACGTCGCCGCTTTATCGCTCCGAAATTCGGATTTCCTTTCTGTTTGCCCACCGCCACGTGCGTACTCCTCTCGACACGCTCGATTGCGCTGTTTGCAGAAGAGCAGCTGTATCGATTTCAACGTGCGCGCGCGCACCTTCTTCTCTCCCTTCGACCGGAACGCACGCATTGAGACGCAAATATTCCCGTAAGTATAACGGAAGGCTATCTCCACTTTAAAATTTATCGAAGCCGCTGCGAAGGGCGGCCCCGTAAAAATGGCTCTGCCCTCGTATCCGCCGACGCGATCGTTTTGTTAGCTGCCGCGCGAAAGTGGAGGACCGAGGGATATAAGGGGGGGGGGGAAGAGCGAGAAGGAAGGGTATATCGGGAGATTGAAGAATGGAGGAAGAGGATAAAGAGCGAGAGTTCCGGGAGAGCAGGGACTCGAGGAGGAAGTTTGTTGCGAAGTTTATGCGATTTCGGCGTGGTGCTTTGAACAGAGAAAGAGAGGGAGGGAGAGAGAAAGGGATAGCTGGAAGGATAGAAGAAAGGATAGGAGGGAGAGCCGAGAAGAGAGAGATGAAATCGCGCTTCGCTCGGTTTTATGGATCGTTTCGTTTTACTTTCGTCGTAAAAATTCCTCGCGCCGGCGTTTCACCGCAAAACTATTCCTCTTCTCGTCGCCGAGGCGATGCAAGGTGCTGTGCTGCTGCTGCCGTCGTCGGCCGGCTGAGAGAAAGGGTGAGCTTGCGTCGTCTCCACACTCTGCACTCCACGCTTTCGTGAATTTTCGCCCGACGGCGATGGGGGACGATAAAAGCGTACGCGCGTTTTCCACGCCCTCCGCCTGTCAGAGTTTCGAGCACAATTATTCGATGAACGAGCATGCCGAGGAACGATCCCGCGCTCTAAACTCCGTAACTCGCTTCGCGCTGGCCCATGTAACACTCTGTCATGCCGGTCATGCGAGTGTCGAAAAACGATGGCCCACATTCTAGACTCGGCAGCGGCTTTAATTTCTCTCAATCGACGTAACTCTTTGTCATGCGAATATCGAAGAGTGATTTCGACGTTCCAAACTCCAGTGAGCTTCTCTGGCGTGGTCGACGGGAACAGAAAAGTGATTTCGCAGTCGAAACTTTGAGGCTCTTTGTCATGCGAATGTCGAAAAACGATTCTACGTTCTGAGCTTCGTAACTGTAACGCTTTAATCTCAATCGTTTTAACGGTGCGTCAAGTTTTCTGTCGTTCGTGAAGTCGTGGTGGAGTAGGGAATAAAAATGGTTTGAGAGGTGGAGTATGTATTAGGAGGAATATTGAATGTAATTTCATGCAGCAAGGGAAAGCCCAACCTCGTTGACACCGGACATTGTATGCGCATCGACGGTTTATAGCCTCGTCGGGGCTGCCTAGCACATTTCGCACGATAATGTTTCTCGATCGATCGCACGACCACAACGACGATGACGGTGGACTTACACGACACGCGATCGGAAACACGAAGAACAAGGAAGAGGAGACATCGAATGGGTGTTACGCTCGCACATCCGGTGTACGATATCGATGAACACTCGAGTGGCTATATGCTTATGTACATAAGCGCATTCATATGTACAGGGTGTCCCGCGAGTGCGAGTGTTCGCACTTAACAAGCGTATCTCGTGCGAACGAATAAATCGAAAAATTAAGCCTACATTATTTTCGCCAAAAAACAAAGCCTACTCGCCAACATATCTTAATCCACGATTTTAATTAATACCTTCACTCGAAACGTCAAGTATCGATCTGCACTTTTCGAAGCACCGCATACATGAATGCATACGCGTCTCTACGTAGGCGTAGCCGGCTACGCGCGCACATACATGGCAGCTCATACACACGTAATGTGCAGGCAGTTGCGAGCATGCCGAGATAACGATCGCACGGTAGTGACAATAAAGCGTAATAACGCGATAGCGAGCGCCAAGGATACCGACTGGGAAGACGCATGAAAATTATCTCCCCACTTCCGGTACGCGTGTCGATGAGCGTAAAGTCGCCTGCAGCAGCGGGCACACTGACATCACTTATCTCAAAGACTCTCACCGCGTCACGTACGTCTCTGAGATTACGTGCCACCGCACGTAACGTCGCACGGCCATTGGCGGAAGGACGGGCGGCGAGGAATGAGGAAATGCAGGTCTAAGGGGGATGACCTGAATATCTCGCGCGCTTTTCTTCAATGAACACCTTCGATTTTTTCTCCAACCAGCTCCACTCGAAATTCAACTCAAACTCCCTTCGATCAGCTCGACCGTACGCGCGATTATATTACAACGTGGTACTCGCGGGCATTCTTAACAAGTGAAAAGCGAGCAGGCAACGTTTATATCCGATCGTTCTAATTCCGTCCCATGCCATTATTGCGTGGGAGAGCGTGGTAACGAGAAAGTAAGCTGGCGTGCGTCGATCGATCGCGTTCAGGCAGCGCGAGAGGCCGCTTTGAAAAGAACACGCGGCTTATTAGCGTCAGCCAAACTCGTTCCGCGCGTCCGCTCGCCGTCCGACGTTCACGGAAATTGAGATATTACCGCATCCGGCGAGCGTCGCTGCCCCGCTTCAGACGTCTCTCCCAGAAAGGCGTCGCTAAATCGCGACACTCGTAAATGTCGACGTTAGCCAGGCACGGAAATTCGAAATACAATCCGACGAGCCGCGTTTCAACTGTCGTTTCGAGGACGCTCAAAGACTGTTCGTCGCGAGAACGAGCGCGCGCGGACGAGACGTATTTCGTGGACATTATACTGCGCGTGTAACGTAGGAAGATCAAATTATGCGTATTAAATTGAACGTTATTGAAATCGGGAGAGGAAAAAAAACGGTGCAGGACGAAACGGGGAACGTGCGTGTCCCGATGTTAAGCGGGGCATTATTAAAATGAATGAAAAACCATCGAAGCACGCCCGCCGCGAAGTCAAACGAACGAAATTGGAAATTAAATTAAAATCGGCGGAATGTTAACGAAATGAAGTACGGAAGCGTCCGGTCGACGTACAAAAATCTCCATCCCGCGCGCCCGCCTCGTTTTATTATTCGACCCAGACTGGCCGATGAAACTTTAGCCCGCCAGTCCAAGCTAATTTGCGTTTCCACGCACGCGCTCCGCGCCTACTTCCGCAGGGCAAAAAATGAACTGGGGGACGCTAATTTTGACATGGTTAACCGCGCGGAATCGAGTTCCGATCGCGGCCGCGTTTGACCCGATGAAACGATCATTCCATTCCCGAGATTGCGGCCGAAAGATCGGCGTCCCGAAAATTCGGGCGTCGTCGACCTTGGCTGCCGCGAATCGCGATTTACTTTGCTAAGCACGTTTTTCCGCTCCCCCGATCATCCGACCTTCCACATTCTCGCGCGCCTCGACCGGGCACCGGTTCTTCGTTTCTACTTCTCTCCTTTCCACACCTGCCACTTCTCGCAGTCCTCCATGCCTGACCCGCGGCGCAGTTTTTCTCCTGCGACGACTTCTTCGATCGTTCCTTGCTCAACCGTGACGACCTCGATGCCGGGCGACGGCATATTTTTAGAGTCGACTTTAAGTAGTTTCTGTCTCTTCCTTCCTCTAAGATCGGTCTCTCATCCGTTCAACGTATTAGATTCATGAATCATGTTGATGGGTTGCTTCATTCCTTCTTTCTAATATTATTACGTGTATGTAGATTTTTTGCAGTACATAGCTAACAATTTACGATCATTCGAGAAGCTGAATATATGAATACGTTATAACAGATGTGTCGTTGTAAGCCGTTATTACAGTAATTTGTATTTGAACGTGAATTTGAAGCAAAAGTAATATCGACGGTGGAGTGTTAAAACGTAGTCATTTGAATCATTCCGATCGTGCGTCATCCTCTTATTTTGCTTTTTCTTCGTTATTCTCTTCTCTGCGCTTAAGTTCGGTTGTCGACGTAAGAGGATTGTCCTATTGGAACGATGCTCGTCCACTTCCTCTCGGGCTAACCATACTCTCCTGAAGGCACATGGTTCGCTGACGTTAAGAAGGTTATGGCCGCACAACCGTAATCACGTAGCCACTCTCAGAGACAGACAGAGTGAGAGAGAGAGAGAGAGAGAGACAGAGAGAGGAGGGGCTTTTGACCCTTCCTTACTCAGCTTGGGACGGATTCGTGAACTCCACGTGATCTATGGATTGTTTCCTAGTTCGGCATCGCTAACCTTTGATCCCCCACAATGAATCAATATTGAAAGGTAGAGATACTCCTATGGACTCGCCGTTCCAATTAACTTTCAACGTGAATTACATGCCGTTCATTTGAACCTGTGCGCACTAACGAAATAGCGACGGACGTAGTTTTTAATGACGCGTTACACTGAGTCGATTGCAATTTACCGACCGAACTTTACCAATTTTCAATTCTCAATTTAGCTCACTGCCGGCCGCACAATGAAAGACTCTCTATAATCTAGCCAAAACGTCTGTCCAATGCACCGCTGACGACGGTATACGGTGGCATGCCAGTTGATTCAGCATTCAATTTTAATCGCGCATTCCGTGTCGCAAACGGAAGACGTTCGTCGCCGGCAATCGATACCTTTCCGTGTGCATCGCTTATTCGAAATTAACTGCACGGGGTCGCCGCTTAACCTGTGCCCCCGTTGTCGCTCTATCGTGCAAAGTTCAGGCACGTGGCGCGTAATAATGTAACGCCGCCGAATACGGTGGATAATTTCGGTGGCACGTTAATGTTAATGCATGCGCGTCGCCCGTTTATACGCGCGGCGCGAGATTTATTTTATGATCGGCCGGATCCATCGATTCGACACGCCGCAAGTAGATTTTCATCCATCCTCTCACCTTCTTTTTCATCCTTGTCTCCGTAATACCGTTGCGTAGTCCGTCGATACGAACGACGATCGCATTTTCTTTTTACGAAATACCGTTCAATTGGGTGCAACGTTCACACCGTTCGTATGAATATATTCCGTAGCGTCTGTCGTCGTGTTCATTAAAGGAACGACAGCGGCACGTTGCCACGAATTGGAGGAATTCTATTTACATAGTCCATTAACGGACGGAATTGCGTTAAAGACGGTCAACACGGGCCGGGGAGAAAAAAAATAGCTCGGTAGGGTGATAATTCTACGTATTTAACGCGGTAACGTCGAGCTATCCGACGGGGTCGAGGGGTAAGACCGAGGCAGCCAGTGCTCTTCGTGCCTGAAATTACATGAATTTGCATTAAAGTCTCCGGCGCGTTCCTTTTTTTCTGGGGTGATTGTACTCCGAGCGGAGCACCTGCCTGGAACACCATTATTCTACTTTGAACAGATGCAGGTGGGCATTGGTCGTCGAATAGTTCCCCCTTTACGTGCCCTCTCTCTCTTTTCTTCACCCTCTTTTCATCTCGCTTCCTTCCCTCGTCGTAAACCGAGGTCATTTTTTACTCTTCCTCTCTTTCGAATTTTGTACATCCTTCTCTCTCCCTCTCTCCCTTTCTCTTCCACCATCGTCTTTACGATATCACAAGTATTCCATCTTTACGCGCGCAGGATGTAAGTGTAGTTGAACTTATCGATCGACTCATTAACGATCGGACGATAGCCAAGACGCCTCTTGCTCGTAATATTTTATCACTGAGCTCGGTGAAACGGGACTTTGTAGACATCGAGCATCAGGGTTTACACTTGCCTGGCAACTCCCGACTCGACTCGTTCAAGTTCGAAACTTTGTCTTCGAACTGAGAGAGCAACTTCGTCTCCGGACGTTCGTTTAATGCGGATCTGCCCGGCCCGTAATTAGTTCTTTGCTCTTACGGTACGACGTTTGAATATTTTAACGGGCCCGTCCGCTGAATGGCGAAACCGACGAAGGAGGGGAGATGACGATCTTTCAGAATATCGAGAAATTAATTGTCCCGTGTAATTAAGGCAGCCCCGCTGAAAGGTGAGCGAGCGTCTGGCCGTGCATTGAAAATAATTTCAGCCACGTAATCGCTGTCCATTAACACTTATACGAAGGCACGCCGCGAAGTATTGGAACGTCTACCTCGGATATCGAAATAGCAGCTCATATCGAATGCACAGACGTCGAATCTCATGCGTACGTTCCGCGTCAATTTTGATTCATTCGCCCGCTTATTAGTCTTCCGATCGACGTCGGCCCGAAGACTCGAGAATAGAAAGAGGCCGCTGAGGGAAACGTTTCGGAACTTCTTATCCGCTGCACAGAGAAAGCCGCACTTCCAGTCGTGGCGCGAATTTTATCGAACGCACCGTCGTACTTCACGATTTTCACTGGGATGATTACTCGAGGCTCGTTAATTGAGGAAAGCGAGCACTTCTATCGACGTCGTCTCTCTCTCTCGCTCTTCTACATTAGTTACATCGTTTCAATTTGCATAGCGCGAAAACGACAGCATCGAGGTTGATCGGTGTACCGGTTCTGCGGGCTGTCGGAGAACTCCCAAGAGTGGAACGGCGACGGGCCGGTGGTGAACGTGGTTCAGGGCAGCGAGCGAGGTTTCCGCGGGGAGAAAAAGGAGAGGCGTCCGGCATTAAACGTAACGTCAGAAACTGGAACAACCAGTTATTCGACTCGCGATCGACGGATCACCTCGATGCGTCTCCGCGGACTTTTCCTCTCTCTCTCCCTCTCTTGAAGCAATGCACATTGGCGTAACCGAACGAGGGGCTTCGGAGCGCAGAAGACAGATCTCGAAAATATTAGTCACACAACACATGTCACTCAAGAGAACACAGCAAATGTACAGAAGTTCAGCTGTAGTTTTGCTCGTGGCCAGCGTAGCATGTTTTAATATGATTCGTCTGGTTTAATGGTTACCTTTTTTAGCCGACCTATCTGAGACTAGAGATTTCACGTTTTGCCGGTTACAGGAGAGAGTGCTTCTGCAAATAAGTCCCTGCTCCGTGCCATTACACTTTGCATAGCCACCGCGTTCTCCCTTGCCCCAATCGTTCGCGAAGTGGGAAGATTTAATTGTCGGGCCGAAGAAATTCGAACGGGACGCGACGGATCGGCGAAACAGGATTCGTCAGTATGGCGCAATGTCGGGCCCGTTTAAAATGACGGAAGGCGTGCGCATACGATGTTGTAACGCACGTCGAGTATGCAAATTCCGTCGGCTTCATTCTAATTCGCATGCGTGCACACGCTCGTTTAATTGGACGAGGACCGACGAAACTTCCGGCCGAAAATTTGAACCGAAAAAATCTTACCCTTTCTTGACGATCGAGCCACGTTTTGCGACCATCGGTAATCGACAGATAATTATAATTCAAGTCACACATTTCTCTCATCATTTGTAACCTGCTACTGTACCATTTTCTCATTCACTCTTTATAACTTATAACTTCATCATCGTGAAAAGAATAACATAAAAAAAAATAAAAACGTTGACCGCTTACTGTGCCTTTCTGGAACACGCTATTGATAATACCGCGTTGCGGCGGACGTTACTTTTATCCACGGTATTGTCTCAGACGTCCGTGAAGAGAATCGAGATAGAATCGGAAAGAGAATCGCATTCCCAGAGAGCGGTGGCTCGTAATAGAACTATATCTGAAAATGGCCAGCGGGTCGCGATTTGCATAGGAAGCGGACTCCCGCTACGTGAGCGTTATTCGACTCGTTCCGACGCCTCGATATCCGAAAATCGTGAAGGGATAGGAAGGGTTAGGGTGTGGAGGGAAGGAAGAGGGCCTCTGTCGCTTCCTGTTTGGCAGCGCCGTGAAACTGTTCACCTGTGTGTGTGTGTGTGTGTGTTCGCCCGGACGTCTTGCTTGGTAATCGTCTCGCTTCCTGCATTGAATGCGAAACAGTACGCGCTCGTGGATCGAACGTGGCACGAAAGGATCGGCACCTAGCCCAGACGATGCGGGAAAAAGACAGAGATATTGATTTCCAGCAGCGTGCGGAAAATTTATTCCAGATCCACGTACTCATATTCATACTGTAAGAGACCGTTTATTGTCGGCTGGAATCGTATGGATAAGTTCACTAGCAACACATCTCCTTGGTATAAAACTGTTCATTAAAAATATATATATGCACACACGTTAACACAATAGACTATATTTAGGAAACGCCATTTTTCAATAAAAAGACGGAAAGTGAACGAACGACTCGACGTCGATTTTCGGGCGCAACCGTAGGTACCGCGCGTACACTTAACGCGCAATCGACTTTCTCGTATCGCTCATAAAGCCGAGGGACACAGTGACGGAATGACAACGAGGGTCGACTCGTTGAAGTGCGGAAACGGCGGAGTCGACGGGCAACGCGTTTACGCGAGGAGTCCGCGTCGGAAAGAAAAACGAAGAGAAAGAAAGGGCCTGGTCGACGCGTTCGGAATTCAGAATTTGTTCACACAACCCCTCGAACGAGTTCGGATCCGAGGTCTGGTGGCGCGAAAGGGAGGCAGAACGAAGGGGTGGGGGGAGAGCAGGGTTGTTGAGAGTGGAAGAGAGCGGGAGGATGGGGTCACGATGTCTTGCACGTTCCGGCGGAATGCCTGCGTGAGCGCCGCTCTAGGCTCCGCGAGCGGAATACTGAATGCGCCTCCCACACCTCCACTTTATTCCGTGCGTGTGCGTAAACGCGCGCGCATTCCCTCTCGCACGAGTTCGGCCTTCGGATGAGGGCAAGGTGCGAGAGATCGAGGAGCGCCGGCGGATTGGGAAACGGAAGTTCGCGAACGGTGAAACTCTCGGCGCGATGGTTCCTTGACCTTTCCACTGGCATTCGGAGCAATAGCGTTAAATTCGAAACGATCCTGTGCTCTGCGGAACTAGAGTTCTCATTGTTTGTTGAGTATAGAATTCGTAGGGAGTGCGTTGTATAATTGTGTCAATTTGTAGGATTCATGTGCGACGCTGAAGTTGGCCGTTAGGCAGGTGCTCCGTTTTCGACGCGTTTTATCTTCGGGCAGGATCGATGCTGGCGCGCGACACGCGAGTGGGTGTCCATTTCCATACGACACGCTCCGTTCTTCAGCGTCGATCAATTCGAGCGTGCGGCTTCCTTGAAAATCGCTCGACATCGTTCCGTATTTGGAACGAGCTCAGTCTCGCTCCTCGACTGTCCGAAGAAATCGGGCCACGTGGTATTAAAAACGACCAGCTTAAAGACTATGAATCTTTCACACTGTCGCCCTGTCTCGCCAGCTCGAAAGTGGGCAACCCGTGGAAATTTGCGCGCCGCGCACCTAGCCCGCTCGATTTGTCATTCGAACAGATCGCCTCCTTCCACTCTCATCGTTTCAGACGGCAACATCGGCGCTCGTCGCGTTTCGTTTTACGAACGCCGTCTGCCCGTCCGATTCGTGCCAGATACTCGTGACTCGTGACCCTTTGCCAACCGCAGTTCGTGACAATGTTTAGATAGACGAGCCGCAGCAAATTACAGTCTCCCGACCCTTCTCCTCGTCCCCCTCCCCCCTCCCACACTCTCCACCTCTCTCTGCTCCCGCGTCGGCCACGGTAATTGGAGTACGAGTTAGCCTCTCCCGATGTTATCTTACTCGGGTAAATTAATCTTGAAACATAACACCCTGGCTGGCCGGTGACCAATTAACGTAACGGTGAATTATCGCGGGCCTTGATCTTTTAATTCGCGCCGGAGGAGATCGCCTCGCTTGCATGGTGAGAAAGAGAGAGAGAGAGAGAGAGAGAGGAGCAAGGATCGCAGACGATTTTGCACCAACGCCGACGATAAAGGGGGACCGTGCTTCAGACCCCGGCTTTCCAGACCTAGAATAGATAGCCACGAAAGGCGGCGCAGGTTCCGTTGTCAGGCTTCAGAAACGGTAGAAAGGAAAGTTTCTGAACCGTTGACACTGTAGAGTTTTACTTCCGCGTCTAAGGAATCGCGGGACAGAAAATCACAAGTGCACACCTGACCTGATGCGCGAAGCACCGATCGTGTGCTTTGGTGACCAAATTGAGATACTTCAAAGACGTGACATTCGTCTGATGCGATGGTGCTTGGGGATTTTTTGCGAAAAAGTTATCCTTGAATGTCCCGCTTGTTACACGCCACGTTTGTACGGACACGTACATCGGTGCTGAGTGTCGCAGACGTGTAACCGCGCGTCTCTGAGCACGCCATACTCACTTTATCCACCCACACAAGCGAGTACGCTGACAGTGCTGACTCCATTCCAGGGACGTAACGCGTCGTAATCTTGGCCATTGTGGACACGAGTCCCTCTCCAGGGACCAGAGGCTGAGCGCGCGCATTATGCCAGGCTATCCACCTTCTCCATCCCTCTACTACCACCCTCAGTCATCCACCCTTTCTCCCTTTGTTGTTCCCCCAGCGCAACTCCCACTCGCGCGAAACATATCTTCCGCACGTTCGCACGTTTCACTCTCACTCTCGTTCGGATGTTGTTGCTTTTATATCGCATCCACTCTTGATAAACGTGCGTTCCTATTTCGTCCCACTCTTTCACACGTTTCGTCCACTTTACACCCCCGACTCTTTGCATTCGGCAGTGTCCGTCCTTTCATTCCATTCTGTCCTTTTTCCTTCTTTTTTCTAGCCGCCCTCGTTCTCGCACTCGTCGTTACCGCGTCGCGTTCATGTGACATTCTGCACTTATTCCGCTTTTTCCCCGGGCTCCCTATCTGTCGGAGTTACTGGAACGCGAGCGACGACTTCCAGGAAACACGCCGGAAGGTCGTCATCTCGCTCCACGGCCGACGCGTGAAAACCGAGAATGGCGGCTGTGGGAGTCCGTTAAACAGTGGGCCGTTTGTAATTCATGGCGCGCGAGAATGTTATTCGCGGTTGGAAGTGTCCAACTGTCCGCTTTGTTTCTCCCACGTCGTCGTCGGACTCGCGAGGGAAAAATTGCCCAGGCCACGAGCCACGGCGAACTTCGCGCAGGCTGCCTCAAAAATGTATGTCAATTCTCGAGCGTGCGATTGCACGCGACATAATTAATCGGAACGTCGGTACGGTAAGGCCGTGTGTTCGTTTTAAAATTTAATACTTTTGTCGGTGCACGCGTGCTGAGTAGGTTATGACACTATTCAATTTCCGCGTTAGTCATTTTCACTGACGTAATTTATGCAGCGCGCACTCCGTAATTGTGTGTTAATGCCAATTACACGTTGAGCACGCGTCCCGTACACATGCTTGGTGCCTATATATCGCGGGGCGATGTAATTGACGAGAGGCTGATGCCGCAGACACCTTCCGTAATTAGAAATTTCATATGTGCCCGTCGAACTTCCTGTCGACCCGCGCGTTCCCCGAGATCTCGACGTTGGATCCGGGATCGTGACCTCGAACTCGTTCAAGGTCACCCAGGTCCTCGAGTCTTCGAGGCCGTCAAGGAACGCTCTATCACTGATGCACTCGAAGCTCGTGTTTCAAGCGAAGGGTGCGTCATTATCAAAGCTCACTCGTACCTTCATCTGCTCTCTAATTACGGGCTTCTAAACAGTAATAAAGAGAGGACCTGAAAAAGTACGAAAATGCATCATCTCAACAGAAAACGACTCGTTTGATACGTTTTCACAATGACTCCACATTCTCGAGTCCTCGTGCTTTCTGAAATCGAGCGATCACTCTCGCAAAGTGCCAATCGGGTCATTTTGACCCCCACGGTACTTCTACCGTTACAAAGAATGATAGAAACATCAACTACCGACATAATCAACGGCATCGTTAACAGTCCCGATCCCGACCAATTTACCATCCAGCCTGAATCACGATAGTGAAAAGTCAAGCGGTCACAGGTTGAGACGAAGAAACTCGACGGCAGGTTGGCTCGCGAGGTTCGACTAGGTACGCGCAGGAGGAGAGAAAGGAAGTACACGTAGACGATGTGCTGGCGGTGAAGATTCTCAGCGCGCTGGAAGATCGAATGTCAGACGAGAGTGAAGATCGCTCAGAGGTCAGGCACAGTCCGCTTTCATCACGAAACGAACATCATGCTGCGCTATCTGCCTCTTCCTTTTGCTGCCCCTCCCCCTTCCCCTCGCTTCCTCTCGACATCTACTTTCGTCCCCCCTCCCCCCCGTTCCGCACCACGGATACACGCCGTAGTTATGCGTTACACATACAGGGGACTGCATAATACATAATGTCCGAACCCGTAGGCAAGCGCTACATGGTCAGGTAAATGGAGCCCGAACCTGTCGAACCGGTTTTCTCTTTTATCTCTCTCTCTCTCACTCTTTCTCTCCCTCTCTCTTTCCGACAGTCTACTCTGTATCGTTTTCCTTCTTCAATGGTCCCGCTCGTCGTCGATTTCTTTCGCTTCACTCTCCACTTCTGCGCATCTTTTCTATCTTCACGTTCCTCCGCGTACTTCTTCCTCTTCGGTTCAGCTCCTTTACATCTTTCTTCTTCATTTTCCTCCTCTGCGTCATCTGCATCTTCTTCGTCCTACTCTTGTACGATGCTTTCGTTTCTCCCCTTTCCCTCTTTCTGTCTCTGCCCCTTGATCCTTCTCTCTCTCGGTTAATGAGTTCTTTTCAGTAGACTTCCACTGTCTTCGTCTACTATGTTGTCTACATCGGGCCGTATCCTCTTCTTTCCTATTACACCGACAACCGGTCGAGTTGCCTCTTCTTGCTTCGTTGTACACTTAGCTATACCTCACGCCATTCTCCTCTTCTTGACGATCGACCATCGCCATCGCCGTCGGCATCGAGCGCCGAGAGCCACGCGATGTGGGGGGGAAAGAGATTTGTGCCCAGGAACGGATCTACCTGAGATGGGTTTCTGAGATGAAGGAGGTCGAGGATGAGTGGTTCGGAGGAAGGATACTGTTGGCTTTGCAACAGCCGTCGGAGTTCAGGAAATTTTCTAGCGTCTAGCTTAAATAACACAGTACGTAATAAATTGGATACCCGGATCAACCTAGAACTTAAAACTGGAACTACCGAGGAGTCAAAATGATTTGTATCACACTTTCTCATAAAGCTGCTGTCATTTTATATTCTGAAATTTGTCCTGAATTTGATTGAAACATCTAGATCAATGTATAGAGGCATGTCAGACGGACGGAAAATTGTACGATTTGAGCATGATGCTTCATTACAGCAAAATGTCGAACGAGTCGTCCTCGATAGTCCTAGCGTTAAAGAACACGGTGCCCTCTGACGTTAAATAGCCAGCGATCACGGTTAACTATCACGATTACCGAAAACATTAAATGTCGAGAAAGTTCAACACCGCGCCGATCCATTGAAAACAAGGAGCCGACGCCGATTCCGTAGAAAGTCAAAGCTTGTCTGGCGCAATTTCCGTGAAATCCTCGAAACGGGGATCTGCGGCTCTCGCTCTCCTTGTCCTAGAACCCCGCCGCAGGTTAATCCCTCGAGAACGGCCCGACAAAGCCGTGGGAGAGAAAAGTTCCAAGTTCGTCGATAGCTAGTGAGCGCGCGCGCGACCTCTTCTCAGCTGAACTGTCGCGCCGAGCCATTAAAACCGCGAGGCAAATGTCAGTGGGTCGTTCCCTCGATCGAACGCGAGGCCAAGCTGCGGCGTGGGGTGTTTGGAAAAAAATAACCAAGCCGCTCCGTTTCAGCAGGCATTGATTATCGGAGGGACTGTTCACGTATTGGAATAGTCACCGAATATAATGTAATATAATATAATCATCTGCGGAATGAATCCGCCACTTGAACTTTGCGAAACATACACATACGATTCCTCCGAAATAAAACGCGAAGCACGTAGAATGCGATGTAAAAGTGAGCCATTCCCGTAATTTCATTAATCGTTCTCAGCGTACGTCGCTACGGTAACACGTTGCGCTTGACATGAAACGAACGAGTTCCGTGGGTCGGCGAATTTCGATTACGGCGCATAATCTCATTCGCGGCCATTATGCACGGTGGCCATATATATATATATAAAGACACGCACGTTGGCCGAGAGGAAGGAAACTTTCCGGTTGCACTTTGCCAATCCGCCCCTGGTCTCCCTGTGGTGTGTTTCTTGTCCGGCACAGCTTGCCTGCAGCAACCGAACGCGCAACCCCTTTTCCGCTTGCGAACGCGAGCACGCAGGATACGCGTCACTCCTCCTGCGAGGAGTGCGTCAGCCAGGACGAACAAAGCCGACGAAACCTCCTTACGTTCACGTGTTTGCGTACGACCCGACGTTTCCTCTGCTTTGTACAATTCCGCCCTCCTTATTTAGACCGTCGTCCCTCCCTGATCAATCCCACCGGCGTCATTTGAATTTCTCACTACAGTCTCGTATTCGCGTTCGGACGTCGTCGCGTCAAATAAGCAAGAACCCAATGAATCCCGAAAAAAGCGTAAATTTTGCCCCGCGCACTCTCCAACGTCCCACGTTCGATTCGCACTCCGAGTACGAAATTAGTTCCGCTGGGAAGCGGAATCAGGAAACGTCGCTGGCTACTCTCAATGATTGGCAACACGGAGAGAGGAGGCAGCCCCTTTAATTCCTCGCGCGCTCGACTTCTTTCTCGAGACCGTGCGCGCGAGACGAGATGTGACAGTGAGAGGGAAAGATAGCGGTCGCACGACGATATATCGGGGCCGGAATGGCAGAGACGTGGCGCGGGGAAAAACTGGTCGGACCGGTTTGCCGGACGTGCGTGTTCGCCGCGTCCTCTTCGTCGTCGTCGTCTTTCTTCTTCTTGTCGTTCGACATGAGAGACGACGGGCGCTCGTCGTCGGCGTGGTTCGTCGCGCGGCCCGCTCGAGGAAAAAAGGACGCGATAAAACGGGCGCGCGACGATGAATCACGCGTCTCGCATCGCCGGAGTTTACGCTCTTCCTTCGATCGCCCATTGTGATTGGCCGTAATTGTGCCACGCGCGGTATCGGTCTCTGACCCCGCTCGTCAATCGACCCCTACTGCTTCTCCGTTATAGATGTACGTGTGTTGCGTGCGCGAGCACTGGTATTCTTGTCGGTGACGTGGGATATCGAAGCATCGGTGCAACAGACGATGCATCAGTATGTTCTGGCAATAGGTTAACGAGGTACGCTCGAGCGAGTTCAATTGAAAGGAGCAAAAACCGAGCGACGCGTAAGGTAGCTCAGGACTAGCAACGGAGTACGCGTCCTTTGTAATAGGTCACTTCCGTATCGTACGGATGGAAAGCTAGATCAGAATTGTTATTCATGAAATGTGGAACGAGTGTAAGAGGCGATCGTTCGGTCGGAATATTACGCAATCGTTCGATCAAAGCGTCGAAGCTCGAGAATGCGATATGCAAATGGAGCAGTCGGTGTTTTCGGTACGATTCATCGAGAAGGCGAGAGCAGTGAACGAGTGCGACTGGTGGTGGCGAGGAGTGCGACAGGCCAGGGGCCTGGCTGGGGTTAGGTATCATTAAGAGGCAATAAAGTTCCAATTTACTGCTGTCGCGCCGGTACTTTCTTCTCGAGTATCGCTGAAGGTCAAGTGTGTCGGGAATACAATGTCGGGATTACGAAGTCTGAAAACGTGGGGGAGGTTCGGAGAGTCTGAAATTCCCGGAGGATGCGGGCGATCAATCGACGTCCACCGAGTGGAAAGAAGAAATGCATTAGACTAGACGGCATTGCGGATCGCCGCGCGTATCCAGATTCCTGCGCATTTTTCGCTCTCCACGGGTTCGCCGATGCGCTCACGGCAGAAAATGATCGAGGCAGCTTACTTTCGACTTCGGATGCTTTACAGCTCGCCCGAGCCACCTCGCCGCGCTTGCGTTATAACTTTTCACGTCCCACAGAGCGTACGTCTGATACGGCACGTTAATGTATCTATACGCCATGCACGCATTACCATGCGAGTTTCGCAGAAGAGAGCCGTAAAGAGGTAGATAACGAAATGCATGAAGACGGTCGTAGTAAGGGAGGGACCGATACGATCGAAGCCAACCGTTGCGCCATGTTCCATCTCGCCGGCACACATAAATCAGCTGTGATTTCCACATCCACCGGGCGGGCAATAAAAACGTTACGTCGCCGGGCCGTGTAATTAAACGCATCGTTATGATCCACGTAATCCGCGAAGAATGCACCTTTTTTAATGCGGTCGCTTTTATGATGCGTAAAGGTCGTTTACTTTTAGACGACGGAATGCACGTTCTGTTGTGTATCGGGATTATAAAAGCGGGTGTCGCTTTATAGACGCGTGCATTATGCGCAGACCTTCACAGAAACCAGTATTTCGTAGCCTCGCTCATTCTCTAACCTTTCATCCGTGCTCCCGATTTACGGTGTCGCGCGCGTATTATCGGACCCGAGCGTTATTATTTCCCATACACGTTTTCAATACCGAGCACCGTCCGCAGGAACGTTCGTTCTCAGACGAACCGAGGGCCGTCGTCGTCCTTTACGAATACTGACTCAAGTTCGCGACGCATGAAACGTATCAGCCCGTAACACAGATTTCCTCGTTGACGCATTAAGGCATTAAGGCCACTTTGCATTCCAGCTTGCCGACATTCCGGCGAGCGAAACTCTCGTGCAAGGAGACTCGCGGAACGCGGCCGACCGTCTACGTCTACGCAGAGGCCATTTTAAAACGCGAAACGTGTGTCGTGCGTGCACTTAAAATGGAGCCCAAGCACGTGCAATACAACCGCTCCGCGTCGTCGTTCTCGCTTGTCACGGCCAACGCTCGCGCGCGCGCTGCCGATTACGACTCGTAACGTTACGAAAATTACGAGCGCGGCGCCGTTATTTCATCGTTCGAGTCCGAACGCTTATGCAAATTCGGCGACCCGATAATCGCGGGCCGTTTGCATAATTTCGAATTTCTTTTCTCCTTCGTTGGAATGACTCGTGGGGGCCGCGGGGGAGGGGAGGAAATCTTTAGCAACGCGCGTCGCCCGATGCCAATCTGTCGACGAGTAACGGTGGCACAATTCGAGATCACGCTTCTCGTTCGCCCGATTGTCGTTCACGGTCGAACACGTAATCGACCGCTTTTTTTGTCCCCCTTTTTTTCCCTTTTTTTTACTGCCGCTTACTTTTTCACTCGCGGCAATTCCAGCGGTCGACGCTGAATTCGGAATTAGCTCGTTCGGTCGGACGATGACTGTCTCGATCCACTGATACGGATATTATTATTATTTATTTATTAACGAGTACCGGCCTTTATTGCAGAAAGATAACATATGAAAGAGATACAACATAGCAGTAGAGAGAAGAAAACCAAAATATAAATATGTATATCGTTGAGAAGAGCTACGATTAGAGATTCGAACCTTCGTGCAGAGAGAGCGTGGAAGCTTGCAGTTTTCAGCTTTGCGGATGTCGTTCGAACATCATGGACTTACATTTACCGGTGAATAACGATCGTTTCGGTTGACGCGCGTTTTGCGCAATGAACTCGGATCGCGACATTTTTCTTATTTCGTCGTCCAAGCGCCGGATGATAAATTTCGCGGGCAGAAACGGGACGAAAAGTCGCTCGCTCGCTTTGCATGGAAGTGACCTCGTTTAACGACACGCGTCGAGGAGTCATGAAACGCGAGTGCATGAACGGAGAGCGAAAAGCGCTCGAACTACGTCGTGGAAATGCGCCGGCAAATAGGTCAGCCCGCAGATTCTATGTAAATTGTACCTGGCTCACAACGCGGACTTAATATCACTGCCGGCACTAAGAAGTCTGGCCTTATAACAGACGTTAACAGTGATGTTAACGTTAACGAGGAGCGCGTCATATTAAGAAGCCCCCAGCATCGCTGACGCATTTCAATATTCAGTCATTTTCACCTGCCAAACTATCGATACCCAAACCGTCAAGCGTACAAACTTCCCTTCAAACATATTCACCGATCTTCGATACGACAGCAATGTTAATTTGGCCCACGTCTATCCAAAGAAAAGCAGCGGAGCAGAATCGACTCATAATAGATACGAAGTTTCGGCTCAAACTGAGCCATTAAACACGCTGACGAACTTTGTCGGATGCCTCCGTGTACGCCGTGTATGCGAGCGATAAACGAGCTCATCCCAAGGGTAAATATTAATGTGTCTTTCACATGTGGAGATAAGTACAATGCGCCGCGCACATGTTCTTAATGCGCTCGCTTCACATACGGACTCATAACCACACGCGCACAAGTGCACAATCGGCGTACAGTTACCCCGACTTTCTAGCCGCGTCTCAGAATACGCTCTTAATGAATTACTCACGACACGTGCTTTCTCTTCCAACGGAATAAGGACGTTACGTCGTCGCTTTTCAGCGTCTCAGATGTCGGAGCGTCTTGGAGGGTCGTCAATTGAACCGAATCTCGTTACTCCTTTCCGTCCTCTGTACTCGATGCTCGAAACGAACTGCGTCTTCTTAAACGTCGTCGAATAATATCTTCTCAAGTGTCATACATTCGATCGTGGGTCACCAATGAGCTGATATCTGAAATTAGCAGAGGATTAGCTCGAATTGTAAGGGTTGAGGTTCTTCCTAGTTGGACAATTTGTAGCGTGAGATCGATAGCGATCCGTAAAAGAAGGTTCCGAGGCGTTCCATTTTTCTCAACTCGGCCAAGGCAGGGTTGTACGACTTCGACGACTGGTCATGCATGGCGACGCTGATCAGTGTGCATGCGTGGCTGTGTGTGCGTGTGCTGCTAGGTTATATTATATGCGATCGTGGCGGCGGTTACGTTAAATGCCAGTGTAAGCCAGCAATGTTGATCGCATTAATGCCCGCGTTGTTCATCGTGTGCGATTTTATCGGCGTCCGCGATGTATATAATATATTATAACGGCGACCGTATTAATTATACACGTGCGTTGTGTGACGATAATGGGCTGCTGTTGAAAATAATGAAAGTGACACGGTCCGTTGTTCTAGGCAAGGGTCTATCGTACACCGTGTTGCAATATAACGTGTCGGCACATATATTACATCGCAGTACATCTGTTATACGTGACGATTCTATATAAATCAGGGAGTCATATTCTTCCCCATCGTGCCATAAATCGCGACGATAGTTCACGTTACGTTTTTTTCACTCTCTATACGTGGAACATATAAAATTTATACGCTATTCCGATTACACCGCATTACCTGCGGCATGCACGACAATCCGCTGAGAGGAAAATGGCGAGGAGTCGCACTCTATGAGCCAGCTAAGAATTTTCGCTGTCCGTTCGGCGCGGGCGGGCGAAAAAGTCGACGCCGAAGTAAGATGGATGCTTCCCGCGCGAGTCGTTCGGCAAAACATCAGGGAATTTCTCGCACTCCGCGCTCGGGACGAATTTTCATTCCGACTCAATCCGGGCGTCGTACGAAGATTGATTAAGAAAAATTTGAGAATCAAATGAATATCGTTGCGGGCGCAGACCGCGGGGCCCGACGTGGATAGATTCTCGACGTCGTTGTGCACGGCAATCGATCATACCCGAGAGAAGCGAGGCCGTCGAACGTCGAAGGCGCGGCAACGGGAAAGGTTTTATCGCTTAATAACGACGGGAGCCAGATCGATCGTCGATGAAAGATCGTGATGGATAAAACGGATCGGTGTTCCGACATTCTTCCGCCACGCTCCTCCCGCTCCTCTCGTTCTTCTCTGCAATGGCGCTGTTTTGTCGGGTCTCTAGAATATTTAAAACTCGTTTATACCGATTTGCGAGGTTCGCAAGAAAATATTTCATTATTCGACGCTCGCACGATCGATATGTTTCCGGTGTGAACTCTACGCACGCGTCTCGGCGCGACAATAGATGGCTCGGTTTCAATGCCCATACGCGTTGCGATGTCGATGTTCTACGAGTCCAGACGAAGGATACGTTATCCGTTCTGAGAACTTTCAGCGCTATTCAAATCGGGACATTGTGCTGTTCATTCATCGTCGAAGAAGAAATTGCGTACGATTCGCTTCTCTGGCAGGAAGAAAACACTTGCGCGCGTGTGTGCGGACGGGACGTGTATCGGACGTGTGTGCAGTGTGTGCACGTATGTCGAGTGGTCACGCAGGGTGCATGCCAGTCATCAAATGGCCGCAGTCAGCACTGACTCATTGACTCGTTAGTCGAACGAAACTGAAAACTGGTTCGTCGAAACGGTCGCAGCGCGTTCGCAGTGCAAGCATTGATGCGAGGGACATTAGAGAAATACAGTTTCAACAATTATAAATCTTCCAACAACGCTCCTCTCTTCACGTTCTCTCTCTCTCTCTCTCTCTCTCTCTCTGGCTCTTCGGATTTATATACCTTTTTGGGCTCGAGAATCCGAAGCAAACAACGCGTAACGCAAAACCGTTCGCATATTTTTTTTTAAAACGTTTCAGCGCGACCATTTTCGTGCGATAATGACGCCGCGGAAGAGTCGTTTTACGGGCAGATTTTCCGCTGACAACGCTGAATCCAAATAAATCTGGATAAAAAACACGCTGCATTATCCGTCGCGAGGCGAGCGTAAAAACGCGCGGAGCCGTATTTTTCAGGCGCGCTCCACGGTGGAGTCATAAAAGGACGCCGGTTTCGCTGTGATTTCCGCTGAAAGCCGTGATGCGATGATGAAGAGTAGTTTCCGAGATTGCGAGGACGAGTATTTTTTAACGGCATGCTGAGACCGTTCGCCGTTACCGACGATCGTTTTCCACGCGTCCCGTAAGTCTGTCGCGCATTAACGTCGTTATATTTACGTACATCGGCACGCAACATTGTTCCGGCCAGATAGATTTCTCGGATTATCATTGAAAAGAATATTTTCTAACTTTTGCACGCCCCTGTAGACAGCGATACGGTATTATAGTAAACTAACCCTAAATCCGCGCATAGTATAATATTACGCAGAAACTAGTCGAACGTTTATCAGCAGATTGCGATAGCATACGAGGCGAGCGCGTAATCACTGGCAAATAGCAAATCAGTTCGAGTGGAACGATGTCAGCGTTATTGAGAAGGCGACGATGCTCGTGCGTATACGGATGAGAATTGGATGTTTATAGTTATGCGCGAAGAGTCGTGTGCTGACAGGCAGATATATTTTCTCTCGCCGAAAGAATCGTCAGCGTCGGCACGCTTCGTGAAAATTATCGAAGGCCGTGTGCGACCTTTGGCCCACATCCTGCTGACTTAATCGAAACGACGACGAGGCGAGAGGGAAAAAATTGTTTTCTCAGAACTGCGGGGGAGGGACAGAGAGAGACAGAGAGAGATAGCGCAGCACTTTACATTTCATCGAGCACTGCGCGCGCGCACGCGGTTCGTTTGCGTTGGAAATCGGACATACAGGCGGAATGCAAAACGATGCTGGCGCCCGTATGACGATCCTCGAACTCTACGACTCTTGATACGCCGATTCCTTTGGTTTTTATTTCGAATTATTCTGGATTTCGGGCGCAAGCCTATTAACTCATCTTCGTTGATACCGAAACGGCCGATATTAATCCATTGTACTTCCACTGTTCCAATGCCTTACACAGTATTCACTAATCATTTTAAATACTAATGAAACGTGCTAATGTCACATAAAAATCCGCGGAGTGAAAGGGGGTTGCAGTGGCAAGAACGATCGATTCGCTCGTTTTCGCTGATTGCTCCGCGTGAAAGGGAGGAGAGCGAAGCAAAAGAAGAAGAAGAGCAGGAAGGGGTTGACGAAAGACGACGACGCGTACTTGTGTTTCTCGGCCGTCGAAAGTGTCCGGCGCGACGTATGACGGAATAATCGTCAGCGGTTAAGGGGACTTCGTCCGTCGTAATTATCGGCTGTCGCTCGTTGCCCGACGAACGGTCCCGGCGCGGCTACGTGTAATTAAAGATAATGAAAGACGACGTGGATGGATGGTGTACAAATCGCCGGGCAAGCGAGCAAAGGCCACGCTCTGTCCCTTATCCGTCCTCGGAGTCGACGCTCGACTTATTTCCCATCTCCTCCCGAGGCCGCCCTGATAGTAGAAGTGACACTTCCCTCCAGCCCCCTCACACACACGAATCTTATCAGAAGTACGCGCGCGATTCCGATAAAATGCGTGAATGCAACTGTGAAGTACGGTACTTCATTGGGCCGCTACCAGGAATTACGGTTATTTCGCGTTATCGCGCGTCGAGGAGTGTACTGTGTATCGCCTTACCATTGACAGTTAACTCGAGTTACGCTTGTTATTTAACCCTGAACAGTTAACTCGCGTTACGATCATTATTCGTGCGTAGACAGTTAACTCGGGTTACTCTTATCGTTTCGTCGTAAACAGGAATCGTGGCCGGCTAGCATCGCGTCGCAATCGAATGCGATTTGACTGAGAGACGCTCGATGCGGGGAGTACGTTTCCGGGGCGTCCGAAGAATCGCATATGAGGTCGCGGAACGAGTGGAGACGGACTTCGACGTGACGAACGGAAGGCACGAACGGCGAGCGTTGTTTGCGCCATTATCGACGTCGCGTATCGAGTGGTGCGAGACATTCCAAAGTGTACGTCCGATAACGACAGCTGCTGCTGCTCTTTCTAAACACAGGCGACGATAAAGTGACAGAGTAACGGGGTACCCGTGAAACGTTTCGACGTAAGACAGTGACACACACGCTTCGCGATACGACGGCCGATACTGCTTCGGAGAAAGGAGACGCAATAGTCTTTAAAACTCTCGCGCGGAACGTTCGGACAAACAATAGCTCGCGAGGCTCACGAATTTCTTCCGTTCGCATCGAATGCTCTGAAACAGGTAGCTGACAATTCTATAATCATTATTGTCATCGTTCACCATGTACCAGTCGAAGCGACGTTCAATTCTATGAATAGAAAATAATGTTCATAGCCCACGTACCTAAGTTTAACAATGAGCGAACTTGTCACGAGACAAACGTCGTCCGCTGAAAAGACGAGCTTCCCGACCGGTTATTTCGTCTTGCCGAAAATTAAATGCCCCGACCACTCGTGGCGTCACGGCCTCGGGGAGGGGGTGAGGAGGGGGCGAAATTCTCGACCAGCTGTGCCAGCTGACGCGAAGCTGTGTACACAATGGAGTAACGAAGGTTAGTGACGGGCCCCTGGCCCCTACCTTCGTCTACCGGGGCACAGGGTGTGTCGGGGGACGGAAGGGTAGAATGGTGTTTCAACGACCCTCGGGGTTCAAATCGATGATGATGCGATGCATTCCAGGCAAGAGGGTGGACGGATTTCTGGTATCCCCGGGGACTGTGTCGAGAGCAGTGCGAAAAATGTCAGTACTCGAAAACGCACCCGACACAGACACGCGTATCGAGCTAGATACTTATTTTCTGTAGTCTTCAAAAAAGGAGGAGGTGTTCTCTATTCGGCATGTGTATTTTTTGTTTGACTCTGCAAGTATCATAAATTGGCAATTTGTCAAACGAACGATAAGCTTCTCATAATGTTCGTTCCTGATACGTGGTATTAAACTCTTTTTTTTTGTTATTATTGGATAATGTCGAGATTTCGGTAGAATAACTTTACGCGTTCGCGTGTGTTTCACACGGAAGGACCGCCGACTTTTTTTTGCCAACCCCCGTCCTCCCTCGAGCTCGCTTTCCCTAAAGCCGTGTCCCCAGTGACGATCCTCAGCTACCTGCTGCCTACCCTCTCCAGATGCGCCTGAACAAAATACCGGCGAACGAAACCTGACGCCGGTCTGTTCCCTTCTTTATCTTTTGTGCGACAGGATCGATCGTCGTGCGGAGACAGAGGAAAGAATGTACCGTTCGCTCTTGCTGCGCGCGACTTTGATTTTCCACGGCGGAAACTCGAGGCGCAGGTGTGTCGGAAACTCTAAGTTCAAGGGACGAGAGGGGAGAGAGAAAGAGAGACAGAGAGATTGCAACGCTTAACGTTTTCGAGGGCACACGTTTTCTCATTCCTTTGACCGTTACGCCGCGCAGAACGTAACAGCATGCAAAACATTTATCTTCATCCCATCTCGTTCGTTCGTGCCCGATAAATCAATTGCGTCGCTCGCTGATTCGCCTTACGCGCTCGCCCATTTGTTTCGCGATATTACAACGCGTACACATATAAAGCGCGCGCGCAAACATTTATTTTCGTTTTATCGCTCGTTTCCCTCGATAAATCAATTGCACCGCTCCAGCCTATTATTCTTCCCCGACCGGGTACCGTCTATCCGAAACGATATAATGAGCGCCGAGAACGAAACGATCGTGCGCCACGTGTCCGTTAAGGGATATGCGTCGGGAAGCGAAGGACGAAGGGAAAATTCCCGGGAATCGTCGGCAAATCATTTTTTACGATCCGAGCCCTCGTCCGTTCCGGCTCTCCGAAACGAGTTTACGCGTTATAAAACGAGCCGGACGAGTTGTAGGAGAAAAAGAAGGGAACGGAACGGAGCGAAAAAGGGCGAAAGAAGAGAGCGAGCGAGAAAGAGACAGGACGGAGCAGAAGAGAAAAAAGGAAGAAAGAAAGAAAGAGACGCATGCCCGTCGACGGGCTCTCCCGATTGCGCAAGCAACAAACGTTCTCGAGTCTTGTTCCAGGAGAAAAGCAACTCGAACGTTTATTGCCTCCTCCGTGCGCGAGTCTGCGCCCTCCACCTTCCCCCCGCCACGCCTTCCACTTGTCCACCACCCCCGCCTCATCTCGCGTGTGTGTCTGTCGTTGCCCGACGCCTCGCGGAGCAGCTCGAGTGACTCAGTGCCAGGTTTTATCGTCGCCCACCGCCGATATCGCCGGCTTACCGAAGCCGTACCTACCTCTCCATGACCTCGAGAGGATATCCAGAAAATCGAGGAACCACTCTCGACAGGTGCCCTTCTTCCAGCCGCCGCGCCGTGCCGCAAGCCACGCGCACCGAAACTCCGAGATTGTCGTCCCTCAAAACTTGCTTCCTAAACATAATCCCTTTAAAAGCCGCTATGCAAACTCGCGCCGATGTGCATTCGCAGACGCGCAAAACACACCCACGCAGAGACGCAGGGCGGCGTCCGAGTGTCTAGACATATAAATATCCAGACACCTAAAATGAATCCGAAAAGAGCGAGAGAGAGAGAGAGGGAGGACCTTCAAAATGTTTCCTCGTGCCTCATGACTACTTAATCGTCACGCACGCGCTTTCGTGCACGAACTCTCTCCTGTATCCGGGGAGAGAACGGTGGCGTCGTAAATATGTAATCCTCCCTCCGCGCCCGACGGACAATATAACGGCGCCGTGTCACGGAAGCGTAAATACGATAATGTGTGCAAGTGTTAAACGTAATGGCCAACCTGCCGTAACCCCGCGCCTATGTAACCGCGTTGCAGCTTGCTCTTATCGTTGCTTCGCGCTGGTTAGATTAGCTTCGATGCGCGATCAGCGCGCACGGGACGTGCAACGTTTCGTTAGGTGCTTCTGCGACGAAATTAGCTGGGCGCGATAAAGTTCACGTTTTAATTAGCGCGGACACGTGGGAGGCGGGAAGAATATTCGGGCGTTTGAGTGGTAGGGATGTTGTACTTGGTTTGATAAATTGAACGATTGGAAAATGAGGTTATTGATGACGATGTTTGAGGTTTCGCGACGTTTTCTGTCTGCGAACGATGAAATTCATGGTATTCAAATAGCATCCGCTCGCTTGCAAAGGGAGAAAGGGACGAAAAAGGAGAGACGCGACGTCGTTTTTCACTCATCGAACCAGTTCCTTGCCTGCTTCTTCTGCTTCTTTTCTTTCGTTCTTTCACGACCGCTGCCGGCAGGTCCGACAGGTTTTCGCGCGACTTCGTAATTCACCCTGCGGGATACCTGGAACGGTCCTAGGGCTGGTTCCTCTTAACGCGCGCTTCTTTCTATCTCCCTCTCTCTCTCTCTTTCTCTCTCTCGTCGGTCGGAATGGAAGAAAACAGAGGCTGAAAACGGAGTTAGTCCGGACTGTCCGGAGTTACAAAATCGCGGCGAACAAAAACAATCGGCGAAACGAGCGCGGCGGATTGTCGGCTATAAATACGCCCCGAGTGTTGGCGGAGTAGAAACGAGAAACGTAGAGGAGAGGACGAGGCGTTGAGTCATTGGATCAACTCTCCGAGCACGTGGAGAATCGCAGAATCGCGTCGGCTTCGCCTCTTAACGCCCTCGACGTTCTGCCGTCCGAAAATCGGGACCGAATTTTCGCGCTCGTCGAATCGCCGACTTTCCAATCTCGGCCGAATTTGAATCGAACGGAAAACCGAGCGCGTCGCGTACGCGTTTTCCTTTCGCCGCTCGCATTTCATCCTTTCTCCGGCGAATTTGGTCCTTTCCCCGGACGCCACGCAGGACCCATTTCGACGAGAGGGCAAGATCTCGCTTCCTCTCCCGGACTCCTTTCTCTCGACGCGCGTACGTGTGAACGCGCCGCGAAGAGGACAGGTGGTGTGCGGGAGTATGTGTGCGCGTGTATGCCGAGCCACGATCGCGCCGGCAGCAGACTCGTTCTCTCCATCGAGCATCTCGTATATACCGTTAGGATAGCACCGACGACCCAGATCCTTCCTTCCAGAGGATCGACGCCGAAGACGTTCCTCGAGAAACGGAGTGCGATTATTTCGACGGAGCGGACGGCAGTGAAAGCATTATATCAGACTCGAATATTGCACTCGCGCGCGTCCGACGCAGCCCACTTTATTCCACTGCGCGCTGCAAAAGTTTCCAACTTATTTTCCTCCCCCGAGAATCGCTTCAGACTAACAGTCCAACTGCATCGCGATGCACAAATTCATGCTGCAATCGTGCTCCCCGACGACTAATCGTCGGCTATTTTTGAACTGACACATCGAGTCTCGGCGTTATTTGTACAGCACGTGTCGGATAATTCCGTGCTTATTCACCGTGCTATCGAATTAATCGGGAACGTACTTTCAACGACTCGTATCCCAATAATAATCCATTGGCCGGCCTACAATTCCGTTACGCGTTATTGGCAGGCAGTATAGCGGCGCGATCGCTTCCTACTGCCTTAACAGGCCGTTCCACGTTCGTTTATACGAGTGTACCTGGTCACCCATTAGATCGGTCACGCGTGACTCACGGCCTCGCATAATTCCCGACGCACCAGCCATGAGGCCCTTGCCGTCGGACCTGAATATCGAGCTCCGGTCGCCACGTTCTCCGACCTGGGCTTCCCATAATTCACATCGTCCCGCCGCAAACAACCACCGCATTACATATTTTTACACGCGCGCGCGTCAGAAGTCTCAGGCATCGAGCGCGAACGATTTATAACCCCGACACGCTGCGAAGTGACTATTTACTTGGAAATGGTGATGCAAAAGAAATAGTGAGCATTCCGTATTACGCGGCCACGGGAACCGAAACGTTTCGAGTATCGCCATTGTGC